>PVKZ01002080.1:230031-268903 GCA_004027375.1 Macroglossus sobrinus
GGGGGGCGGGGGCGGCAGCTCTGGGCTGGGAGAGGTTGGTCCTCCCAGAGTCGCCGCCAGCTCCAGAGAGGAACTGTAGGAAAGAGTTCAGGGGTGGGGTCGGGGCATAAGACTGAGAAAGGAAGTCATTCAAGCAGCCGGACCTCCCCTCTCCTCTCCTAGATGCTACCTGGGGTCTGGCCTTGCCTCCTCCACTGCAGGCTGGGACCTCGGGGCGCCCTATCACCTCCGAGCCCTCGGCTCCCGCCGCTGCAGAATGGAGACCTGTCCTGCTGACCTCACAGGACTGCTGGAAGAACCGATCTCAGCGGAGGCACTCAGCACAGTGCTCACCTTCCGGGGAGAAACTGCTTTCAAGACTGACAGTTATTCTGGGAAGACAAATCAAAGCAGCGTCCCACACTGCCCCAGACTCCCTGTGTTATCCCCAGGCCCTCCCTAGGTATTTGCTTTTGTTTGGGGAATAAAAAAGAAAGCTGAAGTTCATCACTCTGGAGACACGGACTAAATAATCCGAGTTAGAGGACAGGAACACCTCGCAGGGAGCAGAAGCCGCCTGCTGGTCCTCTCCTGGCGACCACACTGGCATCCTCCCCGAGAAAACTCTCTCCCATAAGGCGCTGTCGGGCACGGGGAGAAGAAAGGTTCTCGCCGACACACAGATTGGAGGGTTGGCTCCAACCCGTCTCAGCGCATCATGCCATCCATCTCTCACCACTGGGAGCACAGTGCAGCCTGGTGATTCTTTTTCAGTAGCAAATGACACAAATGACAGTCATTTTTTAAACGGCCTGTTCACCTAGCTATTGGGTCAAGGACAGCTACTTCTCTTTCCAAGATGAGCCGAGAGTTCCCCTGCCAGGCACCCCTGCGTCTTTCCTGGGTGCAGTGGGGAACAAGGTTTGCAGAGGGAGGTTGGGACCGGGAGAGCAAGGCTTTGCTGAGCACAACTCTGCTGTTCTGTCCGTAATCGGAATGCACCAGTCTGAGGCGAGGGAGAGAGCTGGCGAAGGTGTCTGTGAGACCTATAGTGAATGCACTGTGATCGAAAGACTGTGCCAAGGTGGTCCTAGACGGGATGAGAGGCCCCCGAGGTGGCCTGCCGCCCGCCCGCTGCCTGGCCCTGCGTGTATTTCTCTGCCCCTTGGGGAGCACGCTCTAGGAACTGAAACAAATGGGGAGAGGCTGCCCCAGCCCTGGAGAGACACTGCCTGCCGCCTGGGCTCCGTCTCTCCTGAAACCGTGTGTCCGCCCGGCCCATGCTTTTATTGTGTGCCTGTGTTTTATTTTAAATCCATAAGGTAATTGGTTTTCTGCAGGGCTAACTGAATTTCCCCAATTTAATTTGCAAAGATGCTCCCCAGGAGCCATTACAGCGCTCGCTGTCCTCCAGATTGGATTAGCGGCCGCTCCGGGCCGCTGTGCTGAGTCGGAAAGCGGGGCCCGGCCCTGTAACCTGATTACCTGAGCAGCGGAACTTCTTGCTCTTGACCTGGCTGATGCGCTTGTTGGCCAGCCGGCGCGGGCTGCTGCAGCGGGCCCCGCTGGTCTCGATGGGGTTATCCTGGAGGTAGTCTGCCAGCCACTTCAGGTGGCAGTCGCACACGAATGGGTTTTGGGCTAAGTGGCTGCGAGAGGGAGGGGAGTCCGTCAGGAGTGACCCGTGGTGTCTGCTCCACCCCCACCCCGCCTGGTGCTGGGGGAGGGCAGGTTCCGCCCCTCATCCCTCATCACCTCGGAGGCCTTGGGGGATGTGGGAGCTGCTTTTAGACAGGACTCAGAGAGGGACCTGGGGGCCTGCTGCCTGCAAAAGACAGTCACAGGTGCAGCTGGCTCTGGTCTGGGGACTCGGCCTGCGCCCCCCACTCGGGGCAGGACCCACCACGGAGCACCTCAACGCTCCGCACACCGATTCTGACGCGCAAAGCAAGCCGCAGGCGCAGGGTTTACACTCCGAGCAGACTGCACTTTACTGCTCGAGCTCAGTAACACCAAGCGCATAAAGCAGCTGGCACGGCGACTGGCACGTGGCGGGTGTTCCAGATATAGTAGCGGGAACTGTTAGCATCTGCAGCATCGTGAGAGCAGCACCGTGGGCCTTGCTTCCCCCGGCTCAGTAAGAAATCTCTGCAAAGCGCTGCACACAAAGCGCGGCACGTGGCGGGGGGTCAGCATGCAGCAGCTGTTCTTGCTCTTTGTCGGTTGCTATCTCTGGTTACGGGGCCAGGAGGTGCCAGATGACTCAGAGAGTCTCCAGGAGCCCCCCAAGCAGCACAGGGGTGGGGCTAGGATCTCAGGCCGGGGCTGGAGCCGCCAGAAACACAGGCTGAGATTGGGAGTCCGGGGCCATCTGTCTGACTGAATGATTTAGGAACATCTGCAGCGCCTGAGGAGTGAGGCAAAAATACTCCCAGAACGCCCGTCCCAGAGGCCTGGTTTTGCAGGGGGTTGGCGGGCAGGAGTGGGTTATCGGCAGAGCTGGAGCCGGCGCAGAATGCAGTGGCCAGTGGTTAAGAGAGCAGCTGAGCAGCACCTCAGCAGCACCTGCCTGGGTTCAAATCCTGCTGCTTGATAGCTATGCAACCTAAGAAGTTACTTAACCTCTCTGTGCCTTCATTTCCTCGCATAGAACTGGGGGATCACAACAGCACCTACCCCGTAGGCTGCTATGAGGCTCGCCTGCGGCGGGGTGGGGTACTGAGTGGTGCTGGCACGACGTGAGTGCTCGGCACAGGGGAGCTAGTGCTCCCATGCCGTCCCCTTTGCAGGCCCTAGAGGTCCTCCTGGACGTGCTCGCTGCGCCCCCGCGTTGGGTGATCTCCATGACCGGGTGTCAGGGTCCCCCGCTGCCCGGGCACGCGCTGGCGCTCTAGGCGGCGTACTCACAGCGTCTGGACGGCCTGCAGCGGGGCGAAGAGCCCCTTGCTGATGGTCTGCAGCTTGTTGTCGTACAGGGAGAGCAGGTTGAGGTTCTGCAGGTCCTGGAATGTGTTCACGCGCAGGCAGTTGATCTTGTTGGCGTTGAGGAGGCTGCAAGCAGAAGGGAGGCCGGTGACCCGCCGACCCCGGGCACCGGCCGAGGGCCGAGGGCCGAGGGCTGCCCCTGGGGGCAACGGCTACAGAGCTCCGGGCACTCTCCGCCTGGACTTGGGCTCCTGCTGCTGAGCAGACGGGAGAGGGCGACTCGCATTCCTGTGGCCACAGAAACTCAGAAGATGCCTGGGCACTCGCACGCCCGGTCACCACGACACTGCCACAAACTGCCACCGCCTGGAGCCTTCCCTTGAACCCGTCCCCTGGAGGAGGACCTGAATGTCACTCCCTCCCCCTCGCCCCCTGGTGCTTTACTTTCTGCTTGAGAACGCAGAGATTCCAGGAATCACACACAAAAAATCATCTGTTTCTAAGCGTTAATTGACTAAGGGCAATATTGATTTAGATAAGACCTTAGAGTTCTTTTGGATCACCAGTGATGAAAATGACAGGTCATCCTCCCAGAAAAAAATACTCATGGGTAGGCATGCATGCATGCATGTACTCACTCACTCATTCACTCATTCATTCACTCATTCTCTCACACACGCACGCATGCACAGAGCCCTGTGTGATCTGATCTCTCCCCGCTTACCACTCTCTTCCACGCCACCCCACTCACAGCCCTTCAGTTTCTGAAACATTCCATGTGCGTTCAGACCCAGGTCCTTGGAACGCTCTCCTTCCCCCTTTCATAAGCTGGTTCCTTCTCCCCCTCTGCGTCTCAGCTCAAACGTCACCTCCTCAGGGAGGCCCGCCCTGACCACTGCACCTGTTATGCCCAGACCTCCCGTTATGGTCTCTCATAGGCCTCTCTTTATTTTCTTTGTAGCATTTTTCTCAATTTGTGATTCTAGGGTATCTGTTCTCTTGTTTACCATTTGCCTCCTGCCCAGGACTGTAAGCTCTACGATGGCACAAATGACTTTACTTTCTTCCTCCCTTTCTTCTTAGTGCTCAGCACAAACATCTGTCAAGAAATACACCAAGTCCATCTGTAACTTCAGGGGGCCATACCCCTCCAGGCCAGCTTTCCTTCCCGCAAGCGACCCATTCTGCTACGGCTTCAGTTCTCCAGACCCCGCCCCATCACAAGAAAGCATCACGAGAAAGCATCATGGGAAGGCGCCTTTTCGGGGGAACTCTGGGTCAGCATGGATACAGCTGTGAGGGTTAGAGTTCTCCAGATGGAGCTGGAAGGCCAAGTGGCTTTGGGTCCCCTTACGATGGGCATCTCCTTTACGGTCCTGGACGGAAGAGGTGTGCCCTTGAAACCAGCTGAGATCACTTCTTACTCCCTCTTGAACAGAAGTGGGGAAGGTGGATCTAAGCTAACCAGCGAACACGTTGAACTTTTAAACTTTCTATTTTCGAGGCTGGCTCCGACTTTCAGTGACCCATCAGATTTGCAGTGGGCCGGCTCGTGCCTGGAGGCTCTCGATGCCGGTTCCGGGGGGACTTTAGTTGGTAGGGGTGGGGCTGCCCATGGGAGCTAAATCACCCGTGCCACCTGTCCTCGCGGCAGGCCTGTGTGCAGGCAGGCAGCTGTGGCAGTGACAAGTGGAAGAAGAATTGCCTGTTTAATCTGGCTAATAATGGGCATGGTCCCAAGGGTTCACACAGATGGCCTCCCGCCTTGCAGTGGAAAAATGCTCATGCTGCTGGGACACGTCTCATGTTTCCCAAAGCGCCTCTCAGACAGCCCGTTAGTCTCACGATAGCCTGAGAAGACGGGCAGAGCCGGACGCGAAGGTCACAGAGGTGAGGAAACGGAGGCTGAGAGTTTGGCGGGTTCCTATGAGGCCACGCGCATCTCCAAAAAGTAGTGACGATACTTCAGGTCTGCAGAGGGTTCAGTTTCTTCCCTATAAATGCCTCACGCCTTGTCTACCCCTCTCATCTCTGTCTCCTTTGCAGTACCTCCCCTGAGAGTTTCCTGTGCTTTGTACATTACATTTTAGCAATGGGCAGGCCACTCCACTGTGGGCACGCCGAGAAGGATGCCAGGATGCTATGGAGCGGAGAAGCAGGCAGAGAAGCCAGAGGACCCAACAGGACCAAGCGAGCAAGATTCAAGAATGAATGGACTCCACACTCATGCACACGCACACCTTTCAGTGACGAGACCAGAATCTAGATGCCAGTCTGATGGCCGAGGACAGACTCCTCCCTGAAACACACTGCAATGTCCCAGATGCAAACATGCTCATTCAGCCCTCTCCGTGTTTGGAAAAGTGGGACGGACGGACGGACACGGACGGATGGACACACACACACACACACACACACACACACACACACACAATCTCTCTCTCTCTCTCTCTCTCTCTCTCTCTCTCTCTCTCTCTCTCTCTATTTTCTCTGGAAAAAACTTTCAGAAGCTCTAGCAGCACTTGGTCCCCTGGAGGCAGCTCTGGCGTGGCTGTCCCCTTCAGATAGGACACACGCTCTCTGTTTGCCACAGGTGCCCCCCACCCCACTGCTGCCCTTCACTAGCTTATTCCACCGACCTCACCTGTGTGGGCATTTAGCTTTGAGACCCGAGGGCAGATCCATAAGCCCAAGTGCAGCACTTGGCTCTGGGCAGTGCTGGACACTGGTCAGGGAGGATGGCCATGGGGAGGGATGGCTGGCAGCTCTGACCTGCTCTGAAAGGCTACCCAAATGACACACCCTTCTGGTGACCGTCTTCGCCCCTGGGACAACGAAGCCTTCATTTTCTGACCCAGATGCTTTCTGTCCCCTTTTGCTTCTAGATCTGTCAGCACGGGATGCTATCACAAAGGTGTAGGGCATCAGAACCGCCCAGGCCGGCAGGTGCTCGGCAAAGACAGCACAAGGTGCAGGCTGTGTGGGGCAGGGGCACGAGGAAACAGAAAGGGCGGGGTCCTCGGTCCCTCGTTCTCTCCCAGGATGCTTGGCTCCCCAAGGCAACTCGGAGGTGCAGGGAGAGATAACACTAAGCTGCTCATCCCGGCTTGGATGCTGAGGACGGCCTCACTGACCCTCGGCACTGGCGGGACCTCAGCCTGCCGTCTGCCCTCTCTCCTTGGGGAGGATGGTGGGCGGCCACTCCGCTCAGCCCGGCTTCTGTGAATGGACCTCTGAGCCATCTGGTACCTGGACAAGAGCTGGAGGGAGGGGGATTCAGGAAACACCCTCTGACGGAGCAAAGCGAGAGAAACGGCTGTTTGGGACGGGGCTCAGCAGTTCCACGAGGGGTCCTGACCTCAGGCCTCGCTCTCGCTCGCTGGAAGGGTGATGCTCCATTCCAGTCTGTCCCGGTTCGGCCCCCTGTCAGGGGTCACCGCTGCGTGACACAGTCATGATGATGCAGCAGCATCTGCAGGGACCACGCTCTGCGTGCGGCCCTGCGCCAAGCATGTCCCTAAGCACCTTCCACGCAGTGTTCTCCTTCATCTTCACGGCAGCACTAGAGCTCATCTTGCCTGCGAGGAAGCTGGTGACGGGCATAACGAAGGTCACCCATCAATAACTGACGCTTCATTCAGCCTGTCTGACGCCAACGCTCACCTCTCACCCACGCCATGAAACCCGTATTCTCTTTTCTTTTCTTTGCCTGCTGAAAGGTGTTCCTGTGTCTGGGGAGTGGCTATTTTTGCTAGCTTTGGCGTGCACCTGGGCACGCTTCAGGTGGATGGAGGTCTGCCTGGGTCTAGAAGACTCTGCTTGCCTCTTGGATGCACGGAGGCATCAGGAGTCCTGCCAGCTCTTAGGAAGGACTTGGCGCCGAGCTGGCAGAGGTGGGCTGCTCACCAAATTGCCATTGGCACAAAGCGGCAGGTTCTTCACTGAGCGGCTTGCACCTGTGCAAAGCAGGGTTTCAACCTTCAGGGATCATTGAGTAAACGCTGATTTGGGAGCTGGTATGCTTGGCTCGGGCACCCCCTGCATCCTCACGCTCCTCTGGGCGGACCAGGGTACGTGGAGGAAGCGGAGATGACAGCATCAGATGGGATGCTCCAGCTTGCTTCATCTGAGAGGCTGCCTGGTCCACGAGCTCAAAACTTGGATGCCCCAGCTAGATCTCAGCTTCCTCGACTGATCTGACTTCATCTACCTCATCTTACTGCTGGATCCAGTGAGCCCAGGGCTTGGGGGCATGTTGTGTTTGTAAATATCTCCCCCGGAAGCAGATCCAAGTAGATCTTTTGGGGCCACCTGCTCCTGGACCCACCTTTCAAAGGAACCTCAAAGGTCGTATAAACAAAAAGAATGGGAGGGCCTGGGATGAGGAGGCCCGGGGAGCAGCTGGGGCCACAGGACCTAACGGCTAGTATGTTAGGTCACACCTAACAGTTAATAAGCGCTACGCTCACCACGTGCCTCACAAATACTAACGCACTGACTTCCCATGCCGTCCAACAGAGGACACAGAAAGCATAAGTACCCTCAACCAAAGTTGCACGCCTAGTAAGCGGTGGGCTGAGATTTGGGTCTGAGCTATCTCAGTCCAAAGACCTCACCCCCATCACTCTGCCACTCTGCTGCACGGCCCGGCTCTGAGGGGCCACAGGGACCACCTAGCGCTTACAGGAGGAGGCAGCTCCATCCGTGCAGCCATTCTCATGAACTTAGTACCGATTCTATAACGAAACAGAACAAAAAGAGCCGTGTTCCCGCCGGGGGAAATTGCGGAGAGCGGCACATCCTGAGCGGGAGCTCGCGCACACTGTACACCGCCTTCCAAATCCGTCTCCCAGCGTCAGCGCCACGAGGCACTCTGCCCCCTCCCCCCACCACACACACACCTTCTTGGAGCACTCTCGGCTTCCACATATGTTCTATGTCAAGAGGTATTAGCACTCAGCCCGCTGACTAGCCAACATAACGATGCCGCTGAGAGAGAGAACCCTTTCCAGGAGCTGCTGCCTCCAGGACAAGCAAGGCAGGAAACAAGCCACTGGGAACCATAGAGCTGGAGCTTGGGGGCGGGGCAGTGAAATACCCCAAGTCGAAGCTGAGGAGGGCTCTTGTGACTCCTCCTTCTGCTAGGGCAAGGGGCCTGGCCGGGCCAGAAAAGTGCCAGGGGCTCTTAATCACTTGTGGCAGCTTGCAGCTTCGTTCATCCAGGAATACGGGGGGAGGGACCGCACGAGGAAAAAAAACCCAGCACGTCGAGGCTTCCCAAAGAGGCCACCGGGACAGAAGACCACGGGGGCCCCATTTTTAGCTACTATCCTTGGCCACACCCCTGCAGTGACAACTGCCCCGGGGCTCACAGGCCTGCGCTGCTCGGCTTGGGAAAGGCAAACATCTGGAGTCAGGTTTACTGATAAATTGCATTAAGATCACCTTGGCAACTCCAGCGGTTCGCGTGTTGATTCTGTGTCCCAGAGCTATCGTGCCGGGCGGTATGTCTATTCCGCACACCCGACACAGATCTGTGGGTGGACAGCGGGCTTCCTCCTCCAGCTGGGGGCGGCGTTTGTCTGGAAACGCCACCAGCACGTTCCGAACGGCGGGGCACAAGCTCTGGGGCTGACCAAGAGCGCGGCAGCCCCTTCCCGGACAACGAGTGCGGGAAACGACCGGGGGACAGGAAGGCGGGCCTGGGGTCCTGCTACGGGGGGGGGGGGGGGCTCCACAGAGCCCCCTGTTCCCGACGCAAGGCTGGGGAGTCACTTCCTGCTTCATAAACACTCAGATGCGGATACACAGAATGGGAAAAATGGACCCAGCAACCACGAAGGCATAACCCTTCTCTGGCTCCTTCAGCAGAAATATTGTTTTTATAGAATAGGTTATTAAAGAAAAGTTCTCTGTGTGTCCCTGGCACTATTTAGCACTATTTAGCACCACTGGTATAAACTATTAGTGGGGACGCCGATTAGGGGAGCTCTTCTGAACCCCGGATCAAGCTGTAGGATAGAGTCAGAGTCAGATTGTCCTCGTTAATGTGTCTTCCGCTTTAAAAAAAATCCTCTAGAATTAACCCTCTGCCCTCCAGAATTTCTTTATCTATTATTTGTAATAAGAACAATTCTCCTGCCTTAGAATAAACATGCTCTCATCCTGCCCCTGTGAAATCTGGGGGACTGATTTTGACCTTTGGCGACCCACTGAGGCTGGACGTGGGGAGGAGCCTGGGGACCGTGGTGCCACGAGGTCAGGGAACTAACTCTACGCCGCCCAGAGGCTTCTCTGCGCTTGTGGACGGGTGTGCTGGGCCACGTCCTGCTGCACACTCACCACGGGACACAGGACACGGGCAGACCCTTCCCAGGCCCCGCGAGGGGCGAGCTGGCTGTTCCCTTCTCCCGATAATGACTGCGCTGCTGGCCTCGGGTTGTGGGTTGTCATGGTGACTCCCGATGCCAGGGAAACTACAAGTGCAGCAAGGCCATTGGGTGGCCATTGGGTGGCCCGTCTGACCAACAGGACCCCCTTCAGCTCCACGGGTGCGGGAGGGCGCTGGGAACAGGGTCGAGCCCCTGGCCTTTCCTGAGGCAACCAGCGGGGAGCTAAGGTTCTCAGAGTCCAGAGACAGGGAGCCAATGCCTGCCACCAGGAGAGCAGGTGGCTTCACCCAGTGTGACCTGGCTTGTCCCCTCCACCTCCCTACAGCTAGTCGTGTGGTCACTTATCCGTCTGTGGGAACCGATTACTAATAACTCCTTTAAGAGGGGTCAACCATTCACTCGGTGACCAAGAATGGAAGGATCCAGAACTGAAGTCTCCCCAGGGGCTTTCCCTGGGAAGTCGGGGTGCACTGGAGAAGGCAGAACCCCTCCCTCAGAAGGTGCCGCAAAGTACGTCTGCTCTGCTGCTGGGGAGAATTCTCGTCCCTCACTGAACCCCGTTTTTAAACACAAGCAGCTCCCGGACTGCTGTCTGGGAGGGCTCAGGGCGAGCACAGGGGCGATGACGACGGGCCAGACGAGTGCCATGGGGACCGAGGCACGACCGGAGGAGCTGAGGTGCAGCCACTAGTGGCACCCCCTCCTCGGCCCGAGTGAGGAGGGAAATCTTATTCTGTGCGAAGCAAAAGCAGCTCGGCAGGTGGGACCATGCCGGGATCTGCAGCAGAAGTCTCCAGCACGGCCTCCGGGATCAGACTTACATGCAGGGGTGACGAGGGCCAAGTTCCTCAGCCCTTCAGTCTCTCCATTTGTGAAACGGGCCTTTCCACAGTACCTTCCTCTTAGCAGCGTTGCAAAGATGAGGGGAGAGGGTGCCTATGAAATCACCTAGCACAGGTTCTGGCGCGTATCGAGTATTCACAAATGTTAGCTGCGACTCATAGCTGCAGTAGTCATCCCAGGGAAACAGCTGGTGAGGGGAAGGGAGCTGTAGAGGGCGACGTCCTGCTCGCTGCCCTCTCGCTGGCATGTTGCTTGGCAAACGCCAAGATCTTCAAAGGGTCTTGTCTGCCTTCCAAGAAAATCACACAGCAGGTGCCTGGGCTGTCTGAACTTATTCCAGGCCCAAGACTTGGTTGGTTGAAGACCTCCTGGAGCAGGCTTACCATCGACCGTGGCCCGCCTTTATGGGGGAGCTTCCCCCTCAAATGGCTGCCTGCCCTGTCGGAGTGACTTCTGCGAGCACGCCACGCAATCGGGGAGCACGAAGTGAATGAATGCCTTCCCCCGGGGGAGCTGTGACAGCACAGCCGGCAGCTGCCCATCAGGGCAGGAAGCGATGGCTGGAAGGGATGGCTGACCACTTTGCTTCCTTCGGGGAGGACTGAGCTCTGAGTGACAAGGCGAGGGGTTTGGGGGCGCCCCGGCTGGCTGTGCACCCAGGATCACCATCTGCACAGATGTCCCAGGAGCCTAGGAGCCTGGGTGGGCAGGGAAATGGAGGGGATCAAGAGCACTCACCCTGAGTTTCCAGTGAAGAAGGGACGGATGGAGGCTGGGAGGAGAGGGCGGGCCACTTCTCTGGTAGTCCGGCTACTACTTCTGTCTCTGGAGTTTGGGGCATGCGCCGGTGGTATGTCCTAACTGGGATCCTGAGATGCCTCCAGTTCTCAGCGGTTTGGGGGTGGGGGTGAGGTGTCTCTAAACACACTTCCTGTCCAAATGGGGCCCTGAATCTCTTCCTGGCAGCCTGTTTGAGGGAAGCTGACAGACTACCTCGCGTCCCCCATAAATAAGGGTTGTTGCTAATAACTCAGAGATGTGTGTTTATACAACAAATGTCTGCAGACACTGCACGTATTTAAATATGAGGAGACATATTAGCTATTTTCAAACATTTGAAGACTATGAGGATAGCCTCTTCCGGGTTTCCCAGAAGCCATGACTGAGGTTTAGTAGAAGAAAGAGCTTCCTAACCTTGTAACTACAAAGCGAGGACTTACCACGGAAACCATCAACAAATGGGTGATAAGAGAAGATGTGTCAGCGGGAGGGGCTTCTGGACCAGCCAGGTGGGAGGCTATATACTTGGAGCCCCGAAGTTCCTTTGACTCTAAGATGTGACTTAAACTAAAGGAGGTGAATCTCATGAGGCTGACACCCAGAGGACATGGCTTAGGGGGTCACTCCCAGACTGCCAAAGCTTGTCCACATAGACCCATTTGCTGCAGCCTCCGAGACACCCCAAAGCCTGCGATAGTCTGCTTCTTAGCATTGGCCATCTGTCAAATGAGCAGGTCAAGAAAACGACCCCAGCGGGCTGGGTACATACAGGCTGGACAAGTCTGACGGGATGGCAGGAAAGTCTGCAGAAACAAGGAAGCAGGAGCAGGCAGGACAACCAAGCACAACATGGCAGCACCATAGCAAGTGCCAGAAAGGAAATAGCTAAGATCACTACGTGTGGTGGAGCCACATGGCTGTGTGATGCACCAACAACCCGAGTGACACAGAGAGATATAAAAGCACAGACCTCTCGCAAAAAACCTTCACGTCAAAAGACAAGAAATTACCCAGACTACCAGGGTATTCTAATCAGAGCCTTCTTATCAGAGTGCCTCTGGTATAACAAGGAGAAATCCAATCTTTAGCAGGGCCGAATGCTAAATTAGATCTAATCAGGGCCTGCTTTCCAAATGTTCAACAAGAAGTCAAAACACTTGCTGGTTCTTTCTGGAAGCTGAGCCTGCCTGAGTTGTGTCAACTCTCGGTCTTGAGAGGTGGTGGCGGGGCGGGGTGCTTTGTCTTTACCCCCAGCTACTCAATTCCATCTACTTAAGACGGTGATATTAAACTAACATCACCTCCCAGCTCGTGCAAAGTCCTGTTCTGCCGACTCCTGACTGCTGTCAGCTCGGAGCCGGGGTACCGGGTCACATTTCCTTATTGAGAAGGACATGCATCGATCTAGTCTTCACCATGCGCCATGCGCCATGCGCCATGCCGGGCACTCTGGTGCATGTCATCTTCCTCCTTCATGCACACAAGGGCATTTTCCCCTCCACACCAAACACAGACTGTAAGAGGGTTTTGTGAAAGGATATTCACCCTGGCCTAGGGGAACAGAATACCCCCAAAGCTACCTGAAGGCTGATGCTATTGTTTCTCTTCTTTCGAGGGATTAATGGCTACAGTTAACTAGCCTTATGGTGGCCGTTACAACCTACAGTTAGTTTGCTACCAGCAGAGAACACCATCTGGGAAACACCCAGCTCCCTGCAGAGCCCCGGTGTGGTCACTCTAACAAATAGCCTCAAAGGCCCTCTGAACATGGGGCCTATGAACATGCCCACACAGGCTGAGACAGACGTGGCGACGGAGGTGGCAAAGGTGCAGGAAAGAAGGCACAGAGTTTTCTTTTTCTTGATCCCGGCCTGACTGCTGCTCTGCCTGGAAACTAGCTTCTTTCTCATCGTGATGTGATTCACGTGACTGTGTCGTCCAAGGAGAACCTGTACAGGCTGAGCCTGAAGGGCACGGGGCGGGTAGGGAGTGAGGATGTGAGGAGCAGAGGGCTGGAGGAACAGTCTCCCTGGTTCTTTCTCAAAGAGTCTTGGGCACCGCGAAGTGAGTGAGATGTACTGCCTACCCTCCTCTCCCCGTCCCTGCTCTTGGCCTCTCATCCTTCTGGAGACCCTGCTTGGCTAGCTGCTCTGCAAGCTCACACGCAGCTCCACTCAGCGGCACATGGGAGCAGGGAGGCCCCTGGCTTTCTCACTGCCTGTGACTTGGAGTTACTTTTAAACACACACACATACACACACACACACACACACACACGCACGCACGCACGCACACACACTCATCTGAACTCAGATGCACACCTCTGTGAATACACATTTCGTGCTACTCAGAGGGTGGGGAGCCCTCTGAGCCACAGGACCATGCAGGCTCCATTCATTTGTACACCCATTTGCTGTGTGACTGATGGCGAGTCATTTAGTTTTCTGAGACTTGGTATTCTTCATTGCTCACAAGATTTTAAAGCTCAAGTCCTAATATCAGTAGGAATCGCGATGCAGACCTGCAGCACACATGGACGCGTATGTGCACACAGGCACGCGCCCACATCCGCCGTATATGCATGCAGATGCTACAGCTGCTCACTCATGAACCAGAAATAATTCTCCCCCATTGCAAACTCTTAAAATACAGGATGAGCTAAATTCCTTTCCTTGCCTCTCCACATCAGAGTTCAATTATCTTCTTCAAACATTTAAGCTCAAATGACTGGAATGAAATAAATGCAAATAAATAATCCCAGAGCTTAAAATTCACGGCAACAAATCTTCCTTTAAATTAAATAAACGCTCCCCACTCAGCCATCTCCTACCCAGATAGAGTCATACTGGTGACTGATTACGCGTCTCTCTAATTATTTCACCTCCACCCCCACGCGTCCTCAAGGTCACATGCCTATCAGCAGGTCTGTTTTCGCGTTAGGACTTGAACTTGGCGTGTGAGTGCTTTCGCTCGCTGTACTCCTAGCACACGCCTGCAAGGTGCTGCCCCTTGCAGGATTCAACTCTGGCTGAATTTCCAGCCCCCAAAACTACGGTTAGTGCTCATGCCTGAGCCAGGCTCCTAAGCTGTGTCGTCCCTCTGTGTCCACACTGACCTTGGCCTCCCTTGGCCAACCCCTGGCTCTCCTTCTACCAAACAGAGGCGACGAAGGTGAGGGGTGAGCAGCTCAGATTTTTTCCTCTCCTTTTGGTGTGTGTATAGTCAAAAAGAAGAACTCTGCAGAGCATGGCTCAGAGTTTGCAGGGAAGAGCCTGCCACCAGTCCCAGAGATGCAAACGGTGACAAAGTTCCTACTCACAGCAGCTGCAGGGACACCAGCCCATCGAACAGCCCCTTGGCGATCTCCGTGATCTTGTTCCCATAGAGCACCCTGGAAAAGAGCAGAGGAGACAGCGGTCACCCTACATGCAGGGCCGCTGGAACCCACTTGTGCAGGAGCCGTCGGTCACCTCAGCCAGATCCAGGGAGACGGACCCTCAGGGCGCCCCCATTCCTGGTCCACCTCACCCCTTCTCCTCAGCAGTGAGGCAGCAGGCAAGTGCCACCAGGGGCCACAGTGGGGAGAGTGGGCTGTCTGGGAGGCGAGGAGAAATGGCCTCCATCCTGTCTTACTCCTGGGCCCCCCAGCTCAATAAATAATCCTCCGTAGGAAGCAGCCGTCCCTGTGTGGTGTCTCCCTGAGCGGCTCGTATGACTCACCCCAGCAATAAATAAGACGTGTGGGCAGCGGGCTGGCCCCGCGCCTGCTCGTCCTCAGTGGGTATTGATCAGGCTGAGCCCAGCCCACAGAACGTTGCCTTTGAACACCCCGTTGTGTCCTAGGAATTCCTAAGCTGTGTCCTTTCATCATCCATGTGGACAGGGCTGTGGGTATCGGGGTCCCATCCAGATGGCTCAGGGACTGCTGAGTCAAGGGCTGGCTCTCGGGGGCGGGGGACAAGGAGCCATTACCTCGGGGGAAATGGCAGCTGCTACACTCCAGCCCCCTTTCCTGTCCTCTGAGCTCCAGGAACCAAGAAACTCCGAGTTCCTCTGACCCTCTCTCTTTCGGCCTGCAGCATCCCTCACCCTGGGTCTCCTGTCTGTGAGCTGGTCTCGGGGGACTGCGAAGCTTGGAGTAGAAGCCTGCTGGGTCTGCCTTTCCAGCCGGCGCCCAGGGGCCCTGCTGGTCTTCGGCACAGGCACTGAAGACACTCTGGCCCCTTTTTGCTGTCACCCATGGCGCACACTTTGCCATTTCTTGGGTCCAGCCACCCCTGAGATGTAGGGAACTGAGCTAGAGAGGGCTTCCTTCCTTCTTCTTTCCTTCTTCCTTTCCTTCTTCCTTTCCTTCTTCCTTTCCTTCTTTCCTTCCTTCTTTCCTTCCTTCTTTCCTTCCTTCTTTCCTTCCTTCTTTCCTTCCTTCTTTCCTTCCTTCTTTCCTTCCTTCTTTCCTTCCTTCCTTCCTTCTTTCCTTCCTTCCTTCCTTCCTTCCTTCCTTCCTTCCTTCCTTCCTTCTTTCCTTCCTTCCTTCCTTCCTTCCTTCCTTCCTTCCTTCCTTCCTTCCTTCCTTCCAATTCCTTCCAATTCCTTCCAATTCCCTCCTGGGCCCTGAAGCACTCTGAATGAATGCAATATTCCATCCTCATTCAGGCTGCGATGTCTCTTTCAGGAGGCAAAATGTTAGGATGAGGAGATGGTAAATGGGAGCGATCAACCAAACCCCCCATTTTGCAGACGCCATCGGGAGTGAAGAGTGAGTGTCTTGCTCAGCCTGCGGGTGTGTTTCATTAATGTTTCAACAAATTAATGACTGACTAAAAGTCAGCATGATGGCTCAGGCTCACATTTGTAATTCATATGAATGTCCCACTGCTCACTGTGCCAAATGTAGTAATGTCACTGTCTGCTCCTCTGGGCTGCTGTCCGAACTTCTGTTTACCGGAAGCTGGTGGGGAAGCAGGGCCAAGGATCTGGGGGTGGGGGTCCCTGTATCACCCATCGCGAGTCTGTATGGGACATCTCAAAGCGTAAGGGTCAAAAACCACTCTCCAGCGGGCTGACGTGGGCTGGGGGTCCACCTTGGGGCTTCCGGGTGTGCACCCCTCTGGCGTTCCCTCAAACTCTTCCCTTGATACCCTCTTTCCATCTCTCAGGTTTGAGCTCCAGCATCTCTTCCTTGGGAATTTCCTCCTGAATATTCTGGTACCTGTCATTCTATTTTTTACTTCTTTCTCACTTTTCGCTTGCCATGTTCTATTGCTTAAATATTTATTTATTTTAGACATTTTCTGAGCCTCCCCCACCAGCCCTGTGGGACTGTATGCTCCCTGTGTGTGCTGACATGCTGTGGCTTGTTCATGGCTGGGTCCCTGGAGCTGAGACTTGAACACAAACACGACTGCTGCAAGAATGAACGGACAGGTACGGGGAAGGCTTTCCCGCCCCTTACCTCGGCTGCTCCCGAGTTTGGGTTGTGTGTGTGTGTGTTTGTGTTCAAGGATCCATGAGACCAAGCGTCTTGTCGGTCCAGTTCGCTGGCCCATTCTCAGTCCCTGTGATACTAGTGGTGTACTGCGGCTGTCTACTGAATGGATGAAAGCATAAATGGATGGTGAGAGGCATTTCACTTAAGCAGTACCCTAGTATACTTCAGAATCGGCTGGTGGCATGCCAATTTCATGTCTGGCAACCATTATTTCAAACTTCTTTCCCTACAAGACCAGAAGCATCTCACTGTCTTTAGACTGTTCCCAAATCCCAGCAGAGGGAGGCCAGACGAGGGGAACAGCAGGGTGGGGGCAGGGACGGGATCCCGGTAGCAGACAGCCGCTCTCCCTTCCCCTCTGTGATCTTCGGCACAATGAGCAGACACTAATCTCACACACAATCCTGTCTTTGATATCCCAGCCAGATGTTCTACCCGATAAATGAAACTAATTTACTCTGCAAGCAGCAGGCGACAGCTGAATCTAGAGAATTCCCCGTCTTCAGCCCGTTCCCAGAGGGATGGGGCCAGGTGGGGTGGGGGGAGAAGACGTGTTTCTTGTTACCTGTACACTCATCCAATTAAGCAAATGGGTTGCATAGAGAGGCCAAGCATCCTCACTCTTGCCCGCGTGGGCAGGTCACCAAATGATATAAATAAGATCAATCGATGATACTTTTTTTGTATCTTATGCTTACTCTTCACATTTACCTCAAGAGGCAGCAAAGCTTAAGGATCGTGGGTTTTGGAGTCAGACCGCTTTGCTCCAAATCCTTCCTCTCCCACTCGCTACTGTGGACTTCAGATAAATTACATTTATTTATTTGCCAAGATTTCTTTTGCACGACAGCTATGTGCTGGGTACTGTGTGAGGTGCCGGAGTGATGCAGCCAGGATCAAAACAGATTAAAAACCCAGTCTGCGTAGAGCTCAGATTACCCACTTTCTTTGACCGTAAATGAGGACGGATTCTCTAGTCCAGGTCGTTGTGAGGATGAGACTCGCAAGACTCCTAGAGCAGTACCTGGTACACAGTACGTGCTCAGTAAGCATTGCTGGCTTTTCTAAGTACTGTAATCATGGTCACCACTGAACGCATGCTGGGCGGGAACAGTCTCACTGTCCCCACTGTGCCTGTGAGGGACCATGCACGGGAGACTCAGTGACCTTCACTGTGCCACACAGTGAGTCACTGACAGAGCAGGATGACGCTCCGTGCCTTCCTGCCCTCGTGGCTTTCTGAGGCCCCGGTGGGTGAGGCTCTGGTTCCCACCCAGTGGGCTGCCCCAAGGTTTCAAAAGCAGCGAAAGGAAGGGCTTGTAGGATGGGGTTGATGCTTTCTTACACAATGGCCATGAGGCTGGTTTGGAGAAAAAGTCTGAAATTCAGGGGAAGAAAATCGGCTCCTCCCTCAACAAGGCCCCATTCACGGAGGAAACGGGCAGGTCAGTCCTAAACGAACGTGACACACGAGTCCTCCACTTCCCCAGAGGGCACTGCGGGCCTGCGGGGTGGGAGGGGGACGCGCGGTCAGAGCAGAAGATGCATTCGAATTAAAAGCCAATAACTGGGAAGGTTGCCGGGCACTTAATCAATAAAAATAATGCATTTGGGTTGTAGAAATATTCTCCAAAATCAATCTCCCCTGAAGAAATATTTGTTTCCTTTCCTAGTTGCCACAAGTGTGTAAGGGAACGTGACGCCTTGATAAACACCTCTGGACACATACGGCCGTGTCCCCCTTGCCCCCGCCACGCCCCCCACAGCTCTGCGCCCCACTTACAGCGACGTGAGTGACTTCAGACCCTGGAAGGCATCCGGAGCGATGTCCGAGATCTGGTTCTTGCTGATGTCTCTGAAAACAGAAACGGGAGAGTCTGAGGACACGGCCTGAAGCGGTACTTACTGTGGCCACCATTCCTGAGTGCGGCTCAAGCACTTCAGGGACGCACAGTGGTGAGCACTGATCCCTTCAATGTATTTGTTCATAGTGCCAGAGAAGGGGCTTACAGACCGTTCAGTTCGACCGCCTCATGATAAAATAAACTACTACATTGGCATCGCTCTTCTTGGCTTTCAAATCACCTTTGCCCGCGGCGGCTCACGGCTTTGCACACGCGGGCCTTCGTTTCGCAGGTGGGAAACTGCACCCAGGCACATCGGGGCGTGCCTCGGTCACATCGCCAGGCAGTAATGGCATGAAGCAGAAACCAGCCTGGGCCGAACACAGGGCAGCGGTCCTCCGAGCATGGGCAACTTCATGCCTCGGCAGATGCTTATTTTTCTCCCCAAAAGTCCTGAGTCATTTCATCTCCCCGGTGACTTTTCCTGCCTGATCTGCAAGGAGGTTTTGAGCAGTGACGTAAGGCTCTGTCTGGCTCGGCGCATCCTCCAGCCGGTGCGGTTAAGCACATCGGGAGTCTTATGGGATGGCTTTGAGACGACGTTTGTCACAGGTGGTGCTCCTTAGACAGGAGCAAGGCCAGGGCAGCGACGAGCAGGGCTCGGGACAATCAGGGCCAGGGGGATGCTGCGTAGGGGCCACACTAACCTGGCCGGGCCAGTGCCGAGGGCCTGGCTCTCCCTCACACCCCAGCCTCCAGTGTTTGCTCATGGCACGTCACGGAGGGGGAAGACTTTCTCTCAGAGTCATTAGCTCAGGGATGGCCTCTGGGCTCCTGCCACTGGAAGGGAGATGCTCCAGGTTCCAGGGACGAGAGGCCTCTCTGGGGAATGGGTCTTTGCTTTTGTGCAGGAGGTGGGGAGCTGGGGTCTTGGAGGCTCAAAGGGAGGAGACGCGGGAATATACCGAGCAGAAAGAGCAGCTTCTGAAGCGACGGCCTCCAGCGAGGCCAGACTCCCCAGCACATTCCTCCCGCCAGTTTCTCCCCTTCTAATAAATAGCCTTCAAAGGGGGCCTGCGACCCCCTCTGGCTGGCTAAGCCTCTGCTCCCTTTCCTCCCCGCCTCCAAAGCCGAACGTTGCAAGAAACTTCACAGGTTAAGGCTTCTTAGGCACCACTGTCGCGCTTATCCCTTTAGCTGGCGAGATCGCCTCCAGCAAATCCACAGATTGCGCGTGCAAACTCATCGGCTTACACTGGGCTTTTCTTCAGCACTCCGTTTTTGTATAAGGGTCTTAACAAGCAAATGCCCTGGGATTATCCTAAACTTGCTTGCCCTCAGCGTGGCTGCCTAGCAAGGCTTTCCACACGATCATGCAAGGTCTGGGTTCAGATCAGACTCGTGAGAGTCACTTATTTTTCCTCCTGAACCTGGGACTGTCCCCGCAAGGTACTTAGAGCTCTAGCATGCAAGAGGAAGTTCTGTGAGCAGTGGGAGAGCCTTCTGTCTTAGCTTTATGAGGCGAGCTGGTGCTGTCCCCAGCTAAACTCTGGGGCGTGCCCCTCTCTATAGCACACGGTGGGATGTCTCATGGCTTTGGAGATGGTGGGGAGTGGACACTGGAGAAGTGGCAGACTGGCTGGGAACTGGCCCTGGTGGTCATTTCAGCCTCATTCTGCAGGAAGGTACCAGCAGCCCCGTGAGGTGAAGAACCTGCAGCCACAAGTGACGTGACACTGCTCTTTGGGCACAGAGCTGGCACTTACTATGATGGACGCAGAACGCAGTGGCACTGGACAGGAAGGCAGACTGGGGAAAGCTTTAATGCCCACTGATCTCCATGCTTGACCCCTCCCAACCCTCATCAGGGTGGGCCCAGAGCAGACTCTAGGCCTTTGGGTCACTCTCGGCCAATGGTTCTCAAACTTTGAAACATCACTCACAGAGAATCTGAACTGGTCAGGAACCGGGGTTAGAAACCTGTGCATGTCACCAGTCTCCCGGTGACCCCCATGCAGGTGGCCCCTGAGTCATTTGAGGCCATAGTGTTCTAGGACCTGGTCAGTCTCAGACCCACTCGCGTCTCTCGGGGACTTATAAACGAGAGGGCGTGGCCTTTCCAGACTGTTCAGGACAAGGGTGGCAAATTCTAGTGCCTACGGGGGTCAACTTGGAAATCAAAGGGTGTGACAGTAGGATATGCTGGAGCCCGTGGACCACTGCCCTCCCTGCGATCGTGCAAGCAGAGAACTCGATGTGCCATCTGGCCAAACGACGCAGGCCTGTCCCCACACGTCAGGGCTACCAGTCAGGGGTCTTCTTGGTGCCACCCACTCTCCCTAGGTTCTCCCCCTTGACACTGGTTTCTGCCTGGAAGTATTTTTATACTAAGGTGACTACTAGCAACAGGTGGGAACAAAGCCATTCATCCGGGACGAATTCTTATTACTAGAGATATGAGAAGGATGTGGTTCATTCACAGCTGGAAACTTATTTTCTTTAGATATTAGAGATTAACTGGTCACGTGCCCCAGGAGGAATTCACACTCAGGGTTTTAAAATCCGTTCTCACAGGAACCCTGCTTTTCCCAAGCCTCCACCTGTCAGTCACGGTGTCTAAAGTTCTGTTAGTTGAAAAATTTGTTAGTGGTCTCTCTTCTCTACCACCATCCCCTCGCGGGGAGGGAGGGCATCATCATAAGTATCAATAGCGTCACAAGCGATCAAAAATTAAATTTACTTTCTAGCTTGTGGTTGGGAAGGTCTGATGAATTCTGAGTGCACAGATCATGGCAAGTCCAACAGGATGGAGAAAGGACAGTAAAACATAGCCAAGCTCTAAATTACCTGGACTTTACGAAAAATTGGAGCAGGAACTTAAATCATGCAAGAGCTATAGGTTGGGGCAGTGACTGAACTTGTCATTTTTCACTGAAATTACTACCTGGCTGTATAATCAAGCTGGGCTTTAAAAATGAATTGGGGTGGGGGTACGGAGAGTGAGTGGGGAAGCAGGGAGCCCGGGAGATTAATGGCCCGAGGTTTTAAATATTAAGGCCTGTATTTATACAGCTCCTCCGGCAGGAAAGCTGCCAAGGGGAGGGAAGGAGGACGTGCTTGGGGCTGGCTCATTATGTTGCTTTCTACTTCTGGAATTGTACCAGGAGAAAAATCTTGTTTGGTTTGGATTTCCAGAGAGATGGGAAGCTGGCTTCCTGAGATCTGAGGGTAAAGCCTACCGATGCCACTGTTTCGCCGGGATGTTTATTTTTAACATAAAAGGAGTCGGCAGGCACTTAACCTCTTTAATGTAGGCCCTGCTCCTCAAGGGAGACCCATGAATCAGGCTGGAGTGGACGAGAGCAAATCCATGCATATTTCTACTTGCCTCCCCTGTCTCCTCTGTGTAGGCCGGAGAGAGCGAGTGAGCGCGAAGAAAACAGTGTCTTGATTATTGGGCTGCAATAAATGATTTCTTAGTCTGGAAGCGGGACAGGTGTCTTCCTCCCAGATTCTTGGCATCTATGACAGCAATGGACGGGCCAGTTCTGAATCCTACCAGCCGCCCTTCAGAGCGCTGGGCTCTGGGGGACTCACCCAACGGTGCTATGGGGAGTCCTGTGGTGGGGTGGGGGAAGGGTGGTGCTGACGAAGTCGCCGCAATGGCGGGGATCAGGGCCACGCTGCGGTAGGGGAGGTGGAGCAGTGCTGGTGTCACCAGGGATTAGTAGGGCGTAGAGGTGGCAGTGATATGGGTTACGAGGGCAAAGGGGACGTTGGGCATCACCATGAGCAAGTCATTTGGAGGATAAGAACCTACCCAGGCTCCTCCCCCTTAGGAAGAAGAGAAAGCTTGCGCCAGGGTCTGGGGATGCAGGCCCTGCCTACCTGTCCAGCACCACGCACCACGCCCGCCTCGCTGTCCCCACCCAGCCCCACGCGCATGCGTCAGTGCGCGCTCCTGGCCTCCCGCGTCCTTCCCCGAGGCCTCCCTCATCCTTCCCCCAGGCCCTGTCCCCACGCACTCCCTTCCTTCCCTCGGGCCACCTGCACAGAGGCCTCCACGGGCAAATCCTCCCGCGGCCTACCCACCGCCACCCTCTACCCTCCTCGCCTCCGTTTCGCTTTCTAGTTCAGCGGTTCCTAGTGCTCATCCAGTTAATGTTCTGTGTTCTCCCCTTGGAGTGCGTAAGCTCGAGACAGCGGAATGCGACGCTTCTGAACCCTCCCTCCCGGCCTTGGGTGAGCATGCCAGGCCTGACCCCGAACTGTCCCGGAGGAACGTGGCACGGCCTGTCTGTCATCTGAGCAGGCTGCCACCACACGCGCGCGACACGTCAGCACCCAAACAAAGCGCACGGGCTCGCTTCTCCCCAGGGGAAACTCACATCCGCTTCAGCTTCTTGTACGGGGTGAAGGCTCCGGCGGGGATGGAGCGGATGGCGTTCTGCTCCAGGCGTCTGGGAAGCAGAGCAGAGAGAGGAGTGGGTTAGCCGCCCACCCATGCACCCGCGGTGGCTGATGGCCTCCGGGGACCCAGTGGTCTCGCATCACATGGCACAGACCCTTGGTCACCGGAGGCCAGGCAAACACCGAGAAGCCAAAGACCCGCGTTCTGGGGTGCGGGACACCCAACCCGGGGTCTGACTCCTCCTGGAGAGAGCCAGACAAGATGCTTCCTCCTGGAGGATATTTGGTTCTTGCTTATCTGGTTTTGGAGGCAGCTGGCTGCCTCAGAAAAAGCCTTAGGAAGTAACCAGAGTGCTGAAAAAGTCAAAGGGATGAAGGAGAAGAAAGAGTGTGAAAAGCGGGGGACTCTGGCTGGCAATGCGTATATGGAAGTGTGCCACTATTCAGTTAAAACGTCACCACGGCGCTAACGGGTTTCCACAGAGGCAGAAATGACAATGGTGGACTGCGTTCTGGGTCTTTCTTTCTTTCCTTTCTTTCTTTCCTTCCTTCTTTCCTTCCTTCTTTCCTTCCTTCCTTCTTTCCTTCTTTCCTTCTTTCCTTCTCTCTCTCTCCCTCTCTCTCCCTCTCTCTCTCTCTCTCTTTCTTTCAAGGTATAATTGACATATAACATTATATTAGTTTTAGTTTTAGGTGTACATCATAATGATTCAAAAAATGTGTTTCTGCATTTTTCAATCGGCTGTTCTAATCTGGCAGAGAAAGAGCCTTCGAGTCTGACATTGATGAAACTGGCTCCCTGACATCCTGGAGGCCTCGGGGGACCCGCCTGGACCACTCCCCTGGGCTGCTGCTCGGAGCTACGGCTTTACCATCTTGCTGACTCTCCTGAAATGCCTCCTCTCCTATTCCTCTGGAAAGACGAGAGATGCTGCAGGCCCAGGGCTTCCTTGCAAGAGAAAGGGCCGCGGGGAGCAAGTGAGCATTTCCATTCTTTATTCTTTCATCTCTCAAATGACTTCCTGTCACCAGGAACAGGTGTGGTGGGAAAGAGGCCTGAGCGAGAGGCGGGGTGCTCTATTAGAGGTGATGAATGACGCCCAGGCCCCGAGCTGAGGGCTCAGCATCTCCCCCTCATCCATCTCCCTTGTCTCCAAGTTGTGGATCTTTTCAGCACTTCCTCATCTGGCATGGATGCTCCCCCAGACCCTCGGCTGGGGAGACAAAAAAAAAAAAAAAAAAGGTGTGTGTGGGGAGGGGTGGGGAGAGGAGGAGGAAGAGACAGGAGGAGCCGGCTCCCTCAGAGGCTGCATCCAGCGGAGGCGCGTTTCTGGCTGGGATGAACCTATCCGTCTTGAAGAGTAATCCCTGCTGTAGAGTGGGGGAGACAGTCGTATTAATTTGTGCCTCTGCGATCTCATCTTCATTGGGGGAACGGAGTATTTGTTACTGGAACCACTAATGGAGCAGTTTGCCAGCAATTTTCCCATTTCAAACAACATCTCTGCTGCTAATGTGGAATGGTTTGTCAGGCCTACCCATAACACAGACAAATCACCCTCCGCGCTGAAGGAAGTGGGGAGGCCGGGGGAGAAAGGGGAAGGGTGGGTGAGAGGCGCGAGGGAGCATCAGGACAGATCATTCCTGCCTGTTGGATGGATAGAGTCTGTTAGGAAAGCCTCCGTGGCCCGCTGGAGGCAGGGTGATGGGGAGTGTGCTCTGCTGGGCGCATGGGCACAGACCGGCTGGGCAGGGTCCTGGCGGGCTCACGGTGGGCCACGAAAACATGCCACGGGGCCTCAGAGTCTGCGGACTACTGGCGGCAGCCGCCTGCCGAGGCAGCTGCCTTGACTGAGAAGTTCCAAGGACACTCTCCTTTTCCAGAGGAGCAGAGTTCAGCAGGGATTTCTCAGCCAAGGCAGCAGCTCCGTGGGTCTCTGAGGCTGCCAGTCAGGTGGCAAATGCCCTCCAGAATCTTGTGGTTCACCTGCCGCTTTGGCAAGGGACTGCGGCTGGATGATGTCTGTGGAGACAGCCACTGCTTATTAACAATGGTGCCCACCTCAGCCACTGCAAGAAGACCCACTGCCCCCAGCTGTGGGCCAAGAGCCTGTGTAAGTCAGGTCAGCCTGACTTCAGCTGGGTGTGAGTGAGCTGGATGGCCGTGCACGTCATCATCAACTAACTCTCACTTTTGGGATGAGTGCCAGGCTAAAGAAGGGATGAATCAATGAGCAGGAGGTTATTATACCTGTGCCCAGAAGGTTTAATCATCGGCTAAAAGACCAGCTTGAGATGGTCCATGACGGAACCGTACAGGAAGGGTTATCTTTTATGGAGTTGAATTGATTTATGTCTATTATCTCTTTTAATCTTTATACTTATGAGGCCCATTTTATGGATGAGGAAAATAAAACCTAGAGATTAAACAGCTATCTAAAGTTAACAGAGCTAGTAAGCGGCAGCACCAACATCTGTTCCTAACTACCGGTCACATTGCTTCTCTTTCTTGTTGAAAATGGAGAAACTGAGGCCCGAAGACTAAAGTGGCTTTCTCAAAGCCACAGAAAAGTTTAAAGGGTTAAGACCCCAGTGCTACTTCTGAGAAATTATTCAGCCTCGGCAGAGGTAGATGCTTTGTAAAAAGGCTGTAGGAGTCGAGGGAAGATGGGATACAGATGTGACTATGTATAATGGATGAAATCGAGTGCAAAGGTGTGATTTTTGAACAAAGAACAAAGAATTCCAACGTGAGCCTGTTAACCCTGGCAGGGTTGCCGCTGGACGGCCTGTCTTCGGAGACTGCCCACCCCAGCGTGTGGGGGGGCCTTGTCTCCACTGTCTCTCTGCTCCACGTGCTGCTGTGGCTACTGGCTGGACCTCCCAGCCCAATGAAATGCCAAGGCCAGGATGCAGGCCGACCTCGCCCCAGGAAACGTCAGCGTTTGTCTGGGGTGGGGGTGGGTAGTCGTGAATGGTTGGCAAGCATCAAAGGTAAAGCAAGGGCAAGGGTGTGATGATAACGACAATCAGGCGCTTAGAAGGCAGGCGCTGGGCTGAGAGTATGACATGGCTTGTCTAACAATATTTACACCTCTAAGAGGCAGCTCCTATGCGTTATTACCATACCCACTCGAAACACGAGAAAACTGAGGCTCAGTGATGTCAAATCACTTGTCCAAATTCACAAAGGCCAGGATGAGCGACAGCAGGGACTCAAAGTCAAGTTCATCCAGTTTGAGAGCCCCAAGTCTCCATTGCGGAGCTCCGCTGAAGCCCATTTGGAGCTGAGGCGTCTGCACGCTCTTAGTCATTGCCTGTGCTCATGCTCAGGCAGATGGCCCGTCCACCAGGGAGTAAGGCTGGAGCGTGTGTGTGAGCATGCACACGCACGTGTGTGAGCACACAAGGCCTCCACACAGGTGGCTTTTACACATTGTTCCAGTCCTACAGCCTGGAACAAGCATGCAAAGATCCATACTCCCAGTGACAAAAATTCAGTGTGAAGGACAAAAAAAAAAAAAAAAAAAAAACCATGAACAGCAGCAAAAGCTACCGCACTTAGGGATGTGCCTGAAGCCAACAGCTGTTTTGGGTCCTTCTTGAGTGGCACATATGTCTTTCTTTGCCTGGCAAACATTCTTCAGGCTGTAAACGGATTGAATAGAACTCGCATAAAAACAAACCCACAAATCAAACATCGGAGCATCTTCCGGCACCAGTAAAAACCATGGGAACATCTGATAAGGATTCCAGCCATTCGCGCTCTGTATTGATTTGTCCTAGTTCCTCAGAGCTTCCTTTAATGATCTGTCATTTGCAAACATGTGACTGAACATGACATATTTCTAGCGATACACAAGTCAACGCAATGCCAGAGAGGCTGGCGGGGGCACGGCTGGTGCAGGGGCGTGGCTGCAAGTGACCTGGCAAAGAGGTTCTGGGGCCGGGCTGGCCCACCGGGGGCCGTGCGGCTGAGGCAATGAGGAAGGTGAGCGAACAGCCACCATCTACCGAGGGCTTTCTACATGTCACCGTGTTCGTCACTCACTGGCTCACTTTACTCCTTCAACAATACTACAACGCCAGAGGTATTATTACTATCTCCATTTTACAGATAAAGACATTGTGGTCCAGAGAGGCCAATTTGCCTGCCATCAGGTTACAAGTAAATGGCAGAGCCTGGACGTGAACCCAGATTGGTCTGATTCAAATACCTGTGTTCTTAACTCTTGGGCTAACGTGCCTCCCCACAGAAATCACCCTCGTGAGAGTTTACAATGGTTCTTGTCTTTCCCATCTCTCTTGGTCTTTCCTTGACTTAGGAACTGTATAAGATGTCTAGATTCTGCTGAAGAAAGGGAATTCATGTTCATCCTTCCCTTCTCCAAAGTCCTCCTGGGCCATTTGGTGGGAGACCAGAAAACCACTCAGAGCCCAGAGGTTCAGCCCCTGATGCTTGCCTGTGCTTGGAATAGGGCTGAAGGGGGAAGGCTCCCATCCAAGCTGTATTCCTGGCCTTTCTCTTTACCTTTGCTCCTGGAGGTGGTTCTTCGGAAAGGCGGTGAGTCCTAGACTCTGCTGCCGAGTTTATAGGTTTGGTCACAGCAAAGATGAGGAATGTGGGCGTATATGACCTGAATGATCCTTAACCCATTGTGCAGAACACCTGGCACTGCCTACGGGAAAGGTTTGGTTCTTGTTATATGCTATGCCCAGGTGCCTCCAACAGAGTATATATTTTTTTTCATCCAAGAAAGAAATGAATGGAAAATAGTATGGGAATGTGAGACTAATCATTCTATCACATCGTGTGTGTGTGTGTGTGTGTGTGTGTGTGTGTATGTGCGTGCGCACACACACACACACATAAGTTTTTCTTTTTAGATTCCATTTGGTAGCTTCCAAACACTGAGCTACTTTTCTACATCCAAATGGTATTTAATCTTCACAGAAATCTCTAGCATGTACGACGAGCCCCATTTTGCAAAGGGGAGACCTGAGCGAGGCAGGAAATGATAAAGACACGTGCCCAAAGTGGCCGAACTGGGGTTCACGCCCAGGACTCTCTATCCCAAGGCTCTATTCTCAATCATTCTGCTGCCTGGTCGGCTTCCCTTTTATGCCCCCTGCCCCCTGCCCCCACCCCATCTCCCCTCCTTCCAGAGAACCTGTGCTCTCGGAACATGGTAAGAATCACTGGTGTCCATGATTTCCAGAGCCCTCAGCCCTCTCGTTCTGTGGGATGCCTTTTTGTTTTTGTGTTTCAGTTCTTTCTTCCTTTTTTTTAAGTCCCCTGGTGACCAGTGCAATGGGAGAATGTTTGCTTTTCCTTAGACGCTTCCACATAGGATTTGACCTTTAAGCCCATCCATAGCCTTTCTCCATAAAAAAAAAAATTCACCTGCTAGAGCAGAGGGCAGGGGACACCGGATGACACTCTGTGGGGGTGTGGAGCAATCATGAGAGAAGACAGGACAGAGATTGAGATGGGACTCGAGGTACAGATGGTCCCTCAACAGCCCTGAGGATCCAGGTGGACCGATGATGACAGGAGAGAGGAGCCTGTGAGTCTCTGGCTCTTCCCAGAATCTGTCCCTGCCGGGGGCTGGAGCTGGTTCAGAGAAACGTTAGGGAACAGTGCCATTGGTGGGAGCGCAGTTTCGAGGAAAATCTGTAGTGAACCATCGCACTGTGGGTTCTCTGGAAGAAAGCTATTTTTAGAGGCATTGGCTCTGCTATGCAGGGAGACCAGCACACACCACTCTGAGCTGCTCTGGCTTTGAAAAAAAAAAAAAATCTAAGTCTATTGGATTGCTTTGCATGAGAGATAGCTCCCCCTGCAAAATGTAGAGGTGTGTAGACCCCCTCTTGAGTTTTCAGAGCATCACTACTAGCTAAGGACTGAGACTTGGGAGGCAAGAAAGCCTGACACGGCGCCAAGCATCCCTAAGGAGAAATATGGGTTGTATATAGGTGGTTATGGACACGAGGCGCAATTCTTAATAGTAAAAAGGAAAAGCCACATTTGGCTGACTTTGGGATGATCCATCAGACACTGCCTATTCGTCCTGAGGTGCATCCTGCAGTTTCAACTCTCTGCTCCCTTTTTTCTCTCATCTTTCAACCTCCCCCATCTGCTGATCTTCTCTCACTGCTAAGAGAATGCATTTTAACTGCTCTGAAGATTTTTAGGCCAACATACAGGTCACTGCGCACAGGCTTTCTTGCCTTTAGGAAAAAGCTGGTTCCTCAAAGTTTTCTCTTACATGTCACCTCTCCAAGGGCCCTCCTAACCACGGAGTCTTGCCTCATCTGCTTTAATGTCTCAGCTTCATTTCATCATGGGAGAATGAGGCAAGCACAGCAAGAGAAGTCCCGGGCAATCTGTCTGATGGGCAGTGGGCGCCTGGTCAGCAGGGGCGGTCTTATTTGCATGTCTGCATACATTTCCATGAAGATCAGCTACTGCTGGGCTCCATTCAGAATGCAAGTGGCTAGCCTAGTTCTTGAACCTGTTCTCTCAACCATAACCTTCAAAGAACTGAGCTAGCTTCATGGAGGAACCGCTTATGCAGGTAGCTCCAGCTCCTATGCTACGGTTTCTAACCCCTCTCCCTGTGCCTAATAAAAGCGGTGGCAGTGGTAGCAATAATACTAACACAATCGCAGCAATCATTGCTAACACAGTGTGTATCCTGTGTGCCGGACCCAGCACTAAGCATTTGACAGTATACAGGATACATTCACTTAACTTTCATGCGAAAGTCATTAAGAAGGCATCCTTAGCCTCCGCCTTTCTCAGGAGAGGAAACTAATTCTCAGATTATTTGCTGATGGCTAAAAGGCAGGGCAAGAGTTAGATGTGGGTTTGCCTGAATCCATGGTCTACACTCTTGACCATCTGGCTGTTGTTGGTGGTGTTTGTTTTTGGGGAACACTCTAGCTAGGTTGGCCATTCCCAGACTTTGAGATTTCACAGGCGAAGGGGTTACAGGTCTTTTATTTTGCCAGTTAAGGCAATCTCAATCTCAATCTCTCAATCTCTCAATCTCTCAATCTCTCAATCAATCTCTCTCTCTCTCTCTCTCTCTCTCTCTCTCTCTCTCTCTCTGTGTGTGTGTGTGTCTGTTATGCATAACACACATTTATATAGAGATATACACATATAATTATATAATAAATATACATATAATTAAACACATTTCACACACACACACACACACACACACACACACACACACATTCTGCCTTCAGTGGCCATAATTGTATAAAGTGAATGACATTTTTAATAACAACTGTAACAGAATAAGGAAGTCCAGGCATTGAAAACAAAGGACACTCCTTTAAATGGAATATTTTTGCTCAGTGGAAAAATCATCACATTGATCTTGTTTTTCTCAATTTACCCCAAATCAGGAAAAGCTCAGTAATAATCAGGGAGCCTTTTAGATACCACTACTTGTCAACGTTCCCTTTAAAATTCGATGTTCAGGTGTGAGCTTGACAGCTCGGGTCCGCTCTGCCTGGGCCCTACCTTGGACAGGGAGAGCTGCAATTTCTCTCTCCCAGACCCTGAGCTGTGCGCTCTGAAGCCCAAGCTGGAAGTATAGCGATGTGGAGCCTGGGGAAGTGGGGGGTGGGGAGGGGTGGGGCAGGCTCAGAGCTCCTGAAGCTGGGTGGGGGAGGGGCCGGCGGTTACCACTGGACCCACCTAGACTGGCCTCTCTCACCAGGCTGTGGTTTAAGACCTGGGGAAAATCTGTGCCTGCTGAAGAGAAAACCTGGCAGATGGAGGGAGAAAGGAACGACCTAAGGGAATCTGAAATGACATAAATGTTGGCAGGAATTCTGTCTTGAACGTCCACCGCGGGAGGCCCAGAGTCCCGCCCTGGCATGATGGAGAGGGAATGGGGAGGCCTCTTAGAAAGAGGAGCAAAGGGTGGAGAGAGAAATGGGGGTGGGAAGTGATGTAGAAAGGCCATGGGTGGGAGAAAAAGAGAAAGGGAAGAAAAAATCAGGGGGGAAGAAAAAGAGAATGGTGAAAAAAGGGGACAATGGTGCAGAAAGGGAAGAGAGCAAGGACAAGAATGATAAATGACTGGAGAAGGGACGTAGAGGATGAGCAGAGCGTTGGCGGGGTCTACGGACATTCCACAGAAAGAAGGCTCTTCAAGGCTATGGTCAAGGCCAAGCGGAGGAAGGAGGGTCGTGGTGAAACAGGAAGGGAATTAATGATTGACTCTTGCTGAGAGGGAGACTGGGGGCTGAGGGAAGGTGCATGAAGACCACAGATGGTGTGCATGTCAGGCCAAAAGGACACTTTGCTAACTCGTTCCTGCCTAAGGGAAAGGTGTGAAGGCATGACTTGTGTCCACTGGGGCTTGGGAAGAACGTGTCAGAGAAAATCAGAGAAAAGCTGACAAAGCAGATCAAGAAACTAAGGCCCCATTGTTGTAAGTCATATGTTTCTTCTCATCCCAATCACGGTAAAACCAAAATCCTTAACATGCCTCCGGGATCCGGCCCCTCACTATCCCTGTGACCTCAGCCCCTCAGGCTCTCCCTTGTGTTTACTTCACACTGGCCTTTTGGTCTACCAGGCACGTTCCTGCCCCAGGGCCTTTGCATATACTCTTCCCGTTCCCCGTAACACTCTTCTTCAAGGTAGTCACTTTTTTCCCCCCCTTCTCACTTACTTTAAGTCTTTCCTGGCTTTATTTTTCTCCATAGAACCCGCGACATTCTATCATATTATCTAATTTATTGTGCGTCGTTCATTGTCTATCACACTCTTCCCTCCACTAGAAAGAACATGAGCACCATGAAGCAGGAATTCTGTCTGTTTGTTCGTTAACGCTCCCCCAGCACAGAACTGTGGCTGGAGCCCGGCGAACTCCCAACAGATATCTGCTGAATGGATGTATGAACGGAAAAGGTCCACGGACCACCTATGGGAATGAGCTGGGATCACAAAGACGAGCACAGGAGGAGGAGAAGGGGAAAGAGGAGGAGGTGATGAAGAAGCAGAGAGGGGAGAGAAATGAATGTTTTTTATGCAGAAGGATTTTAGCTAATGATTAGATGGAGGGTTCCACCTAATTATGTTTTGAATAAAGCCATCTAAAGGTGAAGGTAGAAGATCGAAACAATTATTATCACATAAAGAGTGATCTTGAGGTCAGTGTTGACTGACCCTCTACTCAGTCCAGAATTAGACACTGGCCTTTTTCTCATGCACGAGGGAGGAGTGGATGAGATGGAGCTACGTGGACAAACACATTTTACCGGAATTTTGGATATCAGCGCCCACACATAGCCATGCTCAACCTCGTCGCTACCCAAAGATCCATCCGGAGGACAATAATTTAATCTGAAATCATTCAGAGCTCAGCCCCTTGCTCAGAAAACGGTAGCTATGAGATCCGTGCATCGTCCACATACCCTCCACCACCGTCCCTCCCAGAGCACTTCCCCATGTGCCGAGGACTGTCTTAGGTGCTTTCCATGCAGTATCTCATTTAATTTTCACAACCACATTTATTATAGATGAGAAAACCGAAAATGAAAGAGGGCAATTATTTGTCCCAAAGTCACCTAGCTAGTAAATGGTAGAGCCAGGCTACAACCACGGGGTGACCCCAGAGCAGGGACTGGCTGACTTCTACTGCGAAGGGCCAAATGGAACACATATGAGGCTGGTGGGCCATACTTGCTTTGTCGTGACTGCTCACTACTGTCTCACTGGAGCAGCCATAGACAATACATAAACAAACGGGTGTGGCTGTGTTCCAATAAAACTTTATTTATGGAAATGGCTGGTAGGCATATTAGGCCCACGGTCGTAGTTTGCTGACCGTGCTCTGGAGTCTACGTGCTTGACCATGGGGTGATGATACCCAGGGAAGCCTGGAAAAGGACAGCAAGGAGATTCCTGAGGGTTCCTCACGGGCAGCTCGAACCCAGCCCTCTGCCAGCCTACTGGGGGATTGGCTGAGATAGAGAGGTTCACGCGCCAGGGACGGAGGGTGGCAGATGGGGCACTTACATCTCAACGATGCCCTCTGGCAGGTTGGCAGGGATCTCCGTCAAGCCCTTCCCTCGACAGTCCACGACGTTATTGCTGCACGTGCAGGCCGAGGGGCAGGAGATGGAGTTGGCGTTGCAGGACGGAGGCTCCGAGGGCGGGCCTGTGGGACCGGAACGCAGCGGTCAGCTCGTGTCGGCGTCAGGAGCCGCCTGGACTTCTGCGCCTCTTAACCAGCTCCCCAGCGAGGCAGCTTTACCCGCTAAGCTACCTGAAAGATGATCGCCAGCTGACATCTCCCTTCATCTCAGAGATGCAGCGGCCACTGGCTGAATGCTGAGCCACGGAGAGAGTTTCTGACCTTGACCTATTTCTTGATGGTTCCACCTGCTCTGTCATCCCATTATCTTAGTCTTTCAAAGAAAGAGTTGCTCTCAGAGCCAGGCCTGCATGGAAATACGCAAAGAGCTCGCACTGGGGCCACTCTCTCAGGGCGCCCCGTGTCTGAGGCTTCTGGCAGGGAACTGGATGCTAAGTATAGACACACCTTTATTCCTTTCTCTAGAGGCTGGAAGTCACTCTTGAAACAAGGTGGGAAGAACAAAGGTGGCAGAATCTCACCATCTGGGGCTGAGTTAGAGCTCAGTAATGTTTGTTGTTGTTGTTGTTGTTGCGCTTATTAGTGGTTTTGTTACTCATTGTCTAGATCTTGGGCACGTCATGGTAGCCCCTCTAAGCTGTTCTGCTACCATCTCAGCCAACACGGGAGTCTGGATCGCAGCCTTCCGTGCCCCGTTCAGGGTCTGAAGACCGAGGACTGCCGTTCATCGGAAAAACAGAAGCAGCAGGAGTGAGACATGCAGCAGTGCCTCCCCTCCTCTGCGGGTGGCGAAGAGGATGAAGAGTGGGGGGCTCCCGGCCCCTCACCCGCATCCTGGGGAGGCTGGGAGCGGCATGGCTTCAGATGTCAGGGCTTTGAAGTGCAGATGGCACTCCCCACGGAAAACTGCCAGGCCCAGCCCTCCCTCCGCATGGAGGGGCAAGCGTGCATTCCCGCTTGGGAGATGCCAGGGGCTCTGTGGAGGCTGGGGCCTGGGAGCCTGCATCTCCACTGACTGAGGCGGAGCCTCTGAGGCTGCCGTCCCTCTTCTGATTTGTCAATATACTACTTGGTTGGGGTGTTTCAGAAAAAAAGGGGGGAAGACATCATACTCAGGGGTTCAGACAGGCAACAGGAAGTTCTGAGGCGGAGTGTTTTCAAGGGCGACCCTTCAGACTTCGATGCTGAAGTGAATTCTGCTTAAACCAGACCCAGGTAGCAGCCTCGAGTCCCCCCCGGGGAATGAGCTGGATCATTCACAGGGTGGCTCTGATTCCCTAGGTGATGTGTGTTTGCATGACATTAAAAGGGATGTTGTCAAGGCGAAAAGGCCTTTGAACAAGATTCCTTAACCAGGTCACTGACAACACCTTTAATTACGCAGGGAGGTAATTACAGCCTATGTCTGCTTCCTGGGCTGGCAGCTCCCTCCACAGGCCTCCACACACGGGAAAGGCCTCACTCTCTTGTTGAGACAAAACATTTCAGCTTAAAGATGGGGTTGAAAGATGGGTTCATCTTCCCAGGGAACATCCCCCTCTCATCAGGGCTGGCTGGACCAAGCCCATTCCCCTTCGGGCCTCCCCTTTGCTGTCTGTGTCCGGTCAGACTGAGTCTAGCATGTGAATTCTACAAGGGCAGCAGGCTTTTCTGTCTCATTCCCTGCTATATCCCCAGTGCCTAACACGGGGCCCGACACCAAACACGAACTCCAGAAACACAGCTCGGTGAGTGAGAGGATGAATTCACGAATGAAGTTGGCCCAGAAGTCTGGCAGATGTAGGGGCTGAATGTCAGCGAGGTACAGAGGCGGCAATCCTCCTGGGAGGGCCCCAGGGTTGGCTCCCAGAGCGCTGAGTGCCGTGGGCTCTGGCCGATGGGATCAGCCACAGAGAGTGGAGGTGGGGAGTGGCTCTGGGTGGAAGGCTTCCTACCAAGGCCATCTGCCCAGTCCCCTGGGGGGTCCCTCTGAGCCTCGGTCACCTGCATGGGTCAGGGTGTCCCAGGCGCTCCACTAAACCCTGCCATCACACCCCTCCCTCCCAGCCTTTCCTGTCCACACGTGCTGAGGGTGATGGGGTGGGGCGGGGGCAGTGGCTTTCCAAGGGGACTAAGTGAGAAAACACCTACCTTTCTACCCAGCAAATTCTACGACTACGAGCGGGAAGCAGAGAGGAACGGGAACGGATTTATATCAGGAGAGGAAGAGGCTCTCACACACCTTTGGTGGAAGGGCCTACCTGGGTACGTGTTTGCCTGCATGCACGTGTGTGTGTGTTCCTGTCTCAAACCATGTCCTCACGGGGCCCAGGAACCCTCACAGTCCTCGGCCAAGCCTGCCTGCTGGTACCACCTCCCCTGTCCCTTCACCAGAGCGTAGTGATGGACTAGCACACGGAACCCTTCAAATCCGCTTTCCACGGTGTTCTGTTACAAACTGAGGCGTGCACGCAGACTTGCTCCCCATTTCTTCCTTTCTAATGAGCGCCCAAGCTCCCTGCTCTTGGCGCTTTCCCAGTGGCGCTGAAATGCTGCTGCAGGGAACAGGACATTCTCATCAGAGCAGGGAGAAGAGGGTGGGGCCAAGTCCCTGCCCCCTCTCTGGGCCTGGCTCACCTTTCCTCACTCACCACTTTAGTTTCAAGGTTTCAATCTGCAGCTAAAGCCACCTCTGTGCCAAACAAGGAGGAAATGGAGATGCCTAGGCTTCTGCCGTCTCCTAAGATTCTCTGAACCGTGACCCGATGCCTTGATGAAGGGCAGGGCAGAGCAGAACTTGGGGAAACAGAGGCGCTGGCCCTTCCCTGCTCTCTGGTGGGAAGCGGGGGGTTGGGGAGCACACCACAAGCAGGGGCCCCAGCCTGACTCCTCATAGGGAAAGAGCCCGCGGCCGCCAGCATGGACAGGGTGCACACTATCCTACCTCTGCTGACTGCACAACTCTCCCCCCGGTTCTGAGAGACGAAAACGATGGAGTGATGACCAGGGAGACGGCTCTGGCCCAAGACCACCTCACTCTAGTTCTCCTAATTGGCAAGGAGGGGACCATCATGCTAAAAGCAAAAGGCCTAACTCATCTGCCCAGATGAAGGGGGCAAAGGTCACCGAACTTCAGGCCCCCAAAAGGCCTTGGAGACAGTGAGGACATGAGAGGAGAGAGTTCCTGTCCAAGGACACGGCGGTGGCCAGGCTGAGAACGTCACCGTTCTCGCAGGAGTGGCTGATGCTCACGGAAGGTTTTCTTTGTGCCGGAAACTGCATTAAGTGCTTTGTCTCGCTTGCTTCTCATAAAACCTATGGCGGAAACTCTATAACTATTATTTCCGCTATACTGATAAGAAAATGAAAGAATAGGAAAATTAAGCAAACTGCCCAAGATCATGGAGCTAGTGAAGAACAAAGCTCCACATGTGCGTCCAGGGCTCTTCGTACCATCTCTTCTGCCAGAAAGACACCCCAAACGCCTCTCTTTAGGGCTGTGAAATTGAAGACCATCAGAGCCTCAGCGTCCCGGGAGATTTAAAGAAGAGGCTTGGGTGGAGACACGGATGTGTAAGCTACACTGGAACGGCTGGGCATCCCTGCGTTAGAGCTGCGTTCATTTCTCTCTGTCATTAAAGAGAACGCCACCCAGCAGAGTGCCCAGATTTGAAAAATCCGATGGCTTTGTGAGCATGTGGAAATAAATTAATTCCAGTATTCAAATTAAGCATCCCTGTTGGCCTCTGGCCTTTCAAAAGCCAACAACAGACTTCAGTGACAATGGGACTCGAGCAATTATGATGAGAATATAAATGAATGTGATTTAAATACCAGAGGCATGATAACTTTGGGAATGGCTATAAACCTAATAATCTCATTCTTGCAATGTCCAATTATGGTGTGTTAATTAAAACCTCCTAAGGAGATGGGCGGCCAGTCAGGCTTACCTTAATTATCTTCATACTTAGTAACTGGTCCCAAATTTAAAAAAAAAGTAGAAGGGAGGGGCAGGGGAGACAGTGTCTTGTTTCCAGGGAGATAGATCTATTTCACTTTTAATAATAAATGAGAATATGTTCATTGAGAGGATTGAACACTGTTGTTATAGGCGTTTGGGGCCCCTGAAAAAATGTTAAGATGTGGCCCCTTATTATCTGAAGACACGATCAATCTTCATCGCAAGGTCTCTCACGTCGAAGGCCATGGGCAGATGAGTGTGAAATGGGTGGACAGCCCAATGAGCTCGAAGATGCTCAGAGCAAAGAGATAATTGACTCCGGAGGTCAAACATTTAATCTCCTTGAATTATAAACTGTGACTGGAGAAAATTTTCTCAGATTAAGATACCATAAAAGATAAATCTGAGAGTTTAAATTCTCAAATAGGCCCTTTACGTAAAGATGGAAAAAACAAAACAAAAAAAAAACAACCAACCAAACCAAAAAAACCTCAGCAACTGACATAACTTGAGCCGAGAAGTGGCCAAAGCAGAACCTTTTTTTTTCTATGGACCGTGATAAAGTCTAGTCTGGCTCAGGCAGCAAGAAGCAGGGGCTGCAAACTCTCCTCATCCCGGGAGCCCTAACCTTCCTCCCGAATCAAGGAAAGCTCACAGGAATCGTTCTGGCATTAGCTCAAGGAAACCAGGCAGTCCAGTGGTATATCACAGAAAAAAAAAATGTTAACAATAAATAAAATAAAGATATAGTCCCTCATCCTTTTGAAAAATTCCTACTTATCTCCCCAGAGGAAAAAAGTAAATGCCTTTGATTGGAAGGGTACCATTGACAGAGGGCATGAATTGTGTCCACGCGTGCTGCTAGCGGGTTTCTGGGTTAGCTGGAGCGATAAGGAGCCTGTAGCCGGGGCTTCTCGCGGGAAGAGGCCGGGCTCCAGACAGCTGGGTTGAATTCAGAGGGAGATACCAGGGACGGGGGCAGGCAGGGCCCTCACAGGCTGAGAGAGATAAAGCTCCTTCCTGTCTCTGCAGTAGCGTGTGTGGCGAATTTTCCTAATACTGTCTAAGGGCCCAGGGAGGTTTTCTGACACTCCCCTGACAGGGGCCACTGGTGATGAAGCTACCTGCAGGGATGGCCGAACTGGTGCCCCATGCCTTTCCTTCTCCTGAGCAGATAACCTCTGTTTCTCGAGAGATGTTCTTGCCCACCCCGCTTTCCTGACTAAAGTCTCCCTCCTTCGAGTAACTGGGGAAGAGTTTGAACGAGAAGCGCTGGACCTTTTGCACCCCAAACGCCTGCAATCGGGGGTGTGCAAACCCTCCTCTTTCAGATGCCCTGCTGGGCTCTGAGACGGAGGGGCCTGCCCCCCACCCCCGGCAGCGGGTGTGTGGAGGGTGGTCCGTACATGAACATAACCCTTCTCTTTGACCTCCGCTGTGGGCACAGCCTGAGTCCTGCTCCACGTGGCTTCCCCTGGCTCCCTGTCACCACAGTCTCACGCACCACCTCTAACAATTATTAAAGAGGGGGCACTTTTTGGAAAAGGTGGTCCTCCTGCACCCCGGAACTGGGAGCAGTGCCTCATTCGTCATGGATATTCAGTATACCAGTTCCCCCAGACCGTTACATCTGTCTTCGACCTTTTCAGAAAGTAACCCCGCACAGCATTCCACTTTTAACCCACGGAAGCCCGAGAAAGCAGCTGAAGACAGCCTCGCGCATAGTGGTCCCAATGTGGCGCTCCCCTGAATTCATACTGTGGTGACAGGGTGGACACGGCTATTCGTGTCTGCAGTCTGTGGACTGAATTCTCACATCCTCCCAAAACACCTGACTTTGTATTAAGAAGCCACGGGATCCATCGAAAGCAAAGGGTTTCACCGCTATAAACGGGGTGGGTGGGTGGGGTTAGCATCTGCAGGGTAGGCCCTGCACGGCCAGCCGTGGCCCCCTGGGGTTTGGATGCTGCCCGCTGCTGGGTAAGCCATGTCTTGCGACGCCTTTGATGGGAAGGTGCTTTCGTGATGAAGCGGTGCTCGCTTGCGTGTGCAGCATTAGACCTGGCACCCACCTATAATGGTGTGTTTTAACATTCTCCCTAATTAGGTTTTCTCATTAGCTCTTGGATGACTCCTGCACTCTG
>PVKZ01002081.1:0-269837 GCA_004027375.1 Macroglossus sobrinus
GTGGGTGCGCTGGCCCAGAAAAGAATCTCGGTTGGGTGACAACAGTGTTGACCTCAGGGTAAGGGAGAGAAGGAGCGCCAGTGAAGGTAAAATTCAAATAGGATTGTCAGGGAAACCTCACTAAGAAAGTCTCTAAAGGAAATGAGGGAGCTGGTTGTGTGGCCTGGCAGTTGGAGGCGGAGCAGGGGGCAGGATCAGGTGGGAGAGTTTCAGGAAGAGGGAATGTGGCAAGCAAGGAGGCTGGAGCAGAGCAATAGGGATAGGAGTAGAAAATGTTGCTTATGAAGTAGTGAGGAGAGAGAAGGTTGGTTCCTAAGGCACCTGTGGGTCCCAGCAAAGACTATGGTTGTTTTTCTAGGGTTTAGAAGCCACTGGAAGGTTTTGAGCAGAGGACTGACCTGATCTCCGTTTTATTTCAACAAATTCACTCTGAGAGTAGATAAAAGAGGCCAAGAATAGAAGCTGAGGGGTTTTTTGGATGCCATTGTAATAATCAGAGTGAGAAAAGAGTGACTTGTACCATGGCAGTGGCAGTGAGGGTGGTGAGAGTGGTCAAATTCTGGAAATATTTTGAAAGTTGAACCAATAGGATTTTCTGAGAATCTGAATATCTGGTATGAGAGAGGGAGAGAGGGAGAGAGGAAGAGAGAGAGAGAGAGAGAAGTCAAGAATGGCCCTAAATCATGAAAAATAGTTTCCATGATCTGAGATAGGGAAGCTGCAGGTGAAGCATTTTCAAGGGGACGATCAGAAGTTCAGTTTGAACACACTGAGTTTGTGATATCTATCAGACATCCGAGTGGAAATATTTGATGGGTAGACAGTTGGATATAAATGTGGGAGTTGCAGGTAAAAAAGATGTCATTCAGAATTATGAGAACATACAGGGAGCGAGTAGAGATTAGAGGGAGGGCCAGCAATGTTTGTTGAACGAAGCACAGCTGAGCTTGGGCCACCTCACCAGAAATTAGGGGTCTTCCTAATACCTCAGCAGATGCACTTTTATTTCCCCAGAGCACTTACCTGTGGTGATGTCACAGGGAGTGTCATTAACCCCCAGATGCCCCACCCTTGGTGCATTCAATTATGATTCAGAATCATAAATACTGAGATATTTAAATTTAAGCTTACATCAAAAACATACATTTTCAGGAGAGATAAAGTAGGGGATTGATAGTTGATAATAGATTCTGTAAACAGATCACCGCAGACCCGCCATTAATCAAACTTTGCAAATAGCCCTCTCATGCATTTCAAACAGGACCCTGTCTGTAAGAATAAGGCACCTGCTTTTTATCAGTGCATCTGTTGTTTAAAGGTTTACCTGTTCCCAGGTGTAGATACTCAAAAGTCATCTTGCTCTTACCACCCCTTGGGGGTGTTACTTGTCAAGCTGTCCGTGGACTCCCCGCCACACACACACCTGGGAAGAAGATGAGGGCAGAGCAAAAGAGAGAAAGGAAAACTTTTCCTGCTCCTGGGGCCCCCCAACATCACATGTGATCCCAGCCTGTCACTGAAGTCTCTCTTCTGGTCACACACAGATGGAGAGCACACCATCCCAGGAAGACACTAAAGAAATGAGGTGCCTTTTCAAAAATTACTCTAATTTGGAGACCTTTTTTTCCTCCTAGCTTTACTAAAATATAATAGACAATTAGTTGCTCATATTTACATTATACAATTCAATGAGGTTTTTTTCTCAATTATAGTTGGCATACAAAAACATATTAGTTTCAGTTGTACAGCATAGTGATTAGAAATCTATATAACTCACGAAGTGGTTATCCCACTAAATCTAGTACCCTTCTTCCCACTTACATATTTTTTACAACATTGTTGACTATATATCTCCATGACTCTTTTGTATCTATTTATACTTCTTAATCCCTTTGCCCCTTTTCACCATCCTCCCCAACCTCCCACCCCATCTAGTATCCCTCAAAATATTCCCTGTATCTATGTTTGTTTCCATTTTATTGTTATTTTGTTCTTTAGATTACACATGTACACGATATTTGTCTTTTTCTATCTGGTGTACTTCATTCAACCCAATACCCTCTAGGTCCATCAAGGCAATATCTTTTTCCATCCCCTTCCTTTTAGTCTGTGGGTGTCTTTCAATCTGTGGCGAGTCTCTTGTAGGCAGCATATGTCGGGGTCTTGTTTTCTTATCCATTCAGCCTCCCTATCTTTCGGTTGGAGCACTTAATTCTTTTCCATTTGAGGTAATTATTGATAGATATGGAGTTATTACCACTCTTTATTCATGTTTTTGATACATGCTTTTTCTTCTTAAAGAAGTCTCTCCAACAATTCCTGTAATATTGGCTTAGTGTTGATTAATTCTTTTAGTTTATTTTTGTCTGGGAAACTCTTTATCCATCCTTCGACTCTTAATGATAGCTTTCCTGGATTAAGCATTCTTGGTTGTAGATCCTGGGTTTTCATCACTTTGAATATTTTGTGTCAAGCCCTTCAGTCCTGCATAGTTTTTCTTCTTTTTTTTGAGAAATTAGCTGCCAGTCTTATATAGGTGCTCCCTTGTAGGTAAATAATTGCTTTTCTCTTGCTGCTTTTTAAGATTCCCTATATTTAACTTTGAATTTTAATTATAGTGTGCCTTGATGTGGGCCTCTTTGGGTTTATTTTGTGGTGGAGGGACTCTCTGAGTTTCCTGGGGTTATATGTCTTTCTTCACCAGGCTAGGGGAATTTCCCATCATTATTTCTTCAAATATATTCTCAATTTCTTATTCTCCCTCTTCAGGTACTCCTATGACACAGGTGTTGTTACCTTTAATTTTGTTCCATAGGCTCCTTAAATTATTATTATATTCTTGGTTATCTTTTTCTTGCTGTTCCAATCAGGTGTCATTGGCTTCCCCATCCTCTATATTGGTGGTTCAATTGTATTCTTCATCCACTCTGTTGCTTCCCTCTAATATATTCTTTATCTCAGATAATGTATTCTTCATTTGTGATTGGTTCCCTTTTATAGTTTCCATTTTTATTTTTATGTTTTTATCTCTTTGTTAAAGTTCTCACTGAATTCATCTACACTTCCTCTAAGTTTATTGAGCATCTTTATAACCAGTGTTTGAACTCCGCATCTGTTCGATTGCTTGACTCCATTATTCCTGGATCTCTGTTCTGTTCTCTCCTATCATACGGTTTCTGCTTCTTTGTCTTTCCATTTGGTTGCCTTTCCATGTCTGTTTCTGTGTACTAAGCAAAGCTCCTAAGTCTCTCAGTCTTATTAGTGCAGATTTGTGTGGTAAGTGTCCTTTGGCCCAGTCTTGAGAGGGATTCAGCTACAAGCCAAGTTCAGCCCCAGCCTGTGCCCGTCCAGGGCCAACTATTAAGATTCAGCAAGCAATTTAGAGATGCTGTGCTTATAGTTGCCTCAAAAGGCCACACCAGGAATTGAGGCCAACTGCTACCAGTGTGAGTCTTGCTGGCACTGCTCAGCAAGGAGCACCTGACTAGATGAGGACACAACTGGATATGGCTTGGGTGGGGCTATGAATTGGGCGAAGCAGAGTTTCAGGGATCCTCTGGGTTGATGATCTCTGTTATCTAGTTTGATGACATCTCAGCTATGGCAGCGCTGTGTCTGCACACTGGGAGGAAGGAGGGCTCCACAGAAGAACAGTGGATGCCACCAGGACTTCTGTCCAGGAGAGAGCTTCACCTTCAACCCTCACTCTGAAAACTCAGTGTCTCCCTTTAAGTCCCTGGTGCCTCCCGAGCAGCCGACCAGGTACTGGAGCTCAGAGAGAGCAGGTTCATCACCCCTAAAGTCCGGTTGCAGTTACGGCCCCTTTAAGAGGTATCTGCAGCTGCCACTGCCACAGCCTCTGTCCCATTCAACCGCTCAGGACCAGGCAGCCTCATGTCTTTGTCTCCTCCTACCTTCTACCATTATGATTTCTTATTTCGCTCCCTAGTTGTAGTGCTTCTGTTCATCTATATCCCAGGCGACTCTGCTTGCTGTTTGCACCGTGTTTCTGTCACAACTTTGATGTGGTCGCAAGAGGGATGAACAAAGCCTCTATCATCTACACCATTTTGCTCGGTCTCGGAGACCTTTATTTAAAGCACCCATGCTGTAGTAGAAAGAACAGTGGGTTAAGGGGACCTCTGTCCAAATTCTCCCATGAACCAGTGGGGTGACTTTGGGAGTATGTTTAACCTACTTGTGCCTTGACCCTCTCATGTATGAAACAGGGACCTGAACACCCCATGAGATCGTTCTGAAGATTAAAAGAGTTGAAACATGTAAAGTACAAAGAAGAATGTCTTCACAAAATCAGTTATTCAATTTTATGTTAATATAGCTCTTAGTTGCTATGATGATGATGGTATGATGTAAGAATGTCCAAAAGTCCAAATTTTTATAAGAGTGTATTTGAGCCAAACAGAGGACATGCCTGCAGGCAATATCTCAACAGGCTGAGAAAAATGCTTCCTAGAATGAGAGTTTTCAGTTTTCTTTGTGCATTTGGTATTAAGGAGTGAATTTAAGGAAGATAAAATGAAGGTGGGAGAAAGCAAGGCAGGGATTGAATTACAGGATAATTAATAAGATTATGTGCTCTCTTGAGGGAGGTTATGCTTCTGAGGGATCTGAAAAGAGGCATTTCAAAGGTGTGTTAACCTAGATGCATGAGCACAATGGACAGGGCTTGCTTAATGCAAAGATAAACCTTTTACTAAAGAAGTTATAGACTTGGGTGTGACTACCCACCAGGACCTGCCCAGCTAAGAATTTATGATCAGATCACCCTGTAGATTACTTTAGGGCACCTGGCTTGTCAGATATATTATAGAGCCTCTTTTTTATCCGCAATTTAATTAAATCTGCATCAATTAGCTTTGTGGTCTTGGGCAAGTCAATTTATTCCTCAAAGCCCTCAGGCTCCTGCCCTCTGAGGGGCTCTCATATCCCATAGCAGTGAATGGCACTCCATTCTCAGCTCTGAAATTGGGGGAAACTACACAGTGACTGAAGAGGCACACTTGCAGGAAAGGAGGGCACTATCAGAAGGGGGATGTCCACATAGGAGGTGAGGGGGCTAGGTGCCAGCAAGTCTGCAGTCATCTCTCCTGTCTCTGTCACGCTTTCCCACTGGAAGAACTGTGTTTTCTCTATTTCCCTCACACGTCTTCCTTGCACCCTGGATGCCTAAAAAAGCTGACAAAGGCTCTGAACATCCTATCCTGGTGTTGTTCATGTCTATAATTTCAAGAAAACAATCATGTTTCATCAATTTTTTTAAGGAAACTGGCTCAATAATAATAATAATAATAAAGGCCCAAATTTCAGAGAGTCTTTATTGACAACATTTGTAAGGCCTTGCTAATGTTTAACTTTTACTTCCTGATAACTATTTTAGCACTCTGTCTCCTGTGGCAGCAAATGCATTACCCGAGACTGGATGCACCTTGCCAAGTCAGGAGGGACTTGCTCGTGGGCAGCCCACAGGAATCATAGGGTCCCTGGGCTGTGCCAACATGGGAAGAAGGAAACAAAGGAAGGAGAGTCCTGGGCTAAGGGCTAGGAGCAGGCCCAACCAAGGCACCTAATGCCCCAGACAAGCTAATCATATTGCCTCTGACTTGATTAGAAACAGTATTTAGTTGCTAGTATCAGAGAGCTGACTGTGGTACTTTCAATAAGAGTTTTGTACCTCGCTCACTTAAAATAAGTCTAGAGGGCTTCTATAGTGGCTCTACAAACTCATTAGAGACCCAAGCTCCTTGTAGCTTTATGCTTCATCATCTTAGTTCATTGCTTTCATCTTCAGGTTTGCCTCATAATCCAACATGGCTGCTAGGAGCTCCATTCATTACATTCACATTCCAGGCAACATGAAGAAGGAGCCAAAGAAGGGTAAAAAGAATATGCACACCCTTACCTTTTCAGAAGTCCCATACAATAACTCTACTTACCTCTCAATGGCCACAGCTTAGCCATGCAGCTGCTCCTGACTGCAGAAGAGGCTGTGTTTTGATGAAAAGGGGAGAATGAAGACTGTAAGTAGTAAGTAGCACAGCTTCCAAGCTACTATCCTGAGCAATTCTGCCCTGGACCCAAATTTGCACGCCTACCTAGCAACAAAGCACAGTATTTACTTATTACTCAAATATTCCCCAGAGAATGTCAAAAGATTTCTTCCAACCATGTTATATGATGCTCTCCTACAGAGCAATTCTAGCAAATAGTTTGCTTCATGTTGGTACACTTCCAAGGATGCTTTGGCTTAACAGCAATGTTTATATCTCTTCAACAATGGGTCATCTGAGAATTTACCCAGCAGGTTTACTCATTACTCTGGCTCTGACTAAAGATGTAGGCCCTAGTCTTAGCAATGATACCATCTGTCTGGATCCTTTATTTATTCAACACATATTTGTTAAACCTCTAACCTACCCAAGACATCGTGCTAGGTATTGTGGACCCAAGAACCAACACATACCATGCCATGGGCCTCACAGGCACTTAAATGCCTAGTGAAGAGGTGCTGGGGGACCACGTGTGAGGCTCCCTGGCAGTTCGTTGGCAGGGTCCTTGACCCTATCTAGAAATGTCCCAGAAGGCTTCAAAAATGGTGACCTCCAAGTTGAGAGTTAGAGGTCAACAGAGGTTATCCAGACTGTAGATAACAAAGATGTTGCAAGATCAGAGGATGGTAGGTCCTTCTGGCTGCAGTGCAGGGAAAGGACTGGAGATGGGTGAGTATGGTTGCAGGGAGGTCAGTGGCGAGGCCATTGCTTTACCCAGATGAGCAGAAAAGAAGCAGAGGCAGAAGGGGATGCATCTGAGAGTGTTCCAGAGGTGGCCTCGAGAGAACTTGGCGACTGGTTGTTGAGGGGCATCTGCCTGGGGTGGGAGGAGGAATTCAAACATGCTGGTGGGTTTCTGGCTTCAGAAGCTCTAGATGGAGATGCGTCCTGGGGCTGGACAACACGGGAGGCAGGCCAAGACCTGTGGCCAAAGCCTCTTCCTCCAGCTGTGCCCCAAGACTCCAGGTTCAAGGACAGTACTGCAGGGAGAAAGGAGGCTGGGAGAAAAATACTGAGTTCAGTTCTAAGCAGGTTGTTGTTTGAAGGGCCTGTGAAGATAACCAGGAGGTAGTCAAAGATGCCATTCTGGGGCACAGGAAAATGATTTTGAAGTCATACATATGTCTTCTCCCATTTGCTACCCTCAGTGTCACACATGTAAAACAGCTATGCTGGGCTGCATGATGTGGTCCCCAGGCTCCTTCCTGCTCTAATATTCTCTGTGCCATTAACTAGCTTCCCCTTCACCCTCACCGCGTTGTCCCAAGGTTGATGCACCGCGTGGGAGCAAAGCACGAGGGAGTCAGTCCGAGGTGCCCAGCCTAGCCCGATTCACCAAATTCCTGTAATCAGTTTAGTTACACAACAAAATTCAGATCAGAGTGAGGATTAGCAGAGGAACTTTGTGAACAGTGCTTTGAACTTCCCAGATGAAAGCCCCCTCGCCCATTCACTCAAAGAAAGCCTGAGGTATTAAACGTGACATAAACACATTGCCGCCCCCTGGCCTCGCTGTGCAGCCCTGTGTAGCCAGCTGGGTGATCAGATGGCATTCCAAATTGCTTTCCCAGCATGGCATTCCACCCAGGTCTCCCAGAGGGGGAAAATGGATTCTGTCCTCAGCCCGCTGCTCCTGGAATTGCAAACATTCAGTGAGCCGGCCCCCAGGCCTGCCTTCTTCATGACTCCTGCCTGCAGCCCAGGACAGCAGAGTAAGTTCATGTCCCCACCACCTCCCCTTCTCACTCACAGAGGGAAAGAAGAGCCCCAGCCTGCTACTGGCAGGTTATTGTTCCCAGATAGAGACTGTCAAACCCGGTCAGCTTCAGATATACACTGAGAGCACTGCATCCGCATTCCTGGAATGTGTGACTGCCCAGCTTCACCTTCCATGGCCCTCAATTCAATAACATGTCAAGTTCCTTCAGTCTCACCCAGAGCTAAAACCCTCTCACCCACTCAGAGCCTGTGCATTTGGAGCACACAAGCACTGTGGCTGTCTAAATATTTAAGCCAGGGTAAAGGAAAGCATATTTAGTTGATTGCACTGAGTTCTCCGAGCTGAGTGGGTCTCACCTGTTAATGCTGGTCTCGTGATGAGCTGTGGAAACCAAGAGCTGTTGACTATGCTCATTGGGCCGTAGGCCTGATGGTCATGAATGCTCTCCCGGGGGTTGGCAGCCTGTGCTACCTGGGGGAAGGAGCATGGCAGTTTGGCTGGGCTGCTGGCACCACAAAAAGCCTTGCCAAGGACTGCTGGAGGGGTCCTGTGCCCTTTGGTTCTCACTCAATGTACCCAATCTGCCATAATAGGAAGCCACTCCACCCTGGTCCTGGCATAGCCTCTCCGAGCTGTGATGGTGCTCGCACTCTGCAGACCCTCTCCACCGTGAGTCTATTTTCTTTGAGTAACCTGAAACAAATCAGGCTCCTGTTCAAACTGCATTGAATCTGCAGGCCACAAGGGTACCTGGGGAACAGATGAGGCGCACCTGGGGCCCAGGGATGACATGTGATTTGCTCAGTATCACATAGCAGTTGGAGATGAAACTGAATCTATAATCTCAGACTTTGACTTTTCTTCTCTTATGGGTAGAATTGTGTCCTTCAAAAGATATATAAAAGTCCTAACCCTTGCTGTCTGTAAATACAACCTTATTTGGAAACCTAATCTTTGCAGATGTGATCAAGTTGAGGTGATGGCATTAGGGTGCACTCCAGTCCAATGTGACTGGTCCCTTATAACAGGAAAGAAATATGGACAAGACACACACACACACACACAGAGAGAGAGAGAGAGAGAGAGAGAGAGAGAGAGAGAGAGAGAGAGAGAGAGAGGAAAATATCCAGAGTTCCACAGTCACAAGCCACGGAACACCTGCACGAAGCCGCCAGATGCTGGAAGAGGCATGGGAGGGTACCCTCTCAGAACCTTTGGAGGGAAGATGGCCTGGCCGACACCTTGATTTCAGACTTCTAGTCCCAAAACTGTGAGAGAATAAATATCTGTTGTTTTAAGTCATCAATTTCATGTAGCAGCCCTGGGTAACCAATATACCACTTAAAGGCATTTCTGATACAAGAACTGTGAAATTCTGGATGGTAATGCAGTTTCGTGGAGGCAATGAGAAGTGGCTTATTATGAGTTTGGGGCATTAGAATTCCTACCAGGTCTAGTGTGGTGTGCAAGTAGTCTTTGAAGGGTGCCCGACACTCTGAGACCCTCTTTATCCTGAGAAATGCCTTCCATCGAGACCCGATGATATGAGCTCCTTATCAATTTTTTAACTTTAATTTATGAATTGATGTAAAATTGGAGGGACTTTTTCTCTTAATCCTTTTTTAGGCTGCCCAACATAATTCTGGTCATTTGCATTTAAGCGGCCTTTTCATCAGAGGGATTTCAAGGCACTAACCAAACTCTGTGGCCCATGGAAGAGGCCTCTGGGGTTAGGAATTCCTGGTTTACATCTGCCCTCTGGCCTCACCCTATCCCAGTAGTTTTGTTAAACTGCGTCTTTAGTTCAGTGGACTCAGTAAAAACATAAGAACTGAAATAGAAAATACTGTGGCTCAGGCTGACTGTGGGCTGAGGGTTTGGGCAAATGGATGGCTTGCAATTAACCTTAATATTGATTCCATTTCTCACGAGGTGAAAATTATGAGCTGGCAATTTTGTGAGAATCCGTTGCTCAACTCCTGGAGTCTGTGAAGATGTTTCTTACAAGACATCAGTTGGTGGTTTGCATCCAGGGATGGCTGTGATCTTGCCCTAACACTCAGCAACACTGGTCCAAGATAATCCTCAAGCCCACTGCCTTGTCAGCCTCACACATTGGCTCAGGTTGTTGCCCAAACCCAAACCTCCTGGTTGCATAACTTTGGGAGTAACTTCCTGATGACTCTGTTTTATTTTCTTGCTTCACCTCTCTTCACTGAAACTTCTTGTTTACTATGGAACTGCTAGGAATCTAAACACAGCGAGGGACCGTTTCCCCTGCCTCACAAGGCATGAGTTGAACTAAGTGGAACCATACCTTTCCTGTCCTCCCAAACCAACAGGTGGAACCAATTTAAAACCTCATGATTGTGCGATGTGTGTGCAGAAACTCCCCTGTGTTTTTTAATATTCCTCCCAAGAAGGACATAATGTTCTTGCCTGTGTTTTGTCTACCAAGGACAGATGCTGTACTCCAAAGGTAATAGTTTTAAACAACTGGCTGCTGCTTAAACCAATTATGGTACGGGCATACGACGCACCACTGAAAGTCATGCTTTGGAAGCAAATTTAATGACATGGGAAAATGTTTATGGTCTGCTGTTAAGTGAAAAAAAGCTGTTTACAAAACAGAATATATGGTACAGAAACAATAATGCAAAAATCATATGTATATTTATAGAAAATATGGAAGGCTACACTCCTAAATATAATTATTGATGAAATATTTAGGGCTGTGTACATGCAACAGCCCTGTGTGTGCAAGGCACAAGGACGTCGCTTGAGAGAACAAGCAGTGGCTGACCCCTGGCCCGGAGCCGTGCCTGCTGGGAAGGTGCACCTTTCTCTAGTCATACATGGCACCATATAGACTGGCATCAGCCCTGGAGATTATAGGTGAGTCTAAATTTTCTTCTGTGTGGATTTTCATGTTTTGCTAAAGTTCTTCAAGGAGTATGCACTACTTTTGTGCCAATTAAAAAAATGATATACAATATAACTAATTTAAAAAACATAAATAATGGAAATCTGAACATTGATTTAATGATCTTAAGGAATTATTTTTAAGTAACCTAATGATATTGTGGTTATACCTTTAAAAGAGTCATCAGCTATAACAGGGGTCCCCAACCCCTGGGTCACAGGCCAGTACCAGTCCATGGCCTATTAGGAGCAGGGCTGCATAGCAGAAGGTGAGCAGCTGGCTGGCAAGTAAAGCTTCATCTGTATTTGCAGTCGCTCCCCAGCACTAGCATCACCACCTTAGCTCTACCTCAAATCAGTCCCTGGTGCCAAAAAAGTGGAGACCGCTGACCAATAGAGAAGCATACTGAAATGTATATTGATTAAATGATATGACATCAGGGATTTGCTTCAAAATAGTATGACAGGTAGTTCAATAACTGCAGAACTGCACAGGGTCCTCCCAATGTCCTTTACCATGTTTCTATTTTCTTGTTTTCCATAGTTCTCATACCTTCTAACAAACTATATCATTTATGTTTAATGTATATTATTATTCTCCCCTCCCTCCCACTAGAGTGTAAGCATGTATGACCCGGGCAAGGATTTATGTCTGTTTTATTCATTGATATAACATAAGAATCTAGATCTAGAGAAATGCTTGACACATAATAGGTGCTCACAAAATTTTTATTGAATGAATGAATGCCACATGTTATGGGGAGCCAGTGGCCCAAATAGCTCCTGGCATACAAGCAGGAGTCGATAAATATCTGTTGAATAAAACGAGATTAAATAGTCTTGAAACCGTCCTTAGGAGAACCCTGGGAGATCCTAATTAGAAAAACAGAGTTAGTCCTTTCTGGAGCTAATTTTTCTAGTTTTAATTTTTTTCCTCATCAGATTTCCAAATCCTGAGCTGCCCACATTAGGAGCAGTGATCCTCTGCTGGTGATTCAGTGCAAGTGATTGCTGAGCTGGCTGACCTGAAAATCACACCCCCCAGATTACAAAAGCTTACATTTCCAGAAACTATATCTTGGTTTCTTAATAAGGTATAATTAATCACACCAACGAGCATAATGACCAAAAATAGTTTTCAAAGAGAAGCCTAATGCTAGGTAATTATAAATCAGAGGGTATAATGAGTCCAGGTTGCTACTAGATGGGGCATTAATGGCCCAAGCTGAGCAAACCAAACCTTCATGGAGAATAAAGACAGGGTGTGCTCTGTGCCTGGTTTGCGGACTGCTGCCACCCCACTGTGCCCCACGCTAATGCTCACTCTCATTTGTCCTGTATAAGCTGCTTTGGGATATGCTTATTTTTTTGTTTCCTGAAATAATGGCTTTTAAGACTACTATTAATAATAATTATCTGCTGATAATGCAATTTTTACCTTTGGCAAAGTTCACAGAGCAACCAAAGGCTTTAAATAAAAATCTATTTCTTATTTTTAATAACAGTAAGATATATTTTGAGGGGCATTTTAAAAATGCGAATGAGCAAAAAGAAAAAATTTTTAATTACCTGTAACCCTACTACCCAGACACAGCCGTGCCCATTGTGTCTCACCTCTACTTGCCCATCTCACTCTTTGTTCAGATATTTTAGCTGTGTTCATGGTAATTAAAAGATGGCACATGCCACAGTAAGCAAAGAGGACAACAACAACCTGCTGAATTCCTCGGTCCCACACTGTGCTCTCTACTCTTGGATCTACTCCTGCAGGAACCATCTTCTTCTTGCATTAGTCTGAAGATATTAAACCATAGACCTCCACAGTACAGGTGGTATGGCCCAGGACTAAGGTCCCCCAGGAGACATTCTGGTTCCAGGTCTGTCTCAAGATTACTACGGACCTTTAGCTTCCAGCAACCAAAGAATGAAAAGAATAAAATCCATCCATAATTCATTTGACAAATATTTACTAACTGCCTACTCCCTGCAGTGTTCACATTAGCTATTGCTGCATAACCATTCCAAAACAAAACAGCTTTAAATAACTATTTATCATTACTTCTTGCACATTTGTCCTTTGGCTGGGCTCAGCTAGGAGGTTCTTGCTTTGAGTCTCATGTGGTTGCAATCAGATCCCTGCTGGGCCTGGAGTTATCCAAAAGTTTGTCCGGGCTGGTGCCCAAGATGGCTCCCTTGTGTTGCAGGAACCTAGGTCCTCTGGTACTCTATGACTTCGCCTCCTCTTCACGTAGTGTTTCATCTTCCAGGCCTTTCCACTTGGCTTGATCTTTGCACAGCAACACAGCATGGTGGCTGCAGGGTGCTTGCACTTCTTACACAACAACTGGCTTCCGAAAGTAGAAAGCAGAAGTTGCCTGCCCAATAAATGGCCACACTTCAAACAGGTACAGTGTCACTTCTGCCATAATCGATGAGTGATACCTGTCACAGCCCCTGCCCAGACTGAAGGAGGTGGAGAAACAGTCTCCACCTCTTGCCGGGAGAAGGGCAATCACACTGCAGAAATCTGTGTGGGGCGGGAAATAGCATTGCTAACTTGTTTGGAAACTACAATCTGCCATAGGTGGGCACTGTGTGCAGCCAGGGTTGAGGGCCCCTCAGTCCTTAGAGCTAACATCTAGTAGGCAAGCTAGACATTTAACAAGTAACTATGAAATAAAATGTATATTTCCATATTTAAAAGCCAGATCCCAGAAAGGAAAAGAACAATGGTAACAGAAAAGAGTTATAAACACCTTGGTCAAGGAATGCCTCTCTGAAAATGGAGCCCAGAGACTGAGACCCCAATGGCGAGCAGGAGTTATGCAGGTGGAACAGAATGTGAGCAAGGAAGAATAGGATTAAAGTGTAGGGAGCAAAAGGAAGATGAGAGCAAGGTGAGGTTTAAAAAGTATGCCAGGGCTGTCATGCAGAGCCTGGCAGCCTTTATTGCTATCTAGAATTTTTTTTTCTCAGTGCAACAGAAAAACACTTGTTTGGTTTAGGTTAGATTCAGCTGCAAGTGACAGAACCATGAATAACAACCTATTAAATGAGGCAGAAATATATCTCACCCTCACATGAACTGAGTTTGGCATAATCCATCAGAGGCTAGGAGGCCTGTTATAGTATCAGGGAACTAGCACCTTCTAAATTTCATCTACCATCATTAGAACACAGTTTACTCCTACTTCATGTTTCAAGATGACTGCTTGAGCTCTAGCCATCACATCCACGTGGCAGTTGGCAGAAAGGAAGAACGAAAATATGTTTTATCCTTTTCAGGATACATGTCGTTTCTATTTACTATCATTCATTGGCCAGGACTTAATTAGATAGCCACACCCATTTGTTAAGGAGGTTGATGGAGTCTTCATTCCAGTTGCCCAGGTGCCTAGTTAAAAACTGGATGTTTTAAAACGAAAGAGGAAAATGAATAAACAGCTATAGTACTGAAAAGTTTTAAGGAAGGGACTATTTCTTACATTGCCCAAACATGCCTTAAAACAGGACATTGGTTTTATTGTCAAGGTTACTGAGTTCTACAGTGCCCCTCCAACACACACACTACTGTTCTCTGGGTGACCTTGGGAATTCCCTTAACTTCTCTGGGACTTCAAATCCTCATCTGCAAAAGGGAGGCTACCTTGCACATCTCATAAAAGAGATAAGTGAATTAATAAGGTAATAATAATTAAAGGGCTTAGCAGGGAATGGAATTGAATAATCATTTTAGGGAGGATGTTACTTTTGAGAAGTAAGTAACAATAATACCCAGTCTATGATCTATTTAGAGATTTGGAAGCACCAAGAAAATAAACAACACGCCATCTTTCCAATGGTCATTCTGTAACCCAGCAACCAGCAAGAAGTCCTTAAGTGTGCAGAATTGAGACGATGTCTACTCTCCTTAAGTGGACAAAACTAAGCTGATGTCATCAGCTTCCTTAGCAATGCTAAGTTAAACTGACCTGCTCCCTGAGCTGTTAGCAGTCACAAGCCTTTGGTCACAGAACTCAGATTGCTGAGATTAATGACCAGAATGGAGTTTCCGGGAAAGACAGACATGTTCACATGCCACACAGAGAGAAGCAGAATTTAGCATGAGTTAATCTCTAATCCATGGTTTGGGAGCAAAGAAGGATTACAGACCAAGTAGGGACAGAACTAGAGTTTATTTGTTCTTGTTCTGAAAAGCTCCCTCCACCTAATAGTATAGTAAGATGAGCTGTTTATGGACTTGCTTACTGAGCTATGTGGCAGACTCTGAGCAAAGCTCCTTAAACACTTGTTTCACTGAACACTCTGCAGTCCAAAGAGGAAGGTGCCAAGCATGCCTCTCTTTTATAGGTGAGGAGATTGAGGTCAAAGTCCCCAGTCACAACAGGCTAATAACATTATTTGTCCCCCAAAGTCTGGCTTCATAGCCCTTGAATGTAAACCCCTAACTACTCTGCCTCCAGCCACCTAAAGTCTTAGCATGCCTCATTTCCAATTCAGCACACAGGTCTTAAAGGGTCTCTATGTGCCAAGCCCTGGAATGGGTATTAATATCATAAAGGCAAAAAAAAGACACAGTCCTGGTTTTCAAGTTCACAGACTGGTGGAAACATATAGTAGGTAAATGTGCTGCTGGGTATACTGTGTGCTTGTTACATACATGGGAGGAAGGCCTAACTATCCTGGACACTGCCAGGAACAGTCAGGGAAGGCTTCCTGGAGGAGGTAATGCCTAAGCCAAGTGTAATGACTCTGATTCAAACACACTTGAATGTGTCTGAAATAGCATACATGCTTCACACACACACACAGCTGCTTTGTAACTACCTTCATTAGTCTGATCCTCCTCATTTATTTACTAACAGAGCTCTAGTCACCATTGGTAAGAATGGCTGGGTGGGCTTTCCTGAACCCCAGCTTACCCATTTTATGGGTCAACCCATTCATTTTATGGTGTTCCATCGTAGGTTCCAGAAGATTCAGGAACAAAAGGCAGCCTCACATAAATGTCCAGAGGGAGACAGAGGCCAGGACCTCACCTGCCCCGTCCCCATCCTCATATGGTGAGCCTGGGCCCCTGAGTGAACCAGGTCAATCCGTCCTCCACTCACGCTTTCTCATCATGGGCTTGTTATAACCTTAAGTCTCATCTTTTATCGCCACAACAATTATTTCCACAAAGAACGTTTTGTTCTGTTGGAAAACACAAGGCTTAGAATTGAAAAAAAAATAAAATTTTAAATTTTCAATGGCTTTTTTGGGAGTCCTCAGATGGAAGGGTCTATCCTGCCTCTACCCATTTGAATGTTCTTTCTCTTTTTCCTTCTCAAACGGGTAAGAAAAATGAAAAAAGCCTGGAATTCCAGCTCACTGTGAGAGATCCAGAAAGGGCACAGCAGGAATGCTGGGGGCAGCCTGGGTGCCCGGCCTTTCCCTTCAGAGGCCTGGTATCCAGATATTCAGATGGCATTTAGTAGCGCAGAGAACTTGGGCCTGCACAGAACTTCTGCATGCACAGGATTGGTACACTCGGCTGAATAGAAGGGTGGGGAAAGGGGTCATGCTTTGAGATCGTACTTGACCGTATGATGGAGAAAACTTCAATTGTCCTGTTGGAGATGGCAGGGTAGGTATTATGAGGTGGGGGTTACAGCCTTCCCTTAAGATCAGAAGAAAGATAATAGACTTATTGGGGTGATCACTCTGTGAGGTATATACATGTCTAATCACTATGTTCTATACCTGAAACTAATATAATGTATATTGACTATAATTGAAAAATTAATTTTTAAAAAAGATTAGAAGAAAGAAAAGATAAAGAGAGAGAGAAGAATAAAGGGTGGGAAAGAATGAATGAATGGGAGGAGAGAGAAAAAGTAAACGTAAGAACCAGACTGTCTAAAACCAGCTTCTGTCATTTTTAAAGGTCAAACATCTGCATTTCATGAAAAAAATTTTAAGAGTCTACCGTTAGGACTAGAACTCTAATGTGACATTATGGTGTGAATAAAGCATCTGAGTTTTGTAGAAAAGCAGAACTGATTTTAAATCTTTACACTGGACACTGCTACTTCTTAGCTGAGTGACCTAGGATAAGCCTGTGTTCTTGTGAGTAGAAATGGGTATGACAAGACCTGACTGGAAAGGCAGAAATGCCTGAGACCTTTAGGCTGCGGCAGTGGGCTCTGAGAGGACACTGGTGGCCCATCCTTCCTTTGTAGTGTTGAAAACCCTAATGGCCTGACCCAACTGCACTCTACTGTCACTTGGTGAGAGGGGTCCCCTAGGAAAGCATTTCTATGTTGCCAGAGGGTTGGAGGACAGCGGGCCTGAGCTGAGAAGGGCGGCCGTCCTAGCAGTGCTGTAAGAGGTGAGATTGTACTGTCTGTGGGTGAAAAGAGAGCTGTGGTAGGCAGCCATCACTCTGCTAGCTGTGACCAGGCATTTTGTTAATCCACTATGTTTCTCACATGTCACTTTTCTTCTCTTATCTCTGTTTATAGCCCTGTGATACTCTGGCGAACAATGCACCTCTCCATTCATTTATATCCTATATTCCAGATGTGAAATTCAAGTCTGAAGTCATAGTCTCCAGTTTTGAGGTTGATAGCTCTTTTGTTCTTTCTTCAATAGTTGTCTCCCTCTCTTGAGCTGGGTTAACTTGTGCGAATGCACTCCCTTAAACAGGCATTTGGCTCATATTCAAATTCTCGAGCAGAGCCCAGTTTACTGTAGGGGCTGTGTTAAGAGATATATGTGAGTGTGAGCATGCCTGTGTTTGTGCATGCATGTGTATGTGTGTTCCCATCCAGTACGGCACCTTCTGTCAGCTCTTCCACCCTCTTCATAGCCTGTTTTAATAAATTCACTCTCAATCCTTTGAAACATTTTATCTTTAAAACCTCATGAATGTTAAGATTCTATCTGGGCTTCAGGAATTACATGTTTAAAAAGCCAAATTGCATGACCATTAATCTAGAAAATATTAACCATTTTTTAATCTTTCAAGTTTCACAAGCAAATCTAAATGCATCCTTTTCCTTCTTTATTTAGTAAGTTAACTATAGTCAGTCTGGCATTGTCCTTATTATTTATGTTAAGAAACCCCACAGTACTTCTTTGGCACCATACAGGCTTCTGACAGCTCTTAAAGTGGCTTATAATCAGAAAGGAAAAAAAGTGACATTTTCCAAGATGAGCTTTAAAGAAGATAATTCTCCTAGAGTTAATAGATTAGAGAACTTGTATGTAAGTAATTACTTAGGAATGAGCTTTAATACAGTAATTGCTTAATATAATGATACAGTCTAAATATCTTTTATTTGCAACATTCTAGAAATAACTTATCAAGGTAATTTGTGCTATGAAATAAGATACTTCTCTCTGAGTTAAGACATTCTAGAGATCCAAAGAGAAATAAAATGTAATGCCTATTTTGGGATATTGCCAAAAGAAAGGAAAAGAAAAGCTAAACCTTATTAAAACTTGGAAAATCTAGTGTGCTTAAATGAAATGGTTTAGTACAAATTATCAAGGATATTGCAATATAATGAAGCCATTTTGGCCTTGGATATATAAAATACATTTGTAATATTTTAACTTCTTAGAACCCATTGAATATTTCACAGGGATCTGGTTTTTCATTTCAGCTATTTAGGTATGTTTAGTTTTTTCTTTAAATGTATTATGTGTCATATAAAGAGAAAAGCACATTTTAATGTTGAGGCAAAGATTCCTTTTTAAAATAACTTTTTCTTATAAAACATTATACAGATTTACAGAGAAAATTAAAATCACTTACAATCACTCCATAAGGAAGAACTATTATTAGCATTTGGTATCACACTTCCAGTCATTTTTGTACATAAAAAAATGTACTTTTTAAAATTTAGGGAATTATAACATGTATACAGTTTTGTATTTTGGTTTGTTGTCTTTATTGTTTCTACTTAACACATGCAAGGAAGACTTCTCCATGTCATATACATTCTACTATAATGTCATTATATTAGCTACATAGTTTTCCATTGGGGGAAGGTACCACAATTTAAAAAAAAATCAGCTCCCTGCTATGCATCACTTGGGTTCTTTTCTGTTTTTTTTTTTTTTTCCTCTTGTTGGCTATTACAAACAATGGTGCAGATGTGCCTTTGTGCATACCTGTGATTAGTTCTCTGGAATAAAGGGTAGGAACATTTGTAAAGCTGTTCATACATAAGGCTGAATTACCCACCAGAAAAACTACACCAATTAACATGCACTCAGGAATGTCTAAGAATAGTGGAGAAGTTGAACACGAAGATGCTGGGTTCAAATCTTGACTCTACCATTCTCCAACCATGTGATCTTGAGAAAATTACAGAAATTTTCTGTGCCTCAGGCATCACAACTGAAAATTTGGGGAAATAAATGTATTTCTTTCATGTGGCTATCTTGTAGATTAAATGAGATAAAGTGCTTATCTTAATGGTATATCATTATCCAGGAGAATCTTACAACCAGATGCTTCCACTCATTGATTTAGTTTGCTCAACAAATATTTATTGAGTGTCCTCTGTGTGCCAGGCTTTGTTGTTGGTACTTGGGGTATATCAGTGAACAAAACAGATGAAAATCCTTGTCTTCATGGAGGTGATATTCTAGTGGGGGGAGGGAGAAGACAGATGATAAATAATAGATATGAAAAACAAGTAATTGTATGGTATAGTAGAAGGTGATGAGTGTGCCATGAGTAAAAATAGCAGAGCAGAGTAAAGATTTTCAGGAATCAGGGGGCTTGGGTTGGAATTTTAAGAAGGGTTATCAGAATAGACGCCAGTGAGAAGGTAACTGTTGAGCAAAGACTTGAAGGGGAGAGAGAGTTAGACAAGCAGATAATGGGAGAATGGCTCCAAGCAGAAGTGTGCCTGAAGCCAAGGGCATGAGAGCGGTGGGGAGGAGGAGGAGGAGGTGTCAGGGGCAGATCATGCGGGCCTTTTCTGAGCAGAAGAGTAACATATTGTGACTTACATTTTATAAAAACCACTCTGGCTGCTGTGTTAAGAATAGACTGTAAGGGTAAAGGGTAGAAAAGGGGTGCCTGTTAAGGAGCCTCTGCAGTGGGAGGTTATGGGGACTCTCACCAGGTTGGATGTAATGAAGGTAACCCGATTCTGTTGTGAGGAAGCACCAGTAGGCCTTCCTGTGTAGTGTGATTTGCATGTGGGAAGAGAGAAGTCAAGGACATGTTCCATGGCATTTGACCTGAGCACCTGAAAAAATGAAGTTGCCTGTAACTGAGAAAGGCAATCAGGAGTTGCGTTCTGAAGTACTAAGTTTGAGGATTCTATTACACATGCAAGTGGAGAAGGGAGTTGGGTAGATAAACTTTTAGAATTTGAGAGAAAGGGCTAGAATGAAGGGAGTCATTGGTATATACGTAATATCTTTTAAAACTATGAGATTAAATAAAATCTTCAAGAAAATGCATGCAGAGACAGGGTTAATGACTGAACCAAGGTAGTAGATAACTAGGAGAGTCTGATGTCCTGGAAGCGAAGTAAAGAAGAAAGAGGATCAAGGACAGGGTGACCCAATGTGCCAAATGCTACTAAGAGGTCGAGTTGAGATGTGGCCTGAGAACTGATAGATTAATATAGGTCCAGGAGCATTGCCTGATGAGAGCAGATTTGATGGAGTTGGCAAAACAAGGAGCCCCATTAGAGCAAGTTTAAGAAGAAATGATAGAAGACTTGGAGACAATACAATTTCTCTGAGGAGTTTTGCTCTAAAACAAATGTGGCAGTAGCTAGCTGAGGAAATACAATCAAAATAAGGTAGAGTGTGTGAGTAAGTGTGTGTGTGTGTGTGTGTGTGTGTGTGTGTGTGTGTGTGTATGCGCACGTGTGTGTTTTAAAGCATGGAAAAAATAATGACTTGTATGTGTGCTTATGGGAAGGGGCCTGAAGAAAGAGAGAAGACTTTCTGATATAGGAAAGAGGAGAATTGTTGGAACAACATTGTGAGTAGGTAAGAGCGAATGGGCTCTAGTGCAAAGTGGAAGAATTGGTTTTAGATAGGAGCATAGAAAATTCCTAAATATTAAGATGTGGCTTCAGAAACTGGTAAATGGGCAGATGTGATAAAGGGGGTCAGTGAACATTGTCTTCTGATTGTCTCATTTTCTCATGTATTTACTGAGCATCTACTGGATATCCAGCACTGGGCAGCCCACTAGGTCATTTTACCGGGTTCCCCACGTCGCTGATATGCCTTCACCTCTCTGAAATGTTTAGAGGATGAACTGGGTTTCAAGAGACAGGGATAATGGTTCCCATAGAAGCCTGGCAATGTAAGCATCTTTTCAAAGTCCTCTCTGAATACATGGGTCGTTTGTGGGGTCAAGAATTTGAAACAGTTACCATATCATCCATTACTAAACAATGATAGAAACTGGTACTAAAAATAGTTGTGCTAAAAATAAGAAGTCCAAACACTTATCTGAGTTGTGTCAACGACACTGCCAACAGCTACTTCTACATATTTGGAAACATGTGTATAAACACTTGGATATTTGGAAACATCAGAAACCTTGGCATCACTTTGCACTTTTTAAGCTTTATACTCCTTATCTCGATATTTTGGTTTTGTGTAGACACAGGCAGGCAGTGTGAGTGATTCGCTTGAAATCCACCTCTGTCCACAGCAGTCTGTTTCCATCCTCATGGAAACTCTCACTAAGGGGAAGAACACAGTAATCATGGAACCATGAGAAACTGAATGTTGTTGCTATTTTATCCTATATTGTCCATGAAAATAAACATTCCCTTCTATTTAGAACTAAACTCTCTCAACAATTTTTTATTTTGTGCTTTAATTCCCATTCTAAGCAATTAAACTATTTTTATTTCTTCTGTTACCTCAATTACAAACATTTCCTTCATCTCCTTTTTAATGTTTGATGAAATCTTAAGCCTAATATAACCTTTCCACATTGTGGCCAATATGTACTCTTCAGGGTTCTTATCAACACTCACAGTTAAGTCAACTTTGCTTTTGTTGCCTTTGGATTGTATTACTGTAGTTCATTATGAGCTGCTGGATAAGATGCTACAGAATAACTGACTGGAAATTAAAGCCAAGGCACAGTTCAGCTTTTAAAAAACCTATGGTACTTTGCAGTCAATTAGGTATTAAATTCAGTTTCCTTTGTTCAGACAAGGTATCATGATAAAGGATAGGCAAATCTTTTATCCATTCTTCTTCATGTCCTTACAAGTACTTTGCAATTTGTTGTCTCATATTTATACATACTTATTGTGTATAAAATGCCACTCAACTTCAGAAAAAGCAAACTTTTTGGTAGCTGGTTCTTGAATCTTTGACACATCTTTATATGACTGGCAGCACAGTAGGTTTGTTTATACCAGCATCACCACAAACACGTGAGTAATATCTTGTGATGTGACATTAAGATGGCTATGATGTCACTAGGTGGTAAGACTTTTTTACTTCCATTATAATTTTATGGGGCCACAATCATATATGCTGTTCATTGCTGACTTTCATTCACTAGTCATATCTTGGGCTAGGTAATGTTTTATTATGACACTCTGTTCAATTGCACTTCATCTTTGGAGAAACCCTAAGTGGCCTGAGTTGAATGGTCAATGCTTTCCTCTAGTATAATTGCAATTGTCTTGGCCACACGCCAAGAGTCATTTGCGAATGTGACCAGCATAAGCTATGAGGTTAGGGTTTTCCTTGACTGCACATGCAATACAAGTTTACATCCCACGGCCATGTGTTGAGCTATTATAAACTTTAATGTGAAATAATTTTTTATTTGTTCTACCCAAACTAGTGATAGAAACAAATGGTTCACCTCATAGCCTCAAAAGTCAGCAGCAATCAGATTAGTCCACTTTCTCACTGAACATCAGCCCAGAAAGGTCTTAGCTTTCTCATGGGTTTTACTCTTGAAGAGTTTGAAAGAAACAAGATAGACATTTTAGAAACTTAGCCATTGGTAGAAAAAGTTTTTTAAAATCTATAATAAAGAAAATTTTATGATGGTAAATTATTTGGCTCATCAAGTAAGATATATTCAAAATAATCACATTATAATTAGGATTGTAATTTGGCAATATAGAGATACTTACAATAAAATAAACATTGTATGTTCATTTAAACAAAAATTTTCTATCCTCATGCTCTCACTTTCTCTCTCAGTAAAGGACATCATATCACCCTTGTAGGACATCGGTAGATATTGCCTAAACTCTATACACCAGGGAATAGTAATGTAAGCATACTACTTAAAAATATGAATGTAAGTACCAGAAAAACAGCTAACAAGAATCTTAGGAGAGGAACTCAGGAACGGGCACTGGTGAGGTGATGGTGCTCTAATCTGAGAAAGCCAGCAAGGCACACCTCTTCCCAACTCCCTGTTCAGTGACATCACAATGGGGCCTTGAAATCAGCCATGGTGGAGTATTTACACCACTGCAACAGAAAACGCTATAGATTAGGAATTTTTTCCCCAGAGGGTCAGTTGCAATACGTTTATCAGCATATCACTGGGGGTGGAATACTTACAATCATTTTTTTAGTTACAAGCTTTATTGTACTATTTTGTTTTTCAAACTGTGTGAATGTATCACTTTGAGAAAATGATATTTTTCAAGGAGTAATCTACGGGGGTGGGGGAAGAAAGAAGAACAGAGGGGATTTACATTACCAAATATCAGAACAAACTATAAAACCAAAATAATTTAATCATTACGGTATAGACATAAGAATAAACAACATAAGAGTAGGCGAGAATCCATAAATTCATATATTAAATATATACATGATAAAGTAGTATTTCAGTTCAATGAGAAAAAGTGATTAAGTGATAAACACTTCTGATACAATTGTCTATCTACCTGTATTAGTCTGCTTGGGCTGCCATGATAAAATATCACAGGCCAGGTGGCTTAAACAATAGAAATTTATTTTCTCATGGTTTTGGGACTGGAAGTTCAAGAACAAGATGCCAACAAGTTTGACTTCTCCTGAGGTCTCTCTCCTCGGTTTGCAGGTGGCTGTCTTCCCACTGGCCTTTTCTCTGTGTACACAAAACCCTGGTGTTTTTTCCTCTTCATACAAGGACCAACAGTCATAACTTCATTTAACATTTGTTACTCCTTTAAAGGTCCTGTTTCCAAATACAGTCACATTGGGAGCTAGGGCTTCAACATATGAATTTGGAGTGCACACAATTCAGTCCATAACACCTCTTTAAAAAGTAAAATTTAACTCTTAATAGAACAAAGGACTTAAATATAGAAACTAAATCATAAAAATCTTAAATAATAATCCAGGAGACTCCATATAATCTAAGGTCATGGATGTTTCTTAACAAAGCCAGGAATCTCACAAACTGAAATAAAAATAGTGACTGTATAAATTTAAACTTTACAAGGTAAAAGATATTTTAAGCATGGTGTATCAGTAAGGGTACAGTGCAGGAAACACAAACCACCCCTGGTTTTACAAGAAGAGAGGAATTTAATATAGGGAATTAGGTGTTTGCAACTAATGGGAGGGCTAGATGATCATTATATGACTGATTTAGAGAGTACAGTGACAAACTCACAATCCAGATGTTGGAAAGCCTTTGCTGCTCCCACCGCTGCCTCCTCAGCTCTCACAATCAGGAAGCTGGTGATCAGACATTGGAATGTAAAGTGAGGTCACAAATATTTATGTCTCTCCAAATTTGCTTTCCAGCAAAAATAGCAGAAGAAAATTGTTTTCATTCCACTTCTGTCTTCAAATCTTGCATGAGTGCATTTCACTGGTAAAATCTAATTCACATCTGATTCCTAGCTACAGGGGAATCTATAAAATATGTTTTTATCTCCTTCCATCCCCTGTGATTGAGAAAGTACTTTGAAGGGAACATCAAATGACCAGACTGTATCCAGGGAACAAAGTCCATTTAAAAGCAGTGAGATTGGGGATTAGGAATTACTGATGATAGAACAAGACACTTTGAAATCATTAATAGCTCTTAAAGAGGGTGAGAAAAAGGTAAATAACCCAAAACAAAAATGACAAAGAATATGAACAGGCAATTCACACAAATGGCAAAGATAAAAAAGGAGAATTTACTTAGACTTATATCCAAAGTTAAACAACACCAAGATATAACTCTATACTCATCAGACTGGCAAGAATTTTAAAGAGCAGTGACATAAATTAATGGTGGGGTTTGGGGGGAGGGTACTTGAATAAGGTCAGAATTTAGGTAAAGAAAAGAAAAATCATTCTAACTGTTCTAATTAGGAATTTAATACCAGGAGTTAGATGCTTGAAAATCACCTATTACTGAAAGGGCTGGAGCAGCTGGCTCTAAGCTGGACCTACAGTAACAATTCCCAGAAACCCAATGCTGAATTCATCATTATAGCTGCTGCTTGCTTTTTAAATTTTTTTTTCATTTAGAAGTGAGTATAATGAGATATCATTTTGGTAAAATAATAGACTACGTATGCATCTGTGTGTGTGCACAAATATGTATCTGATTCCATGAGCATAAGGAAAAACATGGATGGATACATAACAGGTTGTTACCATGGGTTACCAGCACAGGTGAAGGTATGGAGTAGGGGTGGGGCATTTGAAATGCTGTGAGTAGAAAGGATAGGAGAGGGAGAGGGATGAGGAAAGTGAACTGAAAAGAAAAGGAAAAAAAGAGAAAAACAGCAAAAAAAGTTTATGTTTTCAGCATGGCTCACTCAAACTCACTCTCTCAAAGCCTGCAATTTTAAAAGCTTGTCTCCACACATTGACCTATAAAAAGATACTATCATTCAGCTAAATATGGCATTGCGATTGATATGCATTACAACAAACACTGAGCTAAATTATTATTTTTTTAATTTTTCAAATTTCTAGAATGGAAAAAATCTTATTCTGGAAAAAAATTTGGCAAAAACCACAAGATTTTCACATCTATTGATCCAGACATTATACTTCTAGAAATCTAAATATAAATCTTAAGGAGATTTGGGTAGAGTTTTTTGTTTAAAGATGTTATTTTAGTATTAATTATATTAGCAAAACATAAAGAAAAACAGTCTAAATGTTTAGCAAAAGTTAATTTAATAGATCGATAGAATGGATCATCAAGCAACAACTTAAAGTCATAATTTTAAAGATTTTTAATAGCATAAGAAACTGCTCATGATGTAATGCTAAGTGAATAATTAAACAAGACATAAAATTATCACTGCCTGATTTCACTGTTGCTAGACACACACATAAGCTCAGTAGGCCTTTAGGAAGTATACCAAAATGTTATTACTGATTAGCTCTAGGAAATAGATTAAAGAGGGTTATTTTCTTCATTTATTTGTATATTTTTCAAATTTTCCAGAATGAGCATTTATTTATTCAGGATGAATGTTCTTTTACTCTGATGTGAGGGCAAATTGACAAATCAGCCACATCGGTGATTCAGACAGCAAACTCTGTGAGGGTTGTCTTCTACTTAACATTGTGTTCCCACTGCTTAAAATGGATGTATGAATGGATAGATAGATAGACATCTGCATGGACAGATACAAGGATGAATTTGGTTGTTCTAGTGGGCTAGGCATGGGGTTTCTTCCTTTTTTAATCCTCCATTCTTGCCTTTTGAAGCTTTAAGGCGGAGCAGGACACTCTCAGAGATCGGCAGACTATTCTGTTGATTAAAGTATAAGTACTACTTTTACCTCCTTTTATAAATATCAGGTTATAAATTAAGGAGAGGATATTTGTGAGAGAGCCAGAAATAACCAGAAATCATCCATGCCTTGTCAATATGACATATGGAATAATTATGGTTATGTGTGTGTGAAGAACTGGTCCTTGTGTTCTCCACCAAGTCTCATCCATATACTTTGATGAGTCATGTCTGGCATCTTCAGCTTTCTATTGCAATTTAAAAAAAGACATAAGCCAACATCACATCAAGAATAGCTGGGCAAGGCAGAGTATTTGAGGTATTTAGTACATTTAAAACTCAAGCTATATCCTTTGCAATTTCAGAGTTAAATTTTGTGAAATTACTATTTTGCTCAATGTATCTACTCTTTTGACCATGTACCTATATATTAAGCACCTTAATGATGTAATTTCACTTAATTCTAACAACAATATTATTATCCCCATTTTATTTACTAGGAAGCTGAGAGGATATAATTAGCTTGGGGGCACACAGCTAGTAAATAACAGGATGAAAAGCTAAGCCTGTCCAGTTCCAAAATTTCAGTCTGGCTCTAGGATACCCAGCAGTCAGCCTAATTCGCTCTCACTCCAACCATCCTAACGCAAGTACTTTCTTTGCCACTTTAATACAGTCATTTGCCATCAATTACATCCGTTTTTACATAGACTTTATTTGTTAATGGCTGTTAATGCTTCTGTTCTAGAACTAGCTCTCCCTACAGGATGCCAGGGAACATTTCAAAGTCACACAAAGCAGTAACAAATTATATATTTTTTAACAAATTTCTCACCTAGTCATAAAGTGATTGCCGATGTTGCCTGTGTATGTTGGTGTTTACATTCTGGCTGTGAGCTGTAGTGCAGGAAAACATCAAAGTTTTGTGGTTGACAAAGAATCACCTCTGATCTTTACTTCAAAGGCAACCAGACAAAAAACCTTCACAGCAACACCTTTGAGATGAATGTCAATCAGGCTTTTTCCTCAACTTGTTTATACAAGTATGTACATTATAATAAGTGAAGCTTGTTAGAATAACCATAAACCTCATCTAAAATAGCAGAAAAAATACCTACAGTACATACACACATATACTTTTTTTCTAATTATTATAAGAGAATTTTAGTAAATGGACTCTTTTTATCCTTTAGTCCTGATTCTCTAACGCTGATTTTTAAAGGGCTCCAACAAGGTTCCATCACAAAGAGGGACAAGTGCTGTGTCTAAGCCCAGAAATCTAAACACTTGGCATTTTCTGTAATGTCTGCAGGACTTTCTCTTCTTCCTCTCCAGAGCCCAAGTCTGACTTTGCCTCTTCTCCTGAGCACACACTCAGCTTCACAAAGCTTTTTGGTCTGGGACTGGGGCTTCTTCAAACTCTCAATTTTACCTCTACCTCTTTCACCTCTACCTCCACCCCTTCTGGGATGTGGCAACCTGAGGAAAGAGTCCTTGCTCCGGACACACTTCCCAGACTGGTTTGATGCCTCGTTTCTGTCTCCACAGCACCTGGTGCTGCCTGGACCACATCACTTCCAATGCAGTCACCACCCATCAACTCTTCGAGAGCCAGGATTATATTTGCATCATTTATGTATCCCAGGCACATAGCCCAGTGCCCAACACATGGTGGGTGCTCGGTTAGTACCTGTGGTCCAGCTGAGTATATATATATGGAAGTGTAGACCACCCTTCACCCATGTGGCTGAAAACAAGAGTCCTCAGGATTCTGAGACAGGAGAGTGATAACAAAGAAATCAACTGGAGCAGAGATAGGCAGTTGGAGTATGTGATGTGGAAAGGTTCAAATTGGCTCATTAAAAGGAGGCTCATTAGAAACAAGCTAAAGGTGAGATAGATGATATTATGACAGTAGTTGTAGGTCACTGGGCTTGAGCTTCTGGCCCCAGAGCCCATGCCTCAGGCCATGCCTCCATGATGAGCCTGTCCCAAAAAAAGCCCGTTAAGACCCCCCCAGCATGAACCAGATCACCTGTTAGTAACCCACTGTGTTATTGGGAATTGATTAAGAGCATTATGAAACACCTTAAAGTGGCTTTTAAACATTTTGAATTAAAATACTTGAATTTAATAATTCATCGAATCAACAAATATGTGTTAAGTTTCAAATATGTGTTGACTGTTGTAATATATCTAAAGATATGTCTTGTACAGCTCATAGTCCTAGTTAATATGACAGTAAGAATGGTCAAGTAAAAACATTACACTTTTGCCATTCACTCTGCACTTAGGCAACCATCACCATGAAGAGTTAAAAGAATGTGAGCAAGAGCAAAAGACAGCATATTCGTCTTTTCCAGTTTTTTTTCTCAACTCCAGCATATATTAAAAGGGTGATTTCTCCTCTAAGTTACTAAAGGGAAGTGAGAGTTGATTTGGGGGGATTTTATTAATGGGATTGTCTTTATTCTTTATATGAAATTCATCCCAGAATCCAGATAATGAATGTTAATAACAGCATGTCCAGAAGCACAAAGCAAATGTGTTAGGTTGACTCAGTTGCAGAAAACAATTTACATCAGCTCCTGCAGGTCAGCAGGTCTCAGAGGCCGCCACTTCCTGTTCTGTTCCTTTTTCAAACTCATCAATGAGAGAAGCTTTTCCTTCCATGGGGAAAAGTGGCAAAGGGAGCAGAGATAGCTGGGCATGTTATCCTACTGGAAATATCTCCACCTGGAATCTATAGGTGTGGGGAATTAAGGGCTTCCCACTAACCAGCTCAATATTTTGAAGTACTGTAGTTGATTTCATTCCTTTTGATTGTGACCTGGATTCTGTCTTTCAAAAACGAGTAAATCACAATGTGTGTCTGACCTAATTGCTGAAATAAGGACTGTGGTCTGCCAGAGGAACAGACACCTAGGATGGATAAGAGAAATTTCTGATTCGCTGGAGTCCTGCAAAATCACCACGTTTAAGAGTGTTTCATTATTTCATGTACTATCAATCCCAGGCCCAGAGCATTAACACTGATATTGATGGAAATATCTCAGAGGGATCAAAAATCACTCTAAAACACATTTTCACAAACTTCTCAATGGGCTTAACATGTAAACTCCCACAGATACCACATCCTGACACACCAACTTACTTTGACGTTATTTTTTCCAGCAAGCCAGCCTCATTCAACATAGCCTTTAATAATGTACTTCAGATACTCTCATTAATCTTACTGAAAATAGAGTGCAATTCTGAAAATGTAAATAGACCTCGATTTATAAGTCAACTCTTTGACTTCCTTCCTACTGTTTTGATTATCACTTGGAAGATTTATCTTATTCTCATTTTGTTTAAATTTGGAAACTGGGATTTTAAAGAGTAGCTGATAAAGTTCATGTTTTAGATTTTTAAGTTTTAGCCTAATATTAATTCATCAGAAAAAAAGCTAGTAGATTTTCATTTTTCATAAAAATATGGCAATAAAAATGTATTTGCTGTTGCAAAAACAGGTCAAGGTCATTTGTGGTGCTCATTAATCCTGTCATTCCTGTGGGGGGAAAAAAGCTAAAAGCATGGCCTACATTTTGCAGATGGAAAAAAAGTAACAGGTTCCATCTTGCTCTGAGTAAAATACCAAAGCCTATCATAGAGCCTGAAATAGAAACTGAAGGAATTTCTGTTCCTTTTTTGATGTAGAATGGGATGCAACTCAAGGAGCCTCATTAAAATTGTGCTACATTAGAAACAAGTCTATTTTTTTACTAAATTTTCTTTTATAGAATTAAATAGTTCATTTGGCTATATTTTCAATTGGATACCTTATGCTAATTAATTTAACTGACCAAATATAATTCATGTAGACTACATTGAATGCTAAGCATAATAAATAACATATAATCATTTCAAAGAACTTTTTTAAAGAAAAAGAAATATTTAAAATCAAATATTAAAAAATAAATACATAATAAAATAAAATCCAAGGTAGAGTCAAGAAGACTTCTAGTCAAGGTGTCAGAGTAGGTAAACTCTGAGAGCATATTCTTCCAGAACCACATCAAAATTACAACTGAATTAGAAAACGACTACCCTTGAAAACCAACTGAAGACTAGCTGAACAGAATTCCTATGAGACACAAAATGGGCAGGTCCTAAATCCACGGTGTGGTGAATAAAAATCAGGAGGGATATCTCAGCTATGGAGGTCCCCCCTTAGAGCGAGAGGTCCCTGCTCCAAGCCTGGATCTCCAGTCCAGGGCACTAGTGCTAAGAAGAGGAGTCCCCATAACACTTGGCTGTCAAAACCAGCAAGGATTGCCTCCCAGAGAGACAAAGGGCTGTGGGAGATGGAGACATGCTGCTCTTAAAGGGCCAGCACACAAGCTCACTCTAAGCTCCAGCACAGGGAAGTGGCTCAAAAAGCACCCCAGATATATAGGGAGGAACTAAATTGACTAGGAGGAACTAAATTGACTAACTTCAGGGCAAAACCTAGAGGGGCAGGATTTGGGGCAACTCTCTTTAGGGACAGAAGAGCTGGCAGGCACCATTGTTCTTTTGTTGACCCGTCCTTCTAACCCAGCGGGACTAGCACAGAGAGTACCTAGCTAAAATAATTCGCCCAGCCCTGGTGATTCCCTAGGACCCCATTCCACCCAACATACCCAATCAACTCCTTCACTGGAGTAGCCTCATTCAGTTGGCACTGAAGACTCAAAGTACCAAAAAATGAACATGAGTGTTGGCTGCCCTAGGCTTGGCCTGCAGATATTCTCAAAGGTCCACAAAGCCCACATAAGTGGTGGCTGCCCTCAGCTTGTGCTACAGATTCCCTCTCAAAGGTCCACAAACCCCACATGAGGAACTGCTGGCCCCATCATACATTGTAGGTCCTGCCAAGTGGCCTCAAGCTCAGCAGGAGTGGCAACCTGTCTCAACTTGTACTGTAACTCCCATTAGGTGACTTCGCATAAGTAGCAGCCCATCTTGGCCTGAAACACAGTTCCAACTAAGGAGCCATGAGTCTGGCATACATGGAAGCTGGCTTCAGATCACATCATAGTGCTTGCCAAAGATTCCCAAATCAGGCACAAATGATAAGCAGACACAGTTCACAGTGTAGTCTCTCCCAAGTGCCTGCAAGCCCAATACAAATGGCAACCAAGTGCATATTAGTAGCTCTTATCAAGTGGCCCCAAGCCCTGCACTAAAGGTGACTGACTCTGGTCTGTACCAGAACTCCTCAGAAGAGGCTCCAGACCCAACACATGCAATGACTGGCTTCAGACTACACCAAAGCCCTACCCAACCAACTGACACACCCAAAGTGGGGACTCTGCTATTATCAGAGCCCCACTAAAATGACTCCTGCTCCAGGAGTCAGTTGCTACACAACAGCTCATCCACTGTAGTCACAACCACCCCTCACAGCAAGTCAACCTGAGAGTCAATCCCACCCACTAATACACCAACAGCAATTAAGGCCCAACTACAATAAGAGGGCACACATAGCCATCACAGGTGACCAAGCAGATGCACCACTGGGTCCCACAGGACACTTTTGACATAAGGGTACTCTAATAAATAGAAACAAACACAGGGAATCAGCCAAAATTAGGATACAAAGAAACGTGTGCCAAATAAAATAATAGGGCAAAACTCCAAAAAAAGAACTAACTGAAATGAAGACAAGCAATCTACCAGATACAGAGTTTAAAACATTGATTATAAGGATGCTCAATGAAATTAGGAGAAGAACATATGAACCCAGTGATAACTTTAATAAAGAGATAGAAAATACACACAAACGTACAAAGATAGAAAACAAAAAACAACCATTAAGAACCGAAGAATACGATAATTAAATGAAGACTACATTAGAGGGAATCAACAGCAGATTAGATGAAGCAGAGGACTGAACCAGTAATCTGGAATAAAAAGTAGTGAAAAACACCCAATCAGAATAGCAAAAAGAAAAAAGAGTTTTAAATAATAAAGGTAGTTCAAGAAGCCTCAAGGACAACATCAAGCATACCAATATTTGCAATGTATGTATCCCAGGAGAAGAGAGAGAGAAAAGCATTGCAAACCTATATGAAGAAATAATGACTGAAAACTTCCGTAGATGAAGAAAATGGACATATAAATCTAGGAAGTACAGAGAATCCCAAATAAGATGAACCCAAAGATGCCCACACCAAGACACATCATAATTAAAATATCAAAGGCTGAAGAAAAAGAGAGAATCTTAAAAATAGCAAGAGAAAAGCTATTGGTCATATACAAGGAAGCTCCCATGAGACTGTCTGCTGGTTTTTTAACAGAAACTTTGCAAAACAGAATGAAATGGCACTAAATATTCAAAATGATGAAGGGCAAAAATCTAGAACCAAGATTACTCTATCCAGGAAGGCTATCATTTAGAGTCAAAGGAAAGATAAAGAGTTTCACAGACAAGAAAAGGCTAAAGGAGTTCATCACCACTAAACCAGTATTATAAGAAATATTAAAGGGACTTGGTTAGGCAGAAAAGAAAAGGTTAAAAATGTAAATAAGAAATATAAAAAGAAAAATTCTCACTAACAAGGCAAACACTTGGTAAAAGCAGTTGATGAACTAACTATAAAGTTAGTACAAAGGTTAAAAGACAAAGTAGGAGATCATGTGCAATTACAATAAATTAAGGGATACACACAAACAATAATCACTTAAATGTAAATAGACTAAATACTATAAATACAAGGAGGCTGAATGAATTCTTTTAAAAAAGTACATATGCTGACTACAAGAAATCCACTTCAGAGTCAAAGACACAAAGTACAAGGATTGTACAAGGATTGAAAATAATATTTCATGTAAATGGAAATAAAAAAAACTGGATAGCAATATCTATATCAGACAAAATAGATTTTTTAAAAAGGGGTTTTTCATAATGATAAAGGGATCAATGCAGCAAGAGGATATAACTCTTGTAATTATCTATGCAACCAATGTAGGAGAACCTAATATAAAAAGCAAATATTAATGAACTTAAAGGGAGAAATTGACAGAAGGCAATAATATTGGGGGATGTTAACCCCCCATTGGCACAAATAGATAGATCATCCAGACAAAATATCAACAAGAAAACAGTGGCCTAAAATGACACATTCAGTTAGATGGACTTAATGGATATTTTTATAGCATTTCACCCAAAAGGAGCAGAATATACTTTTTTTTCAAGTACTCATGCAATATTTTCTAGGATAAGCTGAACAAATCACAAAACAAATCTCAATCAATTTATGAAGATTGAAATCATATCAAGAATTTTCTCTGATCACAATCATGTTAAACTAGAAATTAATTACAAGAAAACCGAAAAACACAAACATGCTACTAAACAAGGAATAGGCTAACAATGAGATCAAGGAAGAAATCAAAAGACACCTTGAGACAAATAAAAATAAAAATACTATGACCCCAAAACTATGGGACACAGCCAAAGCAGTTCTAAGAAGAAAATTCATAGCAATATAGGCCTACCTCAAGAAACAAGAACAATCTCAAATAAACAATCTCACCTTACACCTAAAGAAATTAGAAAAAGAAGAATGAACAAAATCCAAAGTGAGTAAAAAAAAGGAAATAATAAAGATCAGATAGGAAATAAAATAGCATCTAAAAAAAATAGAAAAACTCAATGTAACCAAGAGCCAATTCTTTGGAAAGATAAATAATATTGATAAGACGATAGCCAGACTCATCAAGAAAAAAAAAAGAGGCACTCTCAAAAATAAAATTAGAAATAAAACAAGTGAAAAACAACAGCACTGAAATACAAAGAATTATAAGAAAATACTACAACAGATTGGACAACCCGGAAGAAATGGAAAAATTCCCAGAATCATACAAACTTTCAAGATGGACTCAAGAAGAAACAAAATCTAAACAGCAATAACTACTAATGAAATCAAATCAGTAATCAAGAATTCCCAACAACAAAAGTCCTGGACCACATGGCTTCACAGGTAAATTTTCTAAATATTTAGAAAAGAATATCTATCTTTCACAATCTATTTCAAGAAATTGAAGAAGAGAAGGTTCTCAAACTTATTTAACAAAGCCAGCATTACCTTCACACCAAAATAGCAAAAACACTACAAAAAAAGGCCAATATTCCTGATAAACATAGATGGAAAAATCCTCAACAAAAAATTCAGCAGCACATTAAAAAGGGATTTATTCCTGAGATGCAATTTTGGTTCAATAGTCACAACTCAATTACTGCAATACACCCACAGAAACAAAATGAACAAAAAAGATCATGTAATCATATCAAGACAGAAAACACATTTGACAAAATCCAACATCCATGATAAAAACTCTCAGCAAAGTGTGAACAGAGGGAACATAACTCAACATAATAAAGGCTATTATGACAAACCCACAGCTAACATCATACTCAACAGTAAAAGGCTGAAAATTTTTTCTTAAGGATCAGAAACAAGACAGATGTCCACTTTCACCACTTTTATTAAACATAATATTGGAAGTTTTTGCCACAACAATCAGACAGGAAAAAAAATAAAAGGCATCCAGATTTTAGAGGACATGATACTGTATAAAGAACCCTAAAAATGCCACTAAAAATGATTTAAACTGATAAATGAATTCATTAAATTTGAAGGATATAAAATTAATACTCAGAAATCAGTTCTATTCTTATACACCAATAACAAACTATCAGAAAGAGAAATTATGCAAACAATCCCATTCACAACTGCATCAAAAAGAATAAAATATCCAGGAATAAATTTAACCAAGAAGATAACAAATTTATACTTAGGAAACTATAAGACATTAAACACAGAAATTAAAGACACAAAGAAATTGAAGCATATATTGTGCTAATGGATAAGAGCAATTAACATCATTAAAATGTCCATACCATCCAAAGCAACTGACAGATTCAGTGCAATTTCTACGAATACACTACTATCATTTTTTCACAGAATTAGAACAAATAACCCTAAAGTCTAAGTAAGTAACCACAAAAACACCAACTAGCCAAAACAATCTTGAGAAAGGAGAACAAATTTGGGTATATTACATATGTGATATCAAACTACACTACAAGGCTATAGTAATCAAAACAGTATGGTACTGGCATAAAAACAGACATGTAGATCAATGGAAAAGAATAGAAAGCCCAGAAATACATCCATGTCTATATGATTAATTAATCTATGACAAAGAAGGCAATAATATACAATGGAGTAAAGACAGTATCTTCAATAAATGGTGTTGGGAAAACTGGACGGACACATACAAAAGAACAAAACTAGACTAGTTTTCTATACCAAATACAAAAATAAACACAAAATGGATTAGAAACCTAAATGTATGATCTGAAACCATAAAACTCCTAAAAGGAAACATAGGCAATAAACTCTTTGACATTGCTCTTAGCAATATTTTTTTGGACATGTTTCTCTGGGCAGGGGAACAAAAGGAAAAAATTAACAAATGTGACCACACCTAACTTAAAAGCTTTTACACAGAGAAGGAAACCATCAACAAAATAAAAAGACAAATCTCTTCAATGGGAGAAGATAGTCACCACTGACACATCTGATAAGAGGTTAATATAGAAAATATATAAGGAATTCAAACAACTCAACAGCAAAAAATCCCCAAGCATTCTGAATAAAAAATGGGCAGTGAATCTGAATAGACATTTCTTCAAAGATGACATACAGATGGCCAACCGACATATAAAAAGATGCTGAACATCACTAACCATCAGAGAAATGCAAATTAAAATCACAATGGGATATCACCTCACACCTGTCAAAATGACTATCATCAATAAATCAACAAACATGTGTTGGCAAAGATGTGAAGAAAAGGGAACCCTCATGCACTATTGGTGAGAATGCAAATTGGTACAGCCACTGTGGAAAACAGTTTGGAGGTTCTTCAAAAATTAAAAATAGAACTACTTCATAACCCAGCAATTCCACTTCTGGATATTTATCTGGAGAAAACCAAAACACTGATTCAAAAAGATAAATGCATTTTTATGTTTACTATTTACAGTAGCCAAGATATGGAAGCAACCTAAGTGTCCATCGATAACCAAATGGATAAGGAAGAGGTGGTACATATACACAATTAATTATTATCCAGCTATAAAAAAATAAAATAAAATCTTACCATTTGCAATGACATGGATGGACCTAGAGGGTATTATGCTAAGTGAAATAAGTAAGAGAAAGGTAAATACCATATGATTTTACTTATATGTGGAATCTAAAGAACAAAATAAACAAATAAAACAGAAACAGACCCATAGATATGGAGAACTGGTGATTGCCAGATGTGAGGGAGTTTGGAGGATGGGTGAAAAATGAGAAGGTTTTAAGATGTACAAATTGCTAATTATAAAAATAGTTATGCAGCTGTGAAGTACAGCATAAGGAATATAGTCATGTGCAATTACAATAAATTAAGGGATACACACAAACACAGAGAAGAGGTAAAATAATAATAATGACAAAAACATAAACATGGAGAGGATTAGTAAAAATTGTAGTGATTTTAGAATGTGCTCTAAAAGGCATTAACTTATCAGAGTGATCACCTAGCAAGGTATATAAATGTCTAACCACTATGTGCTACACCTGAAACTAATATAATATTGTATGTCAACTGAAATTGGAAAATAAATTAGTTTTAAAAAATAATGAAAAATAAATCCATTCTAATCAAACCCTATATGACAACAAGCCCATAGTTTAAGTTCAGCTAGTCAACATGCAACTTCTAATATGGCTCTCTTACTATATTTATGGATTTTAAAGGTTTCTAAATCCTGCACTCACTTTTAAAGAAAAGCACCTTCAAAGTTAAAGAAACTGCCATCCTGTGTCCACCATCCGGCCATTGCAGCTATGATTTCAGTTTCCTTCCCTATGTGCCTGTGTTTGTGTACAAGAGTTGGTGTGAAACTTGAGCCACCAGCTGCTACGCTGTTTAGAAGTAGTGAGAATTATCAAATGTCCACAAGCTATCTATACTATTAGAATGGGAATAGAATAGCTCTCACAAAATATTAGCAGTATGGGGATCTTTAGATGCAAATTGAGGAATTTTATTGTGCCGATTGTACCCAGTAGGTAGTTGAAAGGATTAAATGAGATAAGCTATGGTGAGCAGTTAAAGAAGGGCAGATCATGTAGTAAGCATGCAATAAAGGTTAACTCTTATCTTTGAAACACTGGCCTGAACACATGATGGCCTTGCAAACATCAACTTTTTATTGACATGCATTTCTACAACATATTATAATGAGCACCATTTATGGGCATTTTTAAGATGGTCTACAAAGGCTGGCAGGGTCTTGCAGCCACCACCATCTCACACCATATCCCCCCACCAATTCCTGCATCCCACTTTATATGATGCTTTACCCTGCATCTCTCTCCATACCTACCTCTTGGCTTTTTGCACAGAAGTCACAGCAGCTTTCCTTCTTTTTTATGAACGCACTGAACTTCTTCCTAGATACACACTTTGCTCTTCCCTATACTTGGAACTATACCCCCAAGCTACCTCTTCTTTGCCTCATAAACTCATCTTTTATTTTCTGCTTAATCATCCCTTCCTCAACTTTAGAGCTGAGTCTTTGACCTTCATTTAAGCTCTTGTTAAATGGTAATTTTACATTTTCAAACATGATTCTTGTATTATTATCTTTTTTATCCATTAGACTAAAAGTTTGCCAAGGGCAAGTCCATGTTTTGGGGTTTTTTTTCTATTTACTCAAGGTCTACCACACTCTTAGAGGTAAATATGATAGGTTCTCAACAAATATGGGTTTTATAAACAAATAAACATATCTCAACATGAAGCTATTGCTCCCAAAGATTGAGCATTTCTTTCTTTCCCTTGGCTTTATTCACCTATACTGTGAAAACATACATATTTTACTTGGTAAAAATAACACGGTGAAAATAAATGTAAATTTAATTTAAAAGGGAGAAGGGGAAAACAGAAATCAATGAAGTAATCATAGTTAGAAGTGGGGTGGCGAGTCAACATTAGCAAGGGGCAGTATTAGTGGTGGTTATGCCTGTTTCTTGAGCCAAATAGAAGGAAAAAAGACAGAAGTCAGCAAAGAGGCAAGAGACGAAAATAAAGAACGTCCTGGGGGAGGGGTTGAGGATGCCAGTAGGACGAGCCCAGACCAGAAGGCAGAAATTGTGCTGCCGGGGTAAGGGTCCCCTTCAGCTTGCAGAACAGTTGGAAGGATAAAGCAGGCTGCAGGCCCATTCAGGGCCTGGGGGAGGAGGGCCTGAGAAGCTGAGGGGTCAGAAGACTATCCCATCCCCAGGACAGGTAGTCTTCTTAGTGACTATCCTCTCTCTAGCAGACTGCCGCCAGGACTGTGGACCACGTGTCCTGCGCCTCAGGACAATGGTCCTTGTCCATCGTGCATCTTGGTCTCTGCATTATCAACTAAGGATCAAAACAGTACCCAACGCAGGTGTGCATCGTGCCAAACAGCCATCATTCCTGGTAAAAAGACTTTTGTCATATTTAGACATTTCTTCAGTGAAATATATTTTCCAAAGCCGCATAGTAACACCAATCATGAGTTTTGCCTGTTTCTTAGTGTCAGAAGGGGCAATTGTTCACAAAAAAAAACATTATTTGCTATTTTCAGTTTTTCAAGTTGTAGTAAATACCTATGTTTTTCTCCTTAGCACTAGCACTCTAAGACAAATTTTCTATTCACATCTTGATTTTTTTGTTCTCCACTAGAAGATCAAAGGCCTTTGTTTCGTCCACGTAAGGGGTAGAAGGGTGCATGGTACATAATAGGCACTCAAAAGTAAAAAGGGTGGCATAGGAAAGAGCAGCTGGGCCTTCTAGGAGGCTGTGTGGCTGAGCCCTGGCCGAGGCACTGGGCTGGGGAGAGGTCAACGGCGAGGACCTCACCGGGAGAGTCCTCGAGGAGGGCACGTGGGCCAGAGAGAACCAGGTCCGCCCCACACACACCGTCAAGGCCTGGAGAGACCACAGATAAATCCCCATCCGACGTCAGGACTCCCCGAGGATCCAAACACGACGCTCCGAGCAGTCTGCTCGCGCTCCCATCGCGGCGGACGCGGGGGGAAAGGCCTGGGGCGACGACGCGGGGCCTCTCTCCGCCCGCCCCGCGCCCGCCCAGTCCCCTGCCGGGGTTCCGCGTCGCCTGCGGAGTCTCCCGGGGCGCCGGGCTTCTTTGTGCTGCGGAGCTGGGCAGTGAGTGTGCATCGGCGGTCCAGCCCCTTGCGGCGGGGCGGTCTCGGCAGGGAGCGGAAAACGGGTGGGCTGGGCTGGGCCCGCGTCCCCTCCGGCTCTGCCCGCAGGGGCTGCGCTGCTCCCGGCGGCCAGAACCCAGGGGCAGAGCAGCCGTCGGCGGCCGGGGGCGTGGGGGACGGGTCGGGGGCGGGGTGCGAGGTTGGGGGCGGGGGAGAGGTCGGGGCGGCGGTGCAGACACCGCGCGCAGTCCAGGCGTCCCGCGGGCCCCCTTTCCTGTGCTTTGCTTCTCCTGGGCGCGACCCAGGCTACTTTGTAGGGGTTCAGGGTCGCCCCGCCTATGGGGGGAGAGGAGCGCCCTCTCCGACTGACCTTGGGCCTGGGGAGTTTGTCTCCGCGTCTGCAGGGATGCACTGGCCTGAGTTCTAAGCGCAGGCATGTCCCTGTTTTGAATGAAATGAGGTGACCCAGACGCCCAGCACGTGGCCAGTGGCGACCCGAGGTCACCTGTGCTGTGGTTTGGGCGAAGGCTGGAATCCGGTTCTTCTCCCTTAACGTAAAGGAAATTTACATTCTCCGGCTCCACTGTGTAGAACAGCTGCTTCTAATGGATTTTCTGACTCGTTAAAGAAACTGCTGAGATCCACTTTTTTACTAAAGAATGTCCAAACCTGTAGAGAATTTTTATAAAAATTTATTTGAGCTAAACAGAGACTACGCCTGGAAGCAAGATCTCAGCAGACTGAGAAAAATACTTCCTACCAGGACAGTTTGTAGTTTCTTTTAGGCATTCGTGTTACTGACCCTCTTGGGTCAGGGACCCAAACCTAGGTTCTTCTGACCAGTGCCCTTTGCACCAACAGAACAAGACTGAGTTTGGTGAAGCAGAGTAGAAACTTTATTCTTTGATCAAGGAATGAAGAAGGATGAGCTTAATACAGGAGAGAGGCATGAGAACTGTACAAATTGACTAAACATGAAACCCAGTTGTATTCAGAGCCTGCTTAGTGCTGCACTAGACATGGAACTTAGCTGACCAGTCATGCAACAAGACCATAAGGAACTTACAGAACAAAGAAAAATTCTTGTGAAGATTGCTAATAGCTATTTATTTGTCCATACTGTTAACATTTATCTATACTATAAAAGGAAAAACAAGACCATGGAGAAGTTAAACCTAACATTTCTTTCAGTTTTTACTCCCCATAATCAGTAGTTTTCCATAGAAACTAAAAACATATAAGCGCTCTCTCTCTCTCTCTCTCTCTCTCTCTCTCTCTCTCTCTCCACTCTGTCTGTGGAGTGGCTTTTTCTCACTTTTGCTCAATAAACTTGTTTTCTCTCTTTGCTCCAAGGTTTGTTCTTGAACCCTGCATGAAGCCAAGAACCCTCTCTCAGCACAGGGCTGAAGTCACCACTTGGGGAGATTCACCCTCTGGCATCAAGCTCATGCTCAGAAGACACCTCTCCCTAGTTAGGATTTGGGAGGTTTTAAAGAAACGGGTTGGTAAGTGAAGTCTGGGAGTGGGGAGTTCTCTGAACAGGGGCAGCGATTTCTGGGATGAGCTGGGGTATGCGCACTCCTGAGAGCACTAATTGTGCCTAGAAATATACATTTCTCCCTCCTGGGAGTGTTTTTTTAGTATGTTAATGAAGACAAATTTTCCAGAGATTACCAGGGGAAAGGGTTCTGAATGCCATCTGGTAGTGATCCATAGCTTGCTGGCTCTGTTGTTGAACTGTCTGCAGCTGTCCTGGTTAACCAACAGAAGTTAGTCACTTTGGTTCTTGTAAGCAAGCACAGCTTGTGACGTAGTTTCGTTATTTGGGAACACCAGGATTTACTAGACGATACCCGGAGACATTTAGAATTAAAGAGGAACATAAGGAAGGTTAAATGAAGGAAGAAGGCAAGATGTATATTGGATTACAGGACAGTTAACAAGATTGTGCTCCCTTGAGGGTGGTTATGCTTCTGGGAGGGGTGGGGGTCTAAAAAAGAATTACTCTGGCATTTCAGAGATGTGTTAACCTAGCTGTGTAAGAACAATGGCTCGGGCTTGCTTAAGGCAAAGATCAAGCTTTGACTGGAGAAGTCATCTGCATGAGAGTGACTACCCATAACTTTCCCAGTTAAGATTTATGATCAGATCACCCTGTGAAGTTGCTTTCTGTCTCACCCCACCTTTTTTTTTCTCCTCACATAGAATATTGACAAAAGAAGAGTGCAGGAAACTGAAGAGAACCGTGTAAAAAAATCCCAAATCGCCCTTTCCTGTGACCTTTTAAGGTTGACACAGCGCCCTAAGAAGCTAACACAGAAGGGTAAGGTAAGTCTCCATAAAACCCAGAAAAGAGATTGTAAAACTTCTCTTCAGATCTTGTCTGGAGTCACCACTGAATCAGAGGAAAATTTCTTTTCTATTTGAACAAAGTGATAAATTTAAATTTAACCTTCATTGTAATGATACTTTCAAGTAAAGTGTTGATATTTGTCACTGAAGGCAGAACATCCCACTAGAATGACATAAATGCTGTAAGAGAATATCTGAAAGCACTGGCTGACAAAGTGAAACTGTTATGGAGCACACCCAGACAAGATGACCTCAGAGCCGAATTAGAATCAAAAAGAAAATTTTATTACGAATTCGAATCCGGGCTCAAGCCTCCACTGCCGCAGCAGCGAGAACAAGAGCCCCGATCCTTAGCATGGGGTTCCTTATATTAGGTTTTTGGCGGGCTAACTTGGCGCGCGCGGGACAGGTTGCAGTTCCTTATTGGCTAACCATATGGCCTGATTATGGCCTGACCTTTAAGCAAGCAAATAGGTCTGGGTGGAGAATTCCGGCCCTTGGTCGAAGGGGATTGCAGTCTACCTTGCTGGGAGAATTTAAAATTTTCCATTCCACCATCTTAGGTCTTACATCGCCGTCTTAAATACATAAGTTCTCATGACCCGTTACACATCGCCATCTTAAATACATAAGTTCTCATGACCCATTACAAAACCAGGCCCTAATAGCTTTTTTCTTTTTTAGTGTCTTACGGGAAATAACAGCAAGCTTCCTCACAGTGCTCCTGTGACCAAGCCCAATCAAACTGATCCTAAAGACTTGGGCAGGCCAGGAAGCCAACAAGAACTCCGAGTGACCCCAATAGGTAGCCAAAACCAAACTTCACCTCTTGCCAGAAACTTTGTACACAGACCTGGTCTTCGTAGACAGTATTCAGAAGTGAGGGCTACCTAATAATTTACACTTGGCCAGACACCTCGATCTAACCTAATCAGAAGTTAACAAAACAACATTTTGCAAGATCCGCTCTCTCTCCTTAAAAGCCCTTTGCCCACCCAGATAGGGGAGACTGATCTGAGCCTTGTCTCCGGTCTCCTCATCTAGCTGCCTGGCAAATAAACCCTTTTCTCTACAAAAACCTGCAGCTTCAGATTTTGGCTTCTTGTGCACCATGGGCAATAAGTCCACTAATCAGGTTCGGTAACAAATCCTGGCAACTCAGATGAGAACGTTAAGTCCTGTCTGGACAATTGCCAGTGGCTTTCCAGCCCCTTTTTGGGTACAGGGTCCAGACAGCTCTTAGCTGCCTATATGACTTAACCTAGAAGGTCTGCAAAGGGACATTCTGCTCATCAGTGTCAACAACCTCTAGTGCCTTCAGTTTCTTTTCTTTTTTTTTCCAAAGAGAAAATGGACTTGAGAACAGACATTTCTGCATGTGCACTCTTGGTTATTTGTGCTGGTACCTAAACGATACTGGATCGTGGGTTAGAGTCTCTGCCAAAGAAAATATTTGGCAGAAATGTTGTAGCCGCAAAGGTACTCAGAATCTCAGGTTAGAGGCCCAGCCTGGGTTAGAGTCCCACATTACTGGTTGGAAAGAGAAATTTGTTTGTTTTCTTGTTTTTGTGTGTGTTGCCTTGACGGAAAGGTGCCTAACAGCGCAGCAGCTGTCAGCCTCACCTCCACTGTACTGAATTAATCTCACAGTTGTTCCCTCGAGGGCATCAAACTCAGGGTCCAGGGTGCTACACTGGGTTTGGATTGCCTGACCCCATTGTCTTTCAGTGCTTAGGTACCTTATGTAACTATGGGAAATACTAACAGTATTCCTGAGTGTAGTCCCTTAGTCAGCCTTTTTGGCACCAGGAACTGGTTTTGTGGAAGATAATTTTTCCATGGACCAGGGAGCAGGGGGTATGGTTTCAGGTTGATTCAAGCACACTACATTTATTGCACACTTCATTTATATTATTATTATATTAAAATATATAATGTAATAATTCTACAGCTCACCATAATGCAGTATCAGTGGGAGCCCTGAGCTTGTTTTCCTGCAACTAGATGGACCCAACTGGAGGTGATGGGAGACAGTGACACCTGAAATGAGTTGCTTATGTCCAGTCTACTCTGTAATCTAGTTTTGGTTGCTGTCAGAAAACCCTACTTTGCAAAGATAGGAAGTTGGAAGTGGAAGCAGGCTTTTCAGTGCTTTTATGTTAATCTCAGGATATTCCTCCTTGACTTTAATCCAAAATGTATAGAGATTTGAAGTTGTCTCAAACATATTTTTAAGACCACCGTCATTTGTGATCTCAAGTAGTTGATTCTCTTCTAGCACAAAGTGGATTCACCTGGTTTATTCACAAGTGGGGCACGGATCCATTTCTTTCCAGTTCAGGGGTCTTTTGTGGTTGGGGAGTAATGCTCAAACTCTTTTGAAAACTGAGACAGATGATCAGGCACCAGTTGGGAGAAAGAAGGCCCTGGCTCAGTCTCTTTCAAAATCTCTGCTAATGTCTGAAACATGTCAAAAATCTCAATGTTCACTTGTGCCCTCATAATTCCAGTTTGGCTTTGAATGCAGCCACTTTATCTGCCAACTTGAACACAGTTGTCATTCTCCCCTCAAGTGACAGATTGACTTGGTTAAACAGGTTGAATATGTCATACCAATAAGCAAGTTTTGTGACCCATTCTATGTCACTAAAATGTGCTGCCAGTGGTGACTATTTTTCTAAAAGAAATCTCCGGAACGACTCTCATAACTCAAAAACTCTGGCCAGTGACCTACCTTTAGAAAGCCATCTCACTTCTGTGTATAAGAGAGACAGTGTGCTCTGTATTCATCTCCTCACAGAGCTGTGCGAACAGACATGAGTTAAAAGCACGTACTTTAATGTAGTTAATCATCTTAATCACATCCTGCAAAACGTTGTTAAGTTCAGGTGACATTTTTCGGCTAGCCAGCATTTCTCTATGGATGACACAATGTATAGATTCACATTCAGAAGTGACCTCTTTGACCCAAGTCGTGAAACCAGAAAACTGTCCAGTCATGGCAGCCGCTCTATCTGTGCATATACTGACACAAAATGACCAATTCAGTTTTCCTGATATAAAATAAAAATCTTGAATAGTTCTACAGCTGGATGTTGGTTGGCAACAAAAGTGCACATAACAGATCCACATGCACATCCTCTTGAAAAATACATTGCACAAAAACAAGCATTGTTGCATCAGTAGATTTGTCAACCTGGATCGCGTACCACAGTGACTCATTAATTCTCTCTAAAAATTGTGCCTTGATCTCCTCTGCTATTTCATCAATTCATCTAGTTATGGTGCTAGCTGAAAGAGAAACACGTGCCACCTTTTGAACTGCAGCTCCTCCTAAAAGTTCATGACAAATATTCTTAGCAGCAGGCAGGATCAACTCTTTGCCAATAGTGAAGGGCTTCTTATCTTTAGCATGTGGTTAGCTAAGAACTAAAAACGATGCTCTCAGTGCTGATACATTTGATGAAGTTGTGGCCTTTAATCTTCTGTTCTTTATGTTCCCATTAAAAAACAAATAAACAAACAAACAAAAAAACTCCAAAGACTTCTCTTTTAATGCAAGGTGCTTGGTCTCTATGTGGCGAAGCAGTTTTGAAGGATTCATGGCTTTTGTCATAGATTATATAAAGTGGGCTTGGAAAATGTGAGTCACCTGTTGCAATGAACCTGTAAGTTAAGTAGACTCTTAATATTTTCTTTTAAATGCAGCTTTCTTTTTGTTGGTAGTCAAATTTTCCTGCTGTCTCATCGTTAATGGGTCTTTTTCCCTTTTCAAAGAAGCTCTCCAGTGATGTTTGTTTTTTACTCATTTTGGCTAGGCTTAGCTTGTGGGCTTACCAAAACTGTGACTGAGATGAGTGCACAGAGCGGGAAAGAGGCACAGACGAAATGGTAAATAAAATAATGGGCGGGCAGAGCATGGACTGAAATAAGTGTCGGATTCTAGCAGAAAGCCTGCCACCAGATGCAGCTGTACCATTGAAGTACATCAACTCACTTGCCACTATAAAGCTGGCCACCAGATGCAGCTTAATTGTTGCTTGCCACTCACTGATAGGATTTTGATATGTCTGCAAGGAATTGATGTATTATGGTCTCTGTGCAGTCGAATTTCTCTGCTAATGTTAATCTGTATTTGCAGCCGCTCCCCAGAGCTAGCACCACCGCCTCAGCTCCACCTCAGATCATCAGGCATTAGATTCTCATAAGGAGCATGTAACCTAGGTCCCTCAGATGTGCAGTTCACGACAGGGTTCGCGATCTTATGAGAATCTAATGCTTGATGATCTGAGGTGGAGCTGAGGCGGTGGTGCTAGCGCTAGGGAGCAGCTGCAAATACAGATGAAGCTTCGCTCTCTTGCCCACTGCTCAACTCTCGCTGCAAGGCCCAGTTCCTAAGAGGCCACAGACCAGTACCGGTCTGTAGCCCGGGGGTTGAGGACCCCTGCCTTAGGCTACATTCTCTAGAATTGGTCAATTTTCAGCTGTGAATCTATGAGAAGAAAAAAAATGATTTTTTTTTTTTTTTTTTTTTTTTTGTAATACTGTCTGGCTTCACTGTCAGCTGGGGTCAGGAGAAAGTTGGCCTGAGAATGGGTCATAGAACTACACCATTTTACAATTAGACCTGTTTCGCAAAAGAAATGTTTCAAGATACCTTATATGTCTCTCTACCATAATAAAAATTTACAAAAGACATGTAAGATTATGGTTCAGAGAGAGGATTTGCACAGAAAACCTGTTTTTCCAGAATCTGACTTAGATGAGGACCTTTCTCTCTCTCACTTGTTAGCCCCTACAGCACTCCTGCCAACTGTCAGGGTACAACTGAAAATAATCAGGGAGGACATTATGAAATTCCTAAGGCCACTGGTTCAGCTTCATACCCTCCTTTACTTGCTAGTCAGGTAGAAATGATCCCTCCTCCATATCCAACACGGTACTCAATTTGGCTCTGGGAACTCTCCACCCCAAGCAGGGCTATTCTCACTAATGTAATTCCCTGCAGGTGTCAATGAACAAGGCCAGCCCTTGTTAATATATATGCATTCTATTTTTTCAAATTTTGATTTATATAACTAGAAAATGACCATGCCTGACTACCAAGATAGCCCCCAAAATATGAGAAGCTTATTTACTTTTATCTTTGATAGCCATAATCTTAATCAGGCAGCCACTCAAAACTTTATCAAGTTTCCTTACCCTAATGGAGCTTATGTGTGCTGGATAAGGCCCGAGAAGGGGCTGATAGGCAACACAGTTTGCAGCCAAATGAACCAGTAAAAGCCCCTTCTTCCCAAGCGCTACCACAGGATGAGCAAAACTGGAATGCCAACAAGACTCAAGGTAACCCATTACAAGTCTTGTGTAATCATTGGCATGCAAAAGGGGGTATCATATATGTTCTATAAGGTACTACAAGGACCTACAGAAGACCTCTTTACATTCCTTGTTAGGGTTTTAAGGAAAATCCTGAAAATATGAGACTAATTTATATGACCTTTGTCACTCAGGGTGCACCTCATATTAGAAAAAAGCTTTGAAGACTTGAAGGAGATCTGTTTATGCTGATATCCCAGCTGGCTGAGATTGCCCTCAAGAGCAACAGTATATGAAACAACTGGCCTCCCTGCTCACTAATGCCCTAAGTTGAGGCTGCCATGAACCTGCCCTGAATCTAGGAAGGAATGACAGCCATTCACAGATAAGACCCCTGGGCCCCAGGGGAAAAAGCCTCTGCCCTTAGGGCCTCAACAGTGTGCCTATGGCAAACAAAAACACTGGAAATGGGGACATTCCGGTCTATTCCAATTTCAGAAGTGAGCCCACTCTAAGAACCCCCACACCAGATGGTACAACTTGATTATAGTGACCAGGAATGACAGGCCCAGGGGCTCCCCCAGAATTTAGTGGCCCATCAGTATTTCTCATGCAGAACTCCGGGTAAAAATAACTAGGAAAGGAAATCATTGATTTTCTGATTGACACTGGAGTCACAATTCTATACTCAATTCAAAATTAGCAAAGTTTTCTTCAGAGACTATGACAGTTACTGGGGTTTTAGCAGAACCCCTAAAGAAGCTTTCTTGAAGCCTCTCGAATATAAGGTAGGAAAGACCTATCTGAAGCACAGCTTCCTGTACATACCTGAATGCCCAATCCCTCTGTTGGGACTGGACTTGCTGACTAAATTGAATGTTACAGTAACTTCCTCTTTTGATCAAGTGAATATTAAGCCTGTGCCCTCCAAGAAGCACTACTACAATTGGAAAAAACTTAGTCCCTGGAAATATCGGAAGAGATCCTACCAGAAGGTAAAATCAGATGTTTGGGTGGATGAAGGCCAAGAAGAGCAAAAACAGCCACACCGGCACAGGTAAAGATCCATCCCAGATCCAAGGTCTTGAACCCAAGACAATATCTTTATTATTAAAATGCAGCCAATAATACCAGCCTTCCTTGAATATAACCTTATTCACCTTTGCCAGTCACCATACAACACTCCTATACTTCCTGTCTAGAAGCCAGGAAACCAAGAATGTTTTGTACAGGACCTGAGAGCAGCAAATCAAGTGGCTGAGGACATTCACCCAGTAGTACCAATCCCTATACACTGCATACCATCTTGCAGGAGATTTCTGTTGATTTACAGTTTGGGGCTTTTATTATACACCTGTTAGTTCAGAATCCAAGGAATTATTTGTCTTAGAATGGGACAACCAGAGATCAAATTGAAACAGCAATACCACTGGACTATACTTACACAGGAGTTCAAGAATGCCCTCCACTATTTTGAGAGAAACCTCAACTAAAGATCTAAAAGACTTAGAGTTATGTGAAGGAACTGTACTTTAAGATGTAGATGACATTGTGATTGCTAGTAAAACCAAAGGGACCTTGTACCAAAATGCAGTTTTCACTCAACTTATTCACCAAACAGGGATAAAATGTATCAAGGAAGAAGACCCAGATTTCTACTCTTACGTTAAATATCTAACAAGTAGGGATATTTACTTCTCGATCAAAGGAAAGCTTTAGCAAGAGGTAGCATTGCCAATAATGCAAAGGCAACTATCAGATATTTCTAGGTATGGCAGGGTTCTGCTGCCTATGGATTCCCAACTGTGGACTCATTACTAGACCATTATATGAGGTCCAAAAGACAAGGTCCCCTTGGACTGAACTTGAGAATGCCAAATGCCTCCCTGATGACTAAAGAAAAGTTATTGACTGCCCCAGTAGTGGGTCCCTCAAATTTAAGAAAGCTTTTTGATCTTTTTGTTCATGAGAGACAGAGATAAGCCTTGTGGTCTTCACTCAAAAATTGGGAATCACCAGGAAGTCAGTTGCTTGTTTCTTTAAGCAACTAGATAGTTACTACGGGATGGCCCCTCTGTTTAAGGTCAGTGGCAGCAATGTATGACATCTTCCAAGAGGCAAAAAGTTCACCTTGGGTCAACCTTCTACAATACATACCCCCACACTGTGTGCTACTTCTTTTGGAACAGAAGAGAGGGTATTGGTTTACATCAGGAAGATTGGGCAAATACCAAGCCATACTCCTGGAGAACCCAAATGTTAAATTAAAGGTTGTGTCAACCTTAAACCACACCACTCTCCTCCTGAATGACACAGAGGAACCCATACATAACTGTATACAAATACTTGAATAAGTCTATTTCAGAAAACCAGATCTAACTGACCAGCCCCTAATAGATCCCAATTTGGAGATGTTTATAAGTGGGAGCAGCTTCATGGATCAAGAACTTAGGAGAACAGGGTATGCCATAGTCACTCATCAAGAGATATAGAAGCAGAAGCCCTTCCTCCAGCTATGTCTGCCCCAAAGACTGAACTAATAGCCCCTACCAGGTTCCTCTACTTAGAAAGGGTAAAAAGGTAACCATGTAGAAGGAGAAAAAAAATGGCATAGATGGTAGAGGCTCTGTTCATCTCTCTGGTGACCAAATCAAAGTTGTGATGGAAACAAGGAGCAGCAGCAAAGAAAAATTGCCTAGGATCTAGATGAACAAGCCATACAACTAGGGAGAAATCCAAGAAAGCACCCTGCAACAGCAGAAGGTAGGAATGGGTGAGGATGTGGGGTGACTTGGTCCCAAACAGCTGAGACGGAGGCTGAGGCAGTGGCAGCAGCCTCTTAAAGGGGCCACGTCTGGGAGCAGATTTTCGCGATGACGGAACTGTTAGCTCTGAGCACCAGTGCCCAGTTGGCTGTGTGCAGAGGGCATGAGGGACTTACAGGGAGATATTGTTGGAATGAAGGTCAAGAGGAGACTCGTTTGGTAGAGAAGTGCCAAGGGTATTCATTGTTCCCTATTAAGCCCTCCTCCTTCCCATTGTGTAGACACAGCACCATTATAGCTGTGACGTCATCAAATTGGATGACAGAAATCCCTTCACCCACAAGATTCTCCGAAACTCCACCTCCTCCAACCCGAGCCCCACCCAAGTCACATCCATGTATATCCTTAGCGACTCAGATGCATCTTGCTGAGCAGCACCTGGACTCACACTGGAGGCAGCTGGCCTCTGTTTCAGGTGTGGCCTTTTGAGTCACCTATAAGCACAGCATCTGTGGATTGCTTGCTGAATCTTGACAGGTGACCCCAGAGGGGCACAGGCTGGGGCTAAATTTGGCCTGCAGCTGAACCCCTCTCAGGACTGTGCCACTGGACACCTCCTTCATAAATCCACACTAATAAGACCAGGAGACTTAGGAGCTTTGCTTAGTACATAGAAACAGACACTGAAAGGCAGCAAAAATGGAAAGACAAAGAAGCAGAAACCATATGAGAGAAGAGAACAGAGATCCAGATAAAATGGAGTCAAGTAATCTAACAGATGCAAAGTTCAAAACACTAGTTATAAAGATGCTCAATGAACCTTTGGGAAGTGTAGAGAACTCCAATAAAGAGAGAAAAATGGAGATGGAGATTATAAGGAACCAGTCTGAAATGGAGAACACATCTGAGATGAGAAGTATATTAAATGAATAAACAAAGGAATAAACAAAATGAATAAAGAAGAGGATCACATGCCCTATCTAGAGGACAAGAAAGCCAATCAGGACATTCAAACAGAATGACAAGAAAAAAGAGGCCAAGACTATAAAAAAAATTTAAGTAAGATATGAAACACTATTAAGGCTCCAAATATTCATCTGATTGGTGTAAGTGAAGAAAGTCAACATGTTGAACAGCTGTTTGAAGAAATAACGATGGAAAAATTCCCAAACCTGGTGAAGGAAATGGACATAAAACCCCAGGAAGCTCAGAGAATTCCAAAAATCAGGAATCCAAAGAGGCCTACACCAAGACACATCAGAACTAAAATGCCAAAGCTTAAATACAAAGAAAAAAATTTAAAAGCATCAAGAGAAAAACAAATAATTACATATAAGGGAACACCCATACGAATGGCAACTGATTTCTCAAGAAAGATTATGCAGGACAGAAGGGCTTGGCAAAAAATATTTAAAAGAATAAAGATGCAGGATATACAACCAAGAATAATTTATCCAGCAAAGCTATCATTTAGAGTTGAAGGACAGATAAAGAGCTTCTCAGACAAAAATAAGCTAAAGGACTTTATCACCACCAATCAGTATTACAGGAAATGGCGGGGCTGGGGGGACATCTTTAAGAAAAAAAAAATTAAAACCAGGAATAAAGAATGGTAACAACTACATTCCTATCAATAAGTACCTTAAATGGGAAAGAATTAAGTGCTCCAACCAAACTATAGAGTGGTTGAATGGATAAGAAAACAAGACCCCTACATATGAAAAGGAAGAGGATGGAAAAAAGATATTGCTTTGATCGACCTAGAAGGTATTTATGTCAGAGAGAGAAAGATAAACACTATATGATTTCACTTATATGCAGAATTTAAGGAATAAAAAGAACAAACTAATAAAAATAAGGTAACCATTTATATTTATTCTAAATAGTTTTTCTGAGGTACATACCCATGGGGTTATATGGAAAGAAAAGGTCTTCCCAACCTCAGGGAAGAAGGAGAGAAAACACACAAGGGAAATTATAGAATTCCTAGAAGCAATAATAGAACCAGCTATACTGGGAAAAAGCCAATCACACCATTGATTCACAGACCAATAGTACAAGAGAGATGGGCTAACTTCCTAGAGAACAGTGTGAAAATATACTCCAAGGGATGGATTGATTTGCTACAGAGTGGTCTCAGCATCCTAGCATTGCTCGGTTGGCACCAGATGATACAAATACAGTTTCAATTTATGGCCACTGCTACCTCTAGGATGACTTGGGTGATGCACCCTAGGTTTTTCTTGGCTATAGGGACAATGGACTAAAACAATTACCCTGCAAATGCTTCTTATTTGGTCAACAGATGGGCAAATACAGATATTTTTTAACCTTCCATCGGCATCAAAAATGTCATAGGGCATATAGAAGCTTTAACTAACTATGCTCAGCATGCCCTAAACGATAGCTTCCAGGGCATTATCACAAATAAATACAGAAATGGCCTATATGAATGAGGTGGTTTTACAGAATCGTAAAGATATATTAACAGTGACTCAAGGTGGAATTTGGGCTGTCATTAAAACAGGATGTTATGTGTATGTCTCTGATAACTCAGACAAGACAAGACGTGCAAAGACAAACAAGTACCATGAGCTTTCATTTTCCAAATGGTCATCATGGTATGTGTTCTGGAGAACATAGTGGCAAAACTTACTCTTCTTCCTCTGTCTTATATTAGCTGTAAGTATTTTAGCTTGTCACTGTCTTCATGTTTATTGTACCTACCTTAATAGAAACTTAGCAGTTTCCCTACTCACAACCTGGGCTATGTCTTTACAAGTTACAGAGACCATACCAACCAGAGATAAGTCCTGCAGATATATTCAGCTGGCTGAAGCAATAGCATTCCTCAAACCATGATCTATGTCCTTTTTCAGCAGGAAATAGCTAGAAAGGTCATCGTCTCTGTTCCTCAAGACTGAGGAGTGGAATAGCCTCGTAAGTCACACTTATTCCTCAAGATTGAGGAATGGACAAAAGAAAGGGGGGACTAAAAACAGTCTCTAATAGTGTGGTGTGCACCTTACAGGAAATAAAATCAATGCTCCTCGCAGTGCTCCAGTGAGAACCAAGCTTGATCAAACTGATCCCAAGGGCTTGTGCAGGCTCAATTTCATCCATTTCTCTCCCAAAGATGAAAGATTATGCAGATCTTTATGGGCAGCTGGCTATTGCTGCCAATAGATTCCCAATTTTACTGGCCTTGCCAAAAGTTTATATGACCTCTTCTCAGATACAGCCACAGAACCATTTAATGAGGCATTAGTCTCCTTTGAAGCAATGAAATTACAGTGCCCAACCCTGATTACCCAGTTTTGACAACCTTTTCACCTGTATTGCCATGAAAATTGTGGGATAGCTGCAGCTATTCTAGGATAAAGTTCTTCCTTTCGGACACATCCCTAAGAATATTGCTCATGTCATTTGGACCCTGTGGCATCATGCACATCCCTAGGCCCAAATGCGGTACCCTCAGCTGCTACCCTAATTGACAGAGCCAGTAGCCTTGCACCAGTTTTCCCTATTTACCCTTAAGTTTCTCATGATGTGCCAGATCCCTTACAAGTATATAAAACACAGCGCCTCTCTATTCAATGACAGACCGACTATGAATTGGACCTATAAACCAAATCCATTGTCTTGCACCTCTGTAATACTCTTAGAGTCAAGACCCAGCCCTCTCCTCCTCCTTCTTAATTGTAAAGAACCCTACTTCCTTCCACATGGTTGCTTTATAATCAGAGATGCTTTCTAAACCACAGCGGCCCACTATACACTTCCTTTAGCAATCCTGGTTTGCTCTGTTCTGTGATGGCTCCCGTAAATGAAATTTTGGGGTAAACTGACTAAGCTGTAGTTTGCCCACATGAAACACTTGCAGCACATTCTGCCCACTGTGAAATCAGCCCAAGCTGTCAAACCCCTAGCTCTTACTAGAGCTTATACACTGGCAAAGAGAAAACTACCACTATTTATTTACACTGACTACATGAGGACAAGACGTTGTGGACATCACTTACTCATAGAGTTGCCAGGAGTTGGAGCCAACCCAACAGCATAGAACAGATACGCCTTCAGAGTCTGTCATACTTTTGGCACATTTTGGTACTCCTATCACCAATGGCATATGATTTATAGACTAGAAAGCTTACTGGAATTGCTATTGTTCATTTCCCAGCACATATCAAGGTATCTTGACCCAATATTTATAGAAAATGATAGAGTTAAAAAATCTGGATGGGCTTCCCTTGCCCCATCTGTTACCCACCCTAACCAATATTACTAGCTATCAGGAAAATGTCCCACAACCTGAAAAAAAAGTGGCTATGAAAAGGTGTCAAGCATTTATCAGATGGATTACACATTAGATCAAATGGATTTCCTGTGGCCCCCTATCTTTTGACTTTTTGGCTTGTACTTATCTCCCATCAAATAGGACATATGTGTAAATAAAATAACCAAGGATCTAAAAGACATTTGGTTCTGCTCTGGTATCCACAACATTTCAGACCAAACTATTTTTCAATCTATTGCCTGTAAATCTCACCAAATCTTTCTGGAGGTAACCAGCGTACCTCAGGGAGTCCTCCAAGACCCACACTACTCTTTATGGCACTCCAGATGGACTTTATAGGTTTACTCTAGTTTTGGGCTATTCTCACTGTGTGGCTATTGTCTGCAAGTTTATTGAGTGAACTGTGTTATCCAACTAGACATGCTGATGCCACAATGGTTGTAAATAAACTAATAACATTCCTTGTTTTGGCATCCCTTTAAGAATTGAATTGACTAAGGAACTCACTTTACAGCAGAAATAAATCAATTGCTTGCACAGACTCTGGGATAGTCATTAAAATTCCTTACTCCCTGTCATCATTCCCAATCCTCAGGGCAAATAAAATGTAAAAACTTAGACATGAAAAGAACTCTAGGAAAAATCTGTCAGAAACTAGACTCCTCCAGATCCAGAATACCTTAAACTGACCCATTTTGAATAGTTTTTCATCACCCCATGACTGCTGGCATCTCTAAACCTTCCACTCCTAGATAGGGTGAGCATTATGGAGCCTGAAGTGAAAAATTCAATACTACAACTAGTCATACACTAGAACTATTATACTTGGAGCATAACAGCAACAGATGAGAAAAGCCTGGTCTTCACTACTGACAAGTCTTGCCTGCCTATCTACCAGGAGATGGAGTATATATCAAAGCTTTTAGAAGAAAACATGCATTGTCACTTCACTAGGAAAGGCCTTTGGAAGTACTGCTATCATCAAAATAAAGGTCCTTCTGGGTTCACATGAGACATACCAAGCTAGGTCCAGATCATCACCCCCACGGCAATTAGAAGGCCATCCTCATGAGTGATCTCAAATTGAGGATTTTCAGAGCCTACTCAGGCCCTAGAAGCAGACAATACTATGAAGTAAATAGCTTTACCCAACATCTCACATCAAAAATTTCATCTCTATCTCTCTTCTTTAGAAACCTCTCCTCTCCCTAATATGAAACATTCTGTTACTTAGAAATTTAAACAAAATTCTTTCTCCTTCATTTATAGAAAGAATGGCTGGAGGTTGCTTGTCTTAACCTATTCTTCCTCTGCCATGAAAGCAAATGGCATCCACAAGCAAGAGGACAAAAATCACTTTACTTCTCTTTATGGTAGAGTAATTTGGCATTGGGAAACTTCCATGAAAGCTCAGTGTCTGTTCTTTACTCAAATGAAGCTATCAGAGGGAAATTTTTCTCTCTGCATTGAAAATAAAAATAGCATCAGACACTTCCTGGGTAACATACCAAAACAATACTGTAATCAAAAACTATGGTTTGATTACACAGATGGCACCTTTAATCCCTCTACCAATGTTATAAAAGTCCAAGACTGATTATTCTGATACCTTTGCTCGTCACTGAACAATATCCCTGGTTTGTAGGCCACACAAATAGGACCTGAAACAGCTTGGCTGTTCACCTGATTCTCTACCTGATACCCATAACTAGTCATATACAAGAACTGGATGGAACAATATTCTGGGATGACCTGGTCAGGCAATGACACCTATTTCTACAGCCACCAAAATCAAACCAAAGTTCTTCCTGTTTTGCTCTTATATCCTGACAGAGGCACATGGGAAATGGAGAAGTGCAGATACCAACATAAGCAGTAACAAAAGTCATGATGGATACCAGACCCCAACCTAGTAGGTCATAGTTTCTACTCTTACCTTGTCCAGGAACAATTCTGGTCTATATTTCATGTGGCAATAAGGTACATAAAGGATCCCACCTAAGTGGTCAGGGAGATATGGACTTGGATAACTGGCATTTTCTCTCATTTTAAATGCTAGACAAATTATAAACTAGACTCATATATAAATTAGCACCACACAGAAGCACCCAATGAGACATCATAGACAGTCCACCCATATATCTCAACATTAATTCAATTAATTCAAGTTTGGGGACTTCTGATCAAGAAGAAGCAAATCTCAGCATTTTGGAATTAATAGATCAAGAATTGATTGCCCCTAATCAGACCTTGAAGGTATGCCAATCTGGAGTTAACAGTGTAGCCTCTGTACTCTGAAATCAGCATCTGGATGCAACAGCTACCCAGCGGGGAAAACGTATGTTGTCACTGGCAAACGACGCTGTCTGTATGTAAATAAGACAAAAGAAGAAATGTCTCTTCTAAATCATTTAAAAGAAGATCAACATTCTATATCAAATAAATGAAGCACAGTCTTTTAATTGGACTGACCTAGTCTCAGGAATGAAAGATTGGTTCAGTGAAACACGGAGCCATGTATTTGTGTTTTTCTTTTCTGCTTACTTTCATTGTTATAAACTATTTTGTTTCCTTCGGCAAATCTCTTACCTACCAACTTCCAACCCAAGTCCTCCCTCCACAGCAACTGACCTGGCTCCTAACTGGTGACTTCATGTCAAATCTCAAACAGGGAAACAAAGGGACTAACCCCATCAGAATGGCATAAAGACTACTTTAACCTGAGAACATCTAAACAAACAGTGGGTGCGGGGGGGCAGGGAGGGGAACACCTTCTCTAAACTTCCCTTTGATGAGAAAAGCAGGCTTTTTTGAGAATTCAACTGCCATAAACCCTCTCCCTGGGAGCTTTCTGAAAGGGAGGAGCCTGACTTGGCATTAGGACCTCCCAGGGAGCTGTGTAAATGAGCCCGATCAGAACCTTCCATATTCTCCTACTGAAGCCTTAACACCCCTCCCACAGTCCATTGAGACCCCCAAGCACTTGAACCTAATCTGGCAGAGAAAAAAATTCCCCACAGTAACACTTTCTAGACGTTTCTAGACACTCCAAGAGGGTATGTTCAAATACACAAGGGAATTTGAAAATCTTGATTTTGTTTGAAGGTGGAAGAATTCGGTGTACATGTACACAGGCTTCTTGGAAATCCTTTTAAATTAGTCTCGACCAATCAATTTTGGGTAGTCATTCTTTCTGCTTAATAACTGAAAACTTTCTCTTTATTGCCCTTAGGAAAAAAAATCTATGAACCACTCAACCTGGGGTGATCTTTATGGTCCTGACTTCCACGGGCATTTAATTTTCAGTCTAAAGAGGCATTTGTCTGGTGTGAGTTGTAGCCATCTTAACACCATGGGTAGCAGCAGGGAGAAGAACAACTCAGGAAGGATAAGCCAGAAGCTAATGAAAGTGGTTACTTATAAGGGAGGTGGGTGTCAGCACCGAGCTGATTGAGAAAGGAAGGTTCGATGGTGAGATGCCCAGCTGAAAGAATGCACGAGAGGCCAACATGAGAATGAAATGGCAGGCACCTACTTTATTGCGGGAAGCACGCTCTGCTTCGTTAGGGGACCACATTAACTTTATATATGTCAGAGATCAATAGTGGCATTCTGCCAGAAATGCGTAATACAATAAGCTGAGTCATACTTGCACAAGTTAGGTACAGGTGCCCTGCTACATTAATGTAACATTCTAAATCTGGAATCCTATTCCTAGCTGCCAGCCTGGGTCACAGCCAGACCTGAGACCAGCCAGGCCTGGGACACACACTCCATCGCTACAGGGTTGCAGCATGGGATCTGCTCCAGCAGGCACTACTTTGAGCCTACAATCCACTTGCCATTCCTGGAGTGGCTTAGCTCTGCAGGGCACCACTGGGGCACTCTTTACCCGCCATCTCTCTGGGTGCTGCTAGCACACCAGGGGCATAGTGACACAGCAACTTGTGCTTGTGCTCAGGTCAATAATAGCCTCCATCACTTCACTACCTGTTACATGGTACAGGCCCCTACATGTCCCAGTTTTCAGAGGACCTTGGGCCAATGTCTGCTGGAATTGGCAGTATATAGGCTGAGTGAACTTGTGCCAGTGTGTCAGCTACATCATTGCCCAGGGCCTCTAATGGCCGATGGCTGGGAACATGGTATATGGTGGCCCCCTGCTGAAGACCGTGCTTCCAGAGGTCTTCCCACAACCCCGTGGCCCCATGGGGGGTGGTGGTCTATCATCCACTTCTGGGCAGCCCACTGGAGCAGCCACCGAGTTAGACCTTGATACACAGCCCAACTGTCAGTGCAAATGTGCACTGGGCCAGTTTCATTCATTAAGACCAACCACGTAGCATGAAGCTCTGCTCCTTAGCTGGATTCTCAGCACCATTTTTATACCAAAAGTTTTCTGTGGACAGCTGCAATGCCACAGCAGCCCATGTCAGGGGACTTGGTACTAGTCATCTGTGTACCAGGCATCCTCAGAGATGGGAGCCCGACCCTCTACACAGGGACTCAGTACATCTCCTGTCTCAGCAGGCTCTGCCATCTATGCTTGGAACTGCACTGGTCCCAGTAGGGAGTGCAGTTCACCTGACAGGGGGCTCACAGAGAACTGCACCCGCTGCTCCAGGTATGCCCTCCACTTGGTCAATAAAGGTCTGTGCAATTCCCGTACGGGGAATCTTCACCCAAGATCACAGCCACCCCTCCACGCACACATAGATTGCACAGTTATGGGATTAGGGCCAATGATGGCCTCTCTAGCCAGAAGGGCTGAATATATGACAGCCTGTTGCTTCTCTATCGGAGAATACTGTGCTTCCGCACCTTACCACTACTGGGACCAGAAGCCTATCAGCACCTTCCGGAAACCATGCTTCTGCAAAAGGCCCCATGCAAATGCTGCATCACCCACCTGCACCATAAGCAGGAACTGGAGGGCTGAATCTACTACACATAGAGGTTGGGCTTGTGCTACAGCTTGCTTCGTAGCCCTAAAGTCCTCTTCTATCTCAGGGGTCTAATTTCACTGGGCACCTCATCACACTAGACAGTACAGGGGTCACATCAAGGAGGCCGAATGGGGAATACAGTTCCAAATAGGTTTGGAGCTGCTTCAGAGTCTCAGGTTGGGGATATGCCTGTATTTTATCTATCACTGTCTCCAGCATTATTTTTGTCTTACCCAACCAGACAACTTCCAAGAATATGACAGAGAACCCAGGTCCCTGGACCTTGTCCTCATTGACTGCCCAACCCCAGTCAGTGAGAGCTTCTCGCAGGCTGGTCGCCACTGCTTCTAGTTCTGTGAGAGAATCAGAGGTTAGCATTATATCATCAATATAACGATACAAGTACACTGCGGGCGGTTGTTTCCGTGTGGCTAACTCTTGAGCCACAAGACCATGGCACAGGGTGGGGCTGTGCAGATAGCCCTGGGGAAGGATGAGGAATGTCCACTTTCACCTTTCCTAGGTGAAGACAAACTGTTCTCAACTTTCTGGGGCTATAGCAATAGAAAAAAAGGCATTTACCAAGTCCGCCACATAATGGTATCATCCAAGTTCATGTAACAATCAGTCCATGATGTCCGTGACATTCTGCACGGCAGCATCCAGGGTAAGCATAAAGGTATTTGGTTCCCGATTGTCAACCATCATGTGCCAGGAGCCATCAGGCTTCTTCACTGGCCCCATGGGGGAGTGTACATGACATGAGCAGGACACATAACACCGGCTATTTGCAGCTCCATTATAGTGCATCCTATTTCCTCCTGGCCTCCGGGCAGGTGATACTGTTTTGTGTTCACTACCCAGGTAGCCTGGGGCAACACCAACGGGGCATGGACGTCCCCAGTTAATAGTTTCATCACTCGGATGCGAAGGTGGAATTCACCAGCAGTGGTATTCACAGTCAAGCAGGTTTGACCTTTAGCATTGGCTATTTTCAGGTGTAATTTTTGGAAAACTTATGAGTAAAGTTGATTATACCATTTTAGAGTTCTTATTATGGCTTACTTTGTTTCCCTTTTCAGTATTCAGGTAAATTAGAAGCCTTATACATATATGCAAATGTACTTATTTAGCCCTTATTTCACAATGTCAGGAACTAACAAAGTTTAGAGAAAAAATTGGGAAATGAGAATGCAGTCAACTGGAATGTTAGAAAATGTCTCTTGAAAGGATAAAGTCTTATTTTATCATCTCAAGTGATTTTGAGATGTGTTAAGCCACACAGTTTTGGGCTAAAGTATATAAAGTTTCCTGCTTCCATATGTAAAGTTTGTGGGAGATGAAAAGTCATAAAAATACTTTCAAAATTAGTAATAAGGGACACAAAGACATTTTTGATAACTGATATTTAAATTATTTTGTAAGAAAAATATCTTCTCTCCATTATTATGCAACAAATGGAGCAAAAGATACATTGGTTGGCAAGAGTTTTTTATTAACCAGCTCAAAAGGCTCACCAGTTGTTTTGGCAATTCATTGACTTATCAACACTTACCAAGATTCAATGAAAGATGCCACAAAACCAGGCCCATAGTAATTACTTATGTTAGAATTGAGAATAATCCATTGAGTGATGTTTGTTACAATGATGAATGATTTAAACACCTTAACTTACAAATAGAATTGTGATGGCTCTACAAAAGGCATTGTTTTTAAGTGTTTTGATCTCAAATTGACACCAGAAGTTTTGGTTTAACAAATGAAAAACATCAAAATTGAAGTATTGTGTAAATATGCTGTTTCTTGTTAAAGTTTAACTCACAAAAGTTTAGCATTCAGTGGTGAGTGTTTTCTGTTGCAATTATTACCATGGTGTTCTAATGGTGATTTCCTACTTCCTTCTACATTTACTAACTAGAATTCTACTACAAGGAAGATTTGTTATTTAAATCATTTCTATCAGTATGGACTCATAGCTATACTTACATTATTCTTTGCTTATGACCCAATACTATCATTTATACTGATACATTGTCCCAGTTTTGGCCTCTGAGAGCTCTTTGGAGTTGGCTCCTATAGGCTTTTCACATACTCTCACCCTCTATTTTGTTTTATTTTTAACACTTCCTTTCTTTCTGGTGCTTAAAGATTCTCCAGCCTCATCTGGCATTTTTTTCTGTCCAGCTCTAGAACAGGTCATTTTTCCAGGGGACTATGGTTCCTTTTACTGATAATGTTATCTAGAAATGTAGGTCGGGATATGAGATGTACTCTTTTCTACTCTGCTAGGGTATCATCGTATGAGCCCCCTCAGCAGACAAAGCTAGTAAACATATCATATGTGTATTAATCCATGTCCACACAAATACTTATATTTCTATATCTAGACATGTTAAATGAGTTCATACTGTATCTCCCACTCTCAGCACACACGAGGTTCATTCTAACCTCATCTCCACCCTTGCTTATTTGTAACTTCTTTCTCTCACAATGAGAAACCTGTCTCTTGTTATCTACAAACTATTCACTTATCTGTTAAATTATGTGTAAACCAGTTATGTAAAGTTGGCACAGAGTTGCTAAACTGTACCCCTAAGAGAAACAAATTTAACTAGAACACAGTGTTTGCCTTTTTGTCTTTAGCTTTACAGTGTCCTATTAAAACATTGTTTTGCAAAAGTTAGGTTTGCTCCCAGATTTACTTTTAGAAGACAGTTTATATTTTGTCGGAAAAATGTTCTACAAGAACTGGCATTTAAGTTTTTTTAATTCATAATTCTGTGACCTTTTCAGAAAAAACTGATATTGAAATATACATGTATGTTTTTCTGAAACAATAAACTATATTATGTATATGATATATAAAAACCTATTTTCAAAGTTGATGTATCAAAGGAGAGAAAAAAATGGCATAGATGATAGAGTCTCTGTTCATTCCTCTGGCAACCAAATCAAGTTGTGACAGAAACAAGGAGCAGCAGCAAGGAAAAATCACCTGAGATCTAAATGAACAAGCCATACAACTAGGGAGAAATCCAAAAAAATCACCCTGCAATGGCAGAAGGTAGGACGTGGGGAGGACACGGGGCTGCCTGGTCCCGAGCAGCTCAGCAAGGTGGAGACTGCAGCAGTGGCAGATGCCTCTTAAAGGACCTGCATCCATGGGTTTTTGCAGTGACATACCTGCTCACTCTGAGAACAGTGCCAATTTGGCTGCACACAGGGGTTACCATAAACTTACAGGGGGACACTGAGTTGTCAGAGTGAGGGCTGAGGCAAGACTTGCTCAGTACAGAAGTGACAGTAGTTTCCATTATTCCCTGTTGAGCCCTCCCCACTACCAATGCACGGACACAGAACCGCAGTAGCTGTGATGTCTTCAAACTAGATAACAGAGGTCACTCCACCCAGAGGATTCCCTAAAACCCCACCTCCTCCAACTCACGGCCCCACTCAAGCCATATCCAGGTGTGTCCTCAGTGAGTCAGGTGCTCCTTACTGAGACTCACACTAGAGGAGGCAGCTGGCCTCAGTTTCTGGTGTGGCCTTTTGAGCCAACTATAAGCACAGTATCTGTGGACTGTTTTCTGAATCTTAATAGGTGGCCCCAGAGGGGTGCAGGCTGGGGCTAAACTTGTTCTGTAGCCAAACCCCTCTCAGAACTGTGCCACTGGACACCTACTTCACAAATCCACACTAATAAGACCAGGAGACTTAGGAGCTTTGCCTAGTACATAGAAACAGATACTGAAAGGCAGCAAAAATGGGAAAACAAAGAAGCAGAAACCATATGAGAGAAGAGAACAGAGATCCAGATAAAATGGAGTCAAGTAATCTAACAGATGCAGATGTTTAAAACAGTTAAAACACTGGTTATAAATATGCTTAATGAGCTTTTGTGAAGGGTAGATAAATTCAGTGAGAACTTCAACAAAGAGATAAAAAACATAAAAATGGAAATTATAAAAGAGAATTAGTCTGAAATGAAGAACACAGTATCTGAGATAAGAAGTATATTAAATGAAATAAACAAAAGAATAAACAAAGTGAATAAAGAAGAGGCTCACATGTCCTATTTAGAGGACAGGAAAGCCAATCAGGACACTCAATGAGAATGGCAAGAAAAAAGATGCCAAGAGTATAAAAATAATTTAAGGAGTATATGAGACACTATTAAGCCTCCAAATATCCATCTGATTGGCGTAACTGAAGAAAATCAAGATGTTGAACAGCTATTTGAAGAAATAATGATGGAAAACTTCCCTAACCTGGTAAAGGAAATGGACATAAAACCTTAGGAAGCTCAGAGGATTCCAAAAATCAAGAATCCAAAGAGGTCCACACCAAGACACATCATAATTCCAATGCCAAAGCTTAAATACAAATAAAGAATACTAAAAGCAGCAAGAGAAAAACAAATAATTACTTATAAGGGAACACCCATAAGACTGGCAGCTGATTTCTCAAGAGAGATTATACAGGACAGAAGGGCTTGACAAAAAATATTTAAAAGAATAAAGATGTGGGATATACAACCAAGAATAATTTATCCAGCAAAGCTATCATTTAGAGTTGAAGGACAGATAAAGAGCTTCTCAGACAAAAATAAGCTAAAGGAATTTATCACCACCAACCAGCATTACAGGAAATGTTGAGGGGACTTCTTTAAGAAGAAAAAAACATGTATCAAAACCAGGAATAAAGAATGGTAACAACTACATTCCTTTCAATAAGTATCTTAAATGGGAAAGAATTAACCAGAAGGTAGAGTGGCTGAAAGGATAAGAAAACAAAATCCCCACATATGAAAAGAAAGGGGATGGAAAAAGATATTGCTTTGATGGACCTAGAAAGTATTTACACAGACAGAGAAAGATAAACACTATATGATTTCACTTTTATGTGAAATCTAAGAAACAAAAAGAACAAACTGATCAAAAACAGACTCACAAATATAGTGGACAATTTGGTGACAGACAGAGGGGAGGGGAGTTTCCGGGTCTGGGATAATGGGGTGAAGGGTTAAAGAAGTACAAATCCTTAGCTGGTGTATGGTCATGGGGATGGGGAGCACGGCACAGGGAATGCAGTTAGCATTAATACGTTGGCTAGTTGGAGGGTCAGGAGAGGGAGGGTGCAATTGAGGGGATCGTTTTATGAACTTTATAGATGTCTAACCAATGTACTCTATAGTTGAAACTAAATTCTAAAAAGTTGATCTATCATTGGAATCTAGGTCCAGAATGGAAGTGAGCAAGAAAACTACTTAATCATTTAAATTACTTAAAATGGAATAGATTTTCTCACTCAATTCTAATGTTACATACAACACATAGACGAACTACTGGAGAACAAATACTTTTTTATTCTTCTGATTGTCATATTGTGACTTTATAGATAGAATACTTAAACGTAGCAGTCTTAAACAGCAGTCAGGACTACATCCAGGGACTATTTCAGGGAGAACAGTTGCATTGTTAGCTTGCAACAATTCTACAGCATATGACTTTCAAACCTAGAGATCTGCAAATTCAAAGGTTAAAAAAAGCCCATTGAACATTTAAAAAGTATGACATAAAATAATAAAAATAATTGTTACAAGAAAATGTGGAAGATTTTCTCAATTTCTGAATACCTTAAGATTTAATAATTCATTTTTGAGGGAGATCTTTGTAGTGTCATAATAATTCTGTATCTTGATTGTGAGAGTAGTTACATGAATCCACAAAGTAACACATAGAAACTATGGAACATTGGGACACTCATGCCAGTTTTCTGGTTTTAATATTGTACTATAGTTATTTCCACTGGGGAATTTAGGTGAAGAGTACATGGAATCTCTACTATTTTTGCAACTTCTTGTGAATCTATAATTCAGAGTAATAAGTGTTTTTTAAATGACGTAAATCCTCAAACCAATACACATGCATGTGTCTGTTGTGTGTGTGTGATCAAACCTAGTTGTCTTTGTTTTTTAAATGGATTTCTTTTGTATTGTGGGCACATTAAACTATACTTAAGAAAGACTGAAGCAATGGGGTCAAGTACAATGTGATAGTAAAACTTCATTCTCATTGGCTGAGTAATTTCACTAGGAGTTTTTCTTAAGGAAATACTCTACCGTTCCATCTTCCTAATAAAGAATTTCCACAAAGATGTTCAAAGAATCTTAGCATAATAAAATTCAATGTTGCTAGTGTTCTTTTCTATCTTCTACCTTCTTTCCCTCCACTACACTCACATGGCCAAGAGCTAACTTTAGTTGGCCCCCAGCTCCCTACCTACTGGCTTGCCCCTGCACTGGAGCTTTAGTAATTTAATAACTAAAGGTGCTGCCAGGTCTCACTTTAAGTTCACAATTACAAATCCAAAAGTGGCACTTAGCATTGCCCAAATATTCTATAGTTTCTATTTTCCTAAATGACATCATACTTTTTCTCCTCTTTTTTCTTCAAAACAGTCTTATTGTTCCTTCCACCTTTCCCATCACCACCACATTATCATCCAATGGCCTTGTCTCATACTTTGCTGGGAAGTAGAAGCAATTAGACAAGAAGTCTATCATCCTCTCACCAACGTACCCCTATTCATACCACACTCTGCCTTACCTCTCTTTCTGTGATATGCCCTTGAACCTATTACTGTCTGCACCTCACATTCTTCTCTCAACCCCCTCCATTGAAGCTTCTGTCCATCAGTGACATTGTTCTCATCAAGGACACTATGATATCCACCTTCCTAAATCAATGGTTCTAGTAGGTTCTCAGTGCCATTTTTAGTAGTTGGCCACTCTCTTTCCAACCATTTTCCCTCAATCACACTGATGGTTAATTAATTGTATGTGTCATCTTGATTGGACCATGGGGTGCCCAGGTGTTTGGTCAAACATTCTAGGTGTTTCTGTGAGGGTGCTTTGGCTAAAGCTAACACTTAAACCAATAGACTGAGTAAGCAGATTTCTCTCCCTGAAGTGGGTGGGCCTCATCAGTCACTTGAAGATGTGAATAGAACAAAAAGGCTGATTCTCCCTTGAGGAAGAGAATTCTTCCTACCTGACGGCCTTTAAACTGGGACATCAGCTTTACTCCTGTGTTTAGACTTGAACTGAAACACCAGCTCTTCCTGGATGATGAGGGTCTCCTGCTGGCTCTCAGATGAAAACCACAACACCAGTTCTCCTGGTTCCCAGGCCTTTGGACTCAGTCTGGAACTACACCATCAGCTCTCCTGGGCCTTTAATTTGTTGATTCAGCCAGCAGATCTTAGGGCTTGTCAGCCTCTGCGAGCCAATTCCTTAAAATAAATCTATCTGTGTGTGTGTGTGTGTGTGTGTGTGTGTGTGTGTCCTATTTGTTCCATTTCTCGGGAGGATGCTAATACCTACACCTTCCTGGTTTTTCTTTTACTCCAGTAGGTATTCCTTGGCCATTCCTCTTCTGCTCCATCTCTAAATGTTAGTGTGCTGGGGCTGGTTCTAGGCCCCTTGCTCCTCTCTATCTGCATAATAACCTTCACCATCTTCCAACTTTCTCCAGTATGTGGTCTGTCTTTGGATGAGCAATAATGGCCTGCACAGCTGCTATGGCTTCATTATTTTTGGCCTGTAGCTCTCTGAGCTCTTCTACATGCAGCAGTGACAGAATTTGAGCAGCTTCCTTGAGAACTGCATTTGTTTTATAAGAAACACCTCCTGTGTCAAAACCAGGAATATGGTTCTCAAAAGCAATAGGCAAGTCCTCTTTTGATTTGATTTAGCAACTGCATCCTGTGTCAGTGCTCCTAGAACAAAATGCAAATTGCCTTAAGCGTTACCAGGTATTCATTAAGATGCTGAATCTAATGAAGATTAGCCAAAGCCATTACATCAGCCTTAAAGTCAGGATTATTTATATCTAAAAATAGCTCTGCATTTTTAGCTGCATTATCAGCATTTTTGTATCAGCAGTTACCAAGTCCTTGTATTTTTCAGCATTATCTCCATGTTCAAGTCTAACAGCTAAACCAAAAAGCCAGTCACTTGCTTCTTGTCAGTTTTGAATCTTGAAAGGACAAGTAACATCTTTGAGATACTTTTCAAAGAACTTGGGCCAGTCACTGCTTTGGATGATTCTTAAATTACCTCTTCAATCAATTTTGTAGTGCCTGATTTCTGATCTTCAAGACAAACAATAAAGTTTCTAAATTCTCTTCATCTTTGTAGTTGAAGCCGGCAGGGTCGTGGTAGTGAGGACCTTCAGCTTGTGTGGGAATATAATCGCTGCTTCTCTCTCTGGACCTCCAAACTTCTTCCTGGAGAGGAGAGACTAGGAGAGGGAGGAGGACATTTTAAATGAGAAAAAAGATCCTTTTGTAATCCTGTTTTTTTTTTTTTTAGCATGTTGATTTCTTAACTTTTCACTTATTTACTCATCTATTCATTTGACAAACTTTAGTTGAGTACTTACCATGTGTTAGCTATTGTTCTAGGTACTGGATACACAGTATATCAGTGAACAAGACAGACATGAGGTTCATATTCTATCAGGAGAAACACAAAACAAAAATCACACTTTGGAAAGTGTTATAATAAAGAGTGATGTAATTGTCATTAGCTGGAAGGCTACCTTATAGGCAGCAGAGCAATTAAATGCCATCTCTGATCAGCAACTTTCTTGCAGTGTATTGGGATTTAACATACCTTTGCTGGGATTCACTTTCCTTATTGTAAGATGGGAATGATAATAATGATAGAAGCTATCTATTGGGCTCTTGTGAGATTGTATCCGTTTTGTACATAAAGTCCGAAGTGCCTGATACATAGAAAAACAATAAATGTTAGTTTTTATTATTTTAAGCTGGGGACTCAGATTAGATATTTGGGAGGAAGAAATATTTAAGCTGAGACCTAAAGGACAAGAAGGACCCAGACTTGTGAAGATGTGGCCAGGGAAAATATTCTGGGCAGAGGAACAGTGCAGACTCAGGTGGGATCCAGCGCCAGGCAGTTCAGTGACTGAAACTGAGCGATCATGTGGGGATTTGGGTTTTATTTCAGTACTGTGGGAAAGCAATGGAGTGTTTCAAGTGTGAGAGTTTACTCAGTCTCATTAGGGTCTTTACAAAGGATCACGTGCCTGTCAAGCCGAGAAAGGATTTTTAGGAGTGCAAGGGTGGAAGCAGGGAGACCAGTCAGAGGAGGGTCGTGTCAGAGGTTGAGGTAAGAGACACTACCTCAAAGATAGTAGGAGTGGAGACAGAAGTGTGGATCGACTTTGTGTCATACTTGATTTTTAAGCTTTCTATTCTGTTATTGTGCTTTTATTTTTCATTTTACAGATATTTTAAATTGTAATATACATTCAGATATCCCAATTTTTCTATTGAATTCTTCAAAGCAGAGAGAGCATTGACTTTTATTCCACAGATATGTTTCAGGAATTGTTCTCTAATATTTCTCCTTGAATTTAAGCTTTTTAATATTTCATTTCTTATGTATCCAATTATCAAAATATATTAATCAGTTTTCTTTATCCCTCTGATTTTGAAAAATCTTATAACAAGCTTTCTGTTTATTTTTTAAACTTGGAGTTTCACATGTTTCTGAGTTCTTATTCATTAAAGTAAAATTCTACTCTTCCACTAATGTGCTGGCTGGAAAATTACTGTTTGGCTATCGCCCATGGGAACATAGGCTGTCATCCATAGGAATATAACATTCTAACAATAAGCTTTCTGCTTCTGTACCCGTGCTGCAAACCTGACCTGTGGTCGACAAGTAGTGAATAGAAGAAAAATAGACCTCTGTGCTCAGACAGAATGAAGAATGGGATTTGGGGCTTAAAAACTCTGTACCTCTACATTTCAGGGCTGCTTAATTTGGAGTCTGCATACCCCTGGCAGACCCAGCTGGATGAATAAAGAGCATGTTTCCTAGAACTCACTGAGCTCTGGTGGTCCATGTATCTTTCGGGGGCTGGCGGCTACAACACTACAATTGTGTAAGTGCTGCATAATAAGCTGTACAAGTTGATAAAACCTTTCTTTTTCAGGTATTCTTTTATATTCAAATCCATTTATTTTTCCATGTGCATTTAAAAAATATTTTCTCTTTATATTTAACATACTCTCTACATTTAATTGGAATCGTATTAACATTTTTTTTAACATACACTTATGCAATTATAAGTTAAAAAGGAAAACAAACATATAGAAATATTTAGTCCCAGGTTTCAGAATTTACTTCTTAGGCACCTAGTCATCTGACGTTTGTTTATTTTTCTCTCCTTCCCTCCATTCTTTAGCCTATAAACTCACTCTATTCAATATACTATAGTTCTCCATCTGTTCAATTCTGTTGTCAATAGACCCCCAGTAATAAAGTTAAAACGAGCACTCAGCTGATACTTACTATGGAGTAGGGACTGTTCTAAGCACTTTACATTTTTAACTCATATAATCCCTTCAACTCTAGAGGTAGGAACTATTATTATCTCCATTTTATAGATGGGTAAACTAAGGCACAGAAAGGTTAAATAACTTCCCAAGTCTCACAACTACTAAGGGTAGAGGCCAAGGTTAGCCCCAGGCAAACTGTTCTACAGGCCATTCTCCAAAGCATTACCCAATATGATTTACAACTAAACAAATATATATAAATATATAGATAAATATATGTACTACACCTTTTATTGTTTTAAGTATTTTATATTTTTGTGATGATTTAAATTGGATCTTATTGTTCAGCTCATTATAATTGGCTATACAAGGATCCTATTGAATTTAATCTATTTTTCTTGCCATTAACTTATTTTTATACCTCCAGAATTTCTCTGATTCCTTTGAATTTTCCAGGGATATCAATTGCATCACCTGCAAATAATGATGTTTTTTTCTTTTTCTTGTGTAATTGTATTAGCATAAAATTTCCAAAGCATATTAAATAATTGTGTTAATAGTAGTTAATTTTTAGGCCTGGAATTAAAGAAAATGTGCCTAGAGTTTCGTTATTAGATCTAATTATATAAAATTTTATTTTTATATATTTGGATATATTCGTCTTGTCTCTGATGGGAGCAAACATTACCTTAATAATGGTACGTAGACCTAAGATCTTCCCCAAAAACTTATAGTCCTTTGGCTAGAAGATTTAAAAAATACAAACAAATTTAATTTAGCTAAATTGGATTTGAAAGTATTGGACACAGAAGTGTGATTTAGATACCATAGGGAAAGAAAGAGCCCTTTAGATTAAAGTGATGCAGGACAAGTCGAATTTCTCCCAGTGGACCTGCACCAAGAGAGAGGGTTCTCTGAGCGTAAGAAAGAATTCAAACGCACACAAAGTTAGAGTCGAAAGGGAAGTTTGTTAGAGAAGGGGTAATGCTCTCTAGATAGAACTTGGTCTCCTCTCAGAGAAAGAGTGAAAGTGCCTGAGAGAGACACAGAGAGAAACAGAGAGAATGGAGAGATGGGGATAGAGGAGGCCAGAGAAAAAAGACACTGAGAGGAACCCTGATTGGGGAATTCATTTTATATATCATTGTTAGTTTCTGTGAATTACAGTTTAAAGACTTTATTTACCCATTTTCCTTTGACAGCATGGACATACAGTGTGAAAGGTTAGGAGTATGTCATGCGAAATGGTAACTGTGTAGTGTGAGAGGCCTGCTGGCAATTCCCAGCCTGTGATCCATAGGTTCCCCCATGGTTTCATCCATAGGGAATGAATAATTTTGTTTTGTGTAGGATGCCACTTAAAGACTCTGTTTTCCCTTCACAGTGTGGAGAAATGGTTCCTTAGCAATCCAGCAGTACTCTTCTTTTGGTCTTCAGGTTTCCTCATAGTCTTGCTGTATAGAGGCAAACAGTAGAACAGAGGTTACCAGGGGCGGGGAGAAGGGTGGGTAGAGACCTACTGTTTAAAGGGTATGAAGTTTCAGTTTGGGGATGATGAAAATTTTCTGGAAATGGAAAGGCGTGATAGTCATCTAACATTGTGAATGTTCATAGTGCCATTGACTTGTACACTTCAAATGGATAAAATGAAAACATTTTTGTTATGTATATTTTAGAACAATAAAAAAATTTCAAACAAAACGTCAGTGGGACACTATGAGCCTTTTCCAACTAGTTTTAGAACGTTAATGTTAAGGAATATAATACAGAGTGGTTTACTAATGGCCTTAATGGAGTTTGGCAGTTGTTTTCTCCCCGTCCCATTTTCAAGAAGGTAGCTTTTTTACTTTCCTAACAATTGAAAGCTGTTATAAAACATTCACACGTGTGCAGACAGGCAGAGGCATAAAGCTGAAATCTGCAATCCGCTGCTGTGAAGGCCATTGTGTGTGGAGCCTTTTGAAGCAAAGAAAAGGGGTGAGTCTCTGTCACCCTCACACTTTTGATGTGCTCTGCCTGAACTAAACAAATACACACCAAACAAAACAGACATCGAAATCACTATTTTTATTAAGTGAGACGTTTATCAAGAGAAGTGTAATGTGTATCGGTCTTGATAATGTTTCTGGTGTTCCAAAGAGAAAGATGAATCAACTGAAACATCTCTCTTTGGTAAGAATTTTCATGAGAAAAATGAGGCCATTTATAAACTGTCCTGTATGAAAAAATAAATGGATCACAATGTCAAAGAAAGACCTTGATTTACTGTAGTCTTGACGATATGCTTTAGCAGAAAAGAAGTGAGCTTTCTAGGCTTGGTTTTCCTATGCAAAATAATTGTATCGTAAGTTCATATTGAATGCAAATAGAAAATTATTAATATTCAGAATTTCTAAATTCTAAAAGATGTAGAGTCCAGGAGATCAAGGACTTGACAGGTTTTTTTTCTGAGGACTGCAAGGATGAATCTGTTCCAGGTTTCAACCCTAGTTTCTGGAGGTTTTCTGGCAATCTTGGGTATTCCTTGGCTTGCAGAAGCATTTCTACCATCATTTTCATGTTCATATAGTGCTCTCCCTGAGTGTGTCTGTGTGTATGTGTGTGTCTGTGTCTCTGTCTATATTTCCCTTTTTAATAGAGACACCAGTCATATTAATTAGGAGCTTTTTCTACTTTAGTATGACCTCATGATAACTAATTACAACTACAATAACCCTATAACATCACATTCCAAATAAGGTCATATTCTGAAGTACTGGGAGTTAGGACCTCAATATATGAGTTTAGGGTGACATAATTCAATCCATAACATCTAGGGTATGGTCCTTATCCTTATGGTCCAAGATATAAGCTAGAGAGCCAATCAACACATTCATATTAAGGTCTTCTTAAAGGGCCCATTGTCGCAGGTCCTTCTTCTACATGAACTTAGATGTTTATTCTGGAGGGTGTCTCAAAGCAGCCAAGCATGGACTGATTCTGGTTCTGAGGTGGTCTTTGGAGAGCTGTACTCCTAAAGAGGGCACTGACCCCTCGTTAGCAATGCATCCTATTCAGAAATAAGGTCAGAGAAAAGCTTGGCTGAAGATTAAGGATGGGGAGAGGGAAGGGTGTTACTTCTCAGATCGTTCCAAAAGCATTTTATGAAGAAGAAGGGATTTCAGGAGATCCTATAGTATGATCACCACAAGAAGTCTAGTAACCATCTCATCATACAAAGTTATTAGAATATTGTTGATTATTTTCCCAATGCTATATCTTACTCTCTGTGGCTTATTTATTTTACAACTGGAAATTTATACCTCTCATTCCCCTTTACCCTTCTCATCCTTCCCCCCACCCCTCTCTGTTAGGCAATCACCAGTTTGTCTTTTGTATGTTCCTCTCCCTTTTGTAATGTTTCTTCTGTTGGAGGTTGTATTATTGTGTGTTTGACTCCTCTAGATAATATGTTCCTAGAGAGTAAACCAATGCCCTTGTAGGTGTGATAAGTCTCATAGAGATGGTGGTGGTGGGAATCCATAGTTTAAACCTCAGCTTCAATACTTATTAGCTATAGGAATTTGACACCCTCCCAACACCTTTGTTTTACATTTGAAAAATGAGGTAACAATATTTACCGTGTAATGCTGTCATGATCATTAAAAATAAAAAATAAAAGTGCTTGAGCTATAGTAGATGCTCAGTAGTAACGATTATCTGTTGTCAGTCTCTCTCCAGGGGCTAGCACAAGCATCTTGCAGAGTATGTGACCATTAAATATTTGTTGCCCCAGTGAAAATTTAGATCACTATACTCATCTGGAAATTGATGATAAATTAAAATAGCCATCACAGTACTATAAAATACAAGACACTGGAAAACAAATAATTATCAAATGGAAATGTGGGGAGAAATAAATACATCTCATTTTAAAAGTAATACCCAAAGGACATAATAAGTACATATGTGTCCTTTTGCAATCACAAGACTTCAATATTATCTATGGAATAAATAGGACAATGTGGTTTGAGGAATCCCTTACATACAGGAGCCAGATCTGCTTTGGACCTGATTGCAGGTCTGAGGGCAAATTCTTTCAAACACAGCTAGTGACAACCCAGGAAAGTACTCTATAAGAGAATTGTTAAGTGTGAACTTGGATGAGAACAGATACTACAGCAGAAATTTTTTCCTATGATTTAGGGCTACATACCTTTTGGTGTCTGATCACAGGAAACGTCTTCCAAATCATTAAGCTCTCCCACACCTGAAATAATATTTTCATTACTAAAAGTGTAGGTCAAATGAACTGGGTGTCGGACCTATTTATGAGACGATATTTTTGAATCTAAAAAGAGGTTTTACATAGATATTTTTGAAGAGCAGCCCAGCAATAAACCCAAGATGGCTTGTAGTTATGAAATGCAGTATCTGATATTGGCCTCTAGACATCTTCTAAAGGAGTGCTATTAACAGAAGTTCCTGTGAAGATGTTCTATAGCTGTGCTGTCTAATAAAGGAGCCACTAACCACATAGTTACTTATATTTCAGTTTAATTACATTAAAATTTACTTCACTGATATGCTATCAAGGGTAATTATAAAGCTATATTGTAGTTGCCCCTTATCTACAGGGGATCACCAAAGACCCGCAGTAGATGCCTGAAAGCGCAGGTAGTACTGAACTACATATACACTGTTTTTTCCTGTACACACATACTTACATTGTCACTTAAAGGAAGCACTTTATGTAGTCTCTTTGGCACATATAAAGCACTACTCTTGTGCTTTGGGGCCATTAGTAAGTAAAATTACAAGTACTTGAACACAAGCTCTGGGATACTGTGATAGTAGAACTGATAACCAAGACAACTACTGAGTGACTAAGGAGCAGGGAGAGTATACAGTGGGGATATGCTAGACAAAGGGTGGGACAGAACAGGACACCTCGAGATTTCATCACACTGCTCAGAATGGTGTGCAATTTAAAACTTATGAATTGTTTATTTCTGGAATTTTCTACTTACCATTTTTGGACCACAGCTGACCTCCGGTAATTGAAACTGAGGAAAGTGAAACCGTAGATAAGCAAAGGAAGGGACTACTGTATTAATGAAGACTGTGTGGTATTGGTGCAAAGATAGACAAACCATAGAATAGAGTTGGGAAATAGGTCCGCAATGTATGGTCACCTGATTTATGACAACTGCAAGTGAGAGGAAATTATCTTTTAAATAAATATGTTGGATTAAGTAGATATCCACACAGAAAGAAATATATCTGGACTCACCTCTATATCACGTCATTCACAATAATCAATTCCAAATGGATTACAGTTCTAAATGGAAACCTAAAACAGTAAAGCTTTTAGAGGAAAAGAGAAGGACTTTTCATAGCCTGGAGTAGGCATAGATTTCATAAATAAAACCATAAAACAGTTACTATAAAAATTGATAAATTGGAGTATTAAAATAAGACGTTTTCCTCAAAAGACACTATTAAAAGAATGAAAGAAATCCAGAGTGGGAGTAAATATGTGCAACATATATACTTGACAAAGAATGTATATATAAAAAAAGTCCTATTATAATGAATAAACAAATTGTGGCATATTTACCCAATGGAATGCTATTATAGTTATAGGAAATTTGGATCCAAGGAAAGCTAATCTATAGTGGGACAAAAAATCAGAACAGTGGTTGCCTGTGAGAAAGTAGAAATGGAGATGGACTGAAAAGGACAGGGACATTGAACTCAAAACTCATTATCTTGAAACTCAGCAAATGTACACTGAAGATTTATGCATTTCATTGCATAAAAAAAGACCCTTAAATACTGAATTCTAGTTAATGACAGACATGCTAAAGTATTTAGATGACATGTATTGTTATCTGCAGATCAGTTTGAAATGCAGCAACATTAAGATGAAGAGGATAGAAATATAATAAAGTTTTATAAAATGTTAATGGCAGAAGCTATGCAGTAGGTTTATGTGTGTTTACTGTAAATTTCTTTAAATTTTCCTAAATATTTGAAATTTTTTATAATCAAATGTTAGGAAAAATCAAATGAAGACACGGCTCAGAAAAACAGGCAAAAAATTTAACAGACATTTCATTCATAAAGTTATTTCTAAATAACCAATAAATACATGAAAAGATACTCAACTTCATTAATCATCAGGAGGATACAAATTAAAATCACATAAGACACAACTGTCACTCACCAAAATGTCCAAAATGAAAAAAGATGGAAAAATACTGATGAGAATGGAAAAACTGGAACTCTCATATGTTGCAGATAGCAGTGTAAATTTGTGCACTTTGGAAAACTGTTTAAAAATATCTATGAAATTTGAATATGACACAATCTATGATCCAACCATTCCATTTCTAGGTATATAGCCAATAGAATTGCATTCACCACTCATCATGTTCCTCAAAAGATATTACAATGTTCATAGCAGCAATATTTTTAATAGCTCCAAATGCAGACTACTCCAAAGTTTATTAACAATTGACTGGATAAATAAATTGTGGTATATTAACACAATGGAATGCAATACTGCGTTTTCGTGAACAAATTGTAACTATAGCCAAAATATTGATTAACCTAATGAACATATAGTGAGTTAAAGAAACCAGATACAAACGAGTATGGTTCCATTTATGTAATGTGCAAACAAGAATGCTAGTCTACTTACTATGTACTATTTATTATAAGTTAGTATGGTGTATAACCCTTGCACGGAATGGAGTGGTTAGTGATGAGAAGGAAACACTTCTAGGATGTTGGTTATGTTCTTTTTCTTAAGCTTGTTGCTGATGTGATCTTTTGTGTACTTGTCTATAGGTGTGAATATTTTAATAAATATCACTCACTGCCAGAACCTATAGACAATAAGAGGCCACAGAAGGATTTGACATTTGAGAGACTTGAGAAGGATTTGAGCCATAATCAGCTTTGCATTAGGAAGATTAATCCTTGGCTTTACAGAAGATGGCAAGGAGAGGAGTTAAAGGGCAGTTCATAGAAGTAATCCAGGCAAGCAGTTATGAAGGCCTGAATTAAAAGTAGGACAAAAGCGTTGAAAAGGACAGAGTGTAGTAGATAGCAAAAACACAGAACTTGGGGCGGGTCACTAAATTGCCCTGTGCCTCTGGTTTCTGCACTTGAAAAATATTAACAGTACCTATTCCACTGACGATTATTTTGATGATTTAATAAGTGAAGGCACAGGGGGTCTTATTACATACTATGCAGAGCTAAATATAAGGTATTGATATTAGAAAGCTTTAAGAGAAATATCTTAATTTGGCAAGGTCCATGGAAGCCTCCCTGCCCAATTGGGGCAGTGTGGGACACAGGGCAGAAGGCGGAGGTTAGGAATGAGACAGAACGGGTCAGAATCTGGGCGCGAAATAGCCTTAAGATGCCACGCGTGAAGAGTTAGGACTCACTCTACACAGGAGCCCCCAGCTGAGGACAAACACAAGCGACCCCTCTGCTGTTTCACATCCTAAACAGAGAGGTGGGGCGCAGAAGGTCCCAATGGGACAGAGCTTTCCCGGGCTTACCCAATTGGGAGCGCACAGAATGGGTCCCGTTCGGTGATTGGCTGACCGAATCTTCCAGGGTTCTCGCGGCTGTAGGGGAAGTGTCAGAACTCTCGCGAGGGTGTAGACTCTTCTTCCGGCGCATGGATACCTCGTGGGTCCGCTATAGGTTGTTTCCCTGCGTCTGGTTCCTGGGACACCTGCAGTCTTCCACGGAATCTCAGTTCTGAGCGGTGGGCTCTGGAGGGCCGGTGGGCTCCGCTAGGGAGTTTGATCAGCCTCAGGCAATAAGCCACGGTTCTTAAAACGCGAATCCGCCGTGCCAGAGGCCGAGGTGAGGCGCGGCCCCGGCTTTGGGTTCTTTTAGCCACATAAACTCGGGATTTACCTCGCGCTCAACTGCCATCTCCTCTGCAGGTGCGGAGATTGGCCGTTAGAGCGGCTGTGCTGCCACTTGGTAGATGGAAGCCGTGGTAATAAAGTGTGACCCGATTAGACTCTGCTAGGTGCTAACTTTCATGCCATCTGTGTTGAAGGGTTTGCAACTTTGAATGGGACATTTGAATTAAAAATAGTGCGTGAGCTTGTGGTTCTGTTGTTAACACACTTTTTCATCCACTCAATGCAGTATGATACTATGCGTAGAGAGATTAACTATCTTGCTTAAAAGGTCAGCTCCTGGTGTCCCAGCTAATTTCTAGTTCATGCGTTGTGTGCTAATTTACAGTAAGTTCAAGTGGTGGTACTGTCACAGTTTGTTTCTAAAGCAGACACGTAAAGCAACCCTATATATTTCCCAAAAAAGTAATGCAGATTCCTCCAGTAAAGAAGCATGTCAAAATGTATTAAATTCTTGCACTTGACAAACAAAAGTATTTAATGCTAAGAGTCTTGAGTTTGAGACTGTTAGCACTGCCAAAAAAAGCGGAGGCGAGAGATGGGAGGAGGGAGGTGCGGTGCAAACGGGCATTGGGAAAAGAATATTTAACTCTGTAGATACCTGAATCTTCATGTAGCTTTCATTGAAAATAACAAGTCTTGGCAGAGATATGGAGAAATTGAAATCCTTGTGTATTGCTGGTAGGAATGTCAATGGTGTAGTCACTGTAAATGGTTTGGTGGCTCCCCCCAAAATTAATATCATATGATGGGGTAATTCCACCTAATATACACCCAAAAGATTTGAAGGAGGGACTCAGTAATTTGTACACCAGTGTTCATAAGCAGTTTTATTCCCGATAGCCAAAAAGTAGAAACATCCCAAATGTACATCTAGAGATAAATGGATAAAGAAAATGTACTATGTACATACAGTGAAATATTAAGCCTTAAAAAGGAATGAATAATACCTGTGACAAGGTTCAAGGTAGACCTTGAAAACATGTTAAGTGAAATAAGCCAGACGACAAAGACCAGTACTGTATGATTCCACTTATATGAGGTACTTAGTGTAGGCAAATTCATACAGGTTACCAGGGCCTGGAGGAGAGAAAAATGAGGAGTTACTGTTAAATGTGCACAGGATTTCAGTTTGGGATGATGGACAAGTTCTGGAAATGTGATGGTTGCACAACATTGTGAATGCAGTTAATGCACTGAATTAAAGTTATATGATCACTTTAAAATGGATAAAATTATAATTTTATGTATATTTCACTACAATAAAAGCAAAAAAACAATACTCATTAATAGATACAATCTAAAGTCACAACCAGTCATTAGAAAACCTTGTTAACTACAGTATCTACATTGTACAACCATAATTTGTGAAAACCTTTTCAAACTTTGAGAACTAAATTAAATAAATTTGGGTTCAAAGTTTCCAAGGTGCTGTTTTTCAATATACGTGTTTGTTTTAAACTCTGAATATATGAGGTAGTATTTGCAGGATGAATGTGGGTAACAATACTTGTGTTAGAATTCTTAAGGACACTACTACACATAATGTATTATATAGACTGGAGACATCATCAGCATTGATTCATCATATATTTGGAAATAAAGTATTTTGTATTTAAGCCTGTCTATTAATCAACAGCAATAGAAAAACATCCAATATAAGTGGCTGTTTAAAATGTTATTAGACTGTATTTGTTTAATCTTATGGTGTTGTGTGGAGGAGTGGGGGAGGGGAGTAAATGCTCCCTGCACACAGTTAATGTTATTTCAAGTATTAATTTCCTGTCCATCTAACCAGTGAGAAAATGCTGATTTATTTTCTCCCCTTTTGTATGTGGGAAATAGAAGACATTAAAGCTGAGATGGCATGCTGCTGAAAGCTTCAACTTCTCTAAAATTTGTACTTTTCTGTTGTAATTCTAATTTTTCATGTGTGGTTTGTGAAATCAGAGAACTGATTGTTACCAGGACATATTATAATATGTTTCAGCTCACCACAACGGAGCTTTCAAGGTTGCCAGTTAACTTTGTGAGTAGATGTGAAAAGAATTATTCCTTTTTTTCACATAAAAAATGAGTGGCCATTATTTAGAGCAAAGAATTCAGATTAAACTTTGTGTAAAGTTAAATAAACCTGCAAGTGAGAAACTTGAAATGTTAAAAGTAGTTTATGGTGACGAAGTAATGTCAAGAACAAGAGTTTTTGACTGGCACAAAAGGTTTAAGGAACATACAGATGATATCCATTTTGATGTTTTAGTGGCCATCCAGTCACCCAGAGAACATATAAAAACACTAAGGGGGTCAGAAGTTTGGTTTGCTCAAACAGCCAATTTACTAAGAAAAATGACTGAAAAGTTAAATTTAGGTGAGGAAACAGACTAAATCTGAAAGAAAATTTGCACGAGAGAGAATTTTCTGGCAAGGTTATATCTCTTGCTACTATGATCGATGATTATGTAGACCCTGCACAAGAACCTGCCACTTGGGTGTATATTCAGGGCACAATCAGTTTTGTTTCATGGGTCTTGGAGAAACTTTAGGATGAATCTAAAATAAGCTGAGCTTCAAACATTTTTTACTGGCTTTGTAGTTACATGATTTAAGCAGAGTGCAATCTGTAGAGTTGAGTGTGAAAAAAAGAACACAAAGCTAGAAGTTTATTGGGAGGAACCTAACAGTTTCCTCAGAATGAGAACATGGAGGCATGGCTACTTTATTTCTTCAAGGTGGGTTCATCTGAATAAACAATTTACCTACAGGCTTGGAGTTAAACCTTAAGTGGGGAGCTAGTGATTAATGTTACTCTATATGGAACTATATCAAAAAAGGATAAGAGAGTAGCCACTTGTAAGCAGAAATGTTCAGACTTGTAATAATGAAACTTTTTCTTGTGGAAGATTGAGCTCAGATGTTGGAAAGAAGTATGCAAGTCTGTCAGCAAGAAAGAAGTAGAAGAGGCTGTAAGGAGTCCTGGGCAGTCCACATAAAATACATTCTCCCCGTCAATCTATATCCCTCTCCCCCTAAAAAAAGGAGGACCTGATTTTGGTCAAAACCTCATGAAACTTTCTATTATTGTTGTACTCTAAGTCTCAATTTTAAACATTTTTTTATTTATAAACAGCAGGTTGGAATTTGGTATGAAGGCTGAGTTTTGATCCTTTCATCAGAATAAAATTCCCTAGGTTGAGAATGGTTTCCACATTTTCCATGTACTACTGAGTTTGGCAGTTGTATCTTAAGCTTCAGTTCTAATAGGCATTAATCAAAGGGAAGGCATTATCCTGAATATTTATGACACCATAAACAGCTCCAAGTATATTATAGTCAAATGGGTAGTTTTGCTGAAACAGTATTAAAAAAATTGATACTTCATGTCAAAGTTGATATAGATATGGTATGCTTGCTTATACAGAATAGGTGAAAATGGTTTCACACAAAATAAATTTTGATAAACCTAGAAAACAATGCAAAAAAAGATTTTCAGATATCTTTGTCCATTAACATTAGCATTTTAGCTAGGGAGCATTGTTTCTTCCCATAAGAATAAATTTTTAGTTTGACAAGTTTGAACTCATTCAGAAACTTGAATTTGCCCGTTTCTAGTCTGTAGTATGAAGAGGCCATCATTTAATATTGATATTGTTGCAATCTAGATACATCAGAATTACAATATAGAGGACTTAAGGCAGAGCCCTGTGGTAGTGACCCTAAGAAGGCTAGTTTTATTAGTTATACTATTTTGTTTCTTTTTTAAAGCCTCCCAGAAATTCAAGTGTACATTTCATGGAACATGAGCCAAAATTAATTGAGGTTGATTTTGGAAAAATTATCTCATCTTAACAGTCTGTATGACCTCTAGGACACTGCTGGCCAAAGCTGTATGGCCCACAGGCAGAAATTATGATAGAGTAATTTTTTCTATTGCTTCTGTTACCAAATTTTTACAACTTGAACTTTGGATGTTTTTGTACCATGTAATAAAATTTATTAAAAGCATATATAAGTAACTGTTATTCCAATTAACCATAAATTGACTTTGATGTTTTATTTGCGAATCCTCCATATTTTAGCCACATGTTCATGTCTCTCATGCTTTAAACCTTAATAAATTTCAACTTCATTGCCATACCTCTGAAATTTCTTGAATTGACTAATCAGTAGATAAGACCTTTCCCTACCTATCTCACCCATGAGGCATTAATAAAAGTGTAGGCGGCAGTGTGGTGTGGTCAGGTTCCAGCTACAACTTTGTGACTTAAGATTTCTGTTAACTGAGTCTGCTGTAACAAATTACCACAAACTTGGCTTAAACAACAAATTTATCTTCTCCCAATTCTGGGGGTCAGACGTGAGAAATCATTTTCTCTGAGTCAATCGGTGTATGCTCCCTCCAGGGCCTGGAAGGCCCCCATGGCATAAGTGGGGAGGGATGCTCTTTCCTGGAATCTTCCAGTTTCTGGCCTCAGCTTGAAGTTACATCACTCAAACCTTCAAGGCTAATGTCCTGCATGGAATCTCCTCTGCCTTCCTCTTCTAAAGGCACTTGTGATTGGATTTAGTGTCCACAAATTACCCAGGGTAATCTCCCCATTTCAAAATCCTTAATCTACTCATATCTACAGAGACCCTTTTTCAAATAACATTTATAGGTTCAAGATTAGGACTTGATATCTAGTGGCTATTATTCAGCCTATATCACCTCTAGGTTTGATAGGTTCTTCTATAAAACAAGGTGGTTGCACCATATAACCTCTGAAGAGTACCGGCAATAAAAATTTTCTGCAGTGATGAAAATGTTCTATATCTACTGTCCAGTACAGTAGCCCCTAGCCACATGTGGCAAATGCAACGGAACCATTTTGACTTAAATAGCACGTGACTAATGGCTGCCATCTTGGACAGTACATTTCTAAATTGACTGTTAAGCACCTTTAAAAATTTCCATCCGCCCCCAATGTTTCTCCCCCTGGCTATAAAACTACTCACAGCTGTCATATGCTATTGTTTAGTGTAATGGACTTACAACTTTTTAGCCAAAACTTTTACCAAAAAATTATTTAGAAAACCAAAGTATAAACAGGGCTGCACTGGTGAGGCTAGGTGATGGGAGAGGGAGGATCTGTGGCAGATTCAGGGGTTCTGCCTGTTTGTGGATCCCAAGTAACTCAAGGGGCAAAGAACCACCACTAGGCTCAGTAGAACGGAGGCATTTATGAAACCAGTGGTTATTCTTGGAAACCATGTGCTAGAGACTTAAGTCAGATTTAACACTTGTAGTTTTACATCTCTCATCTTGACAGTAGTTAGAAAACATTGTCATTTTCTTGGCCCATTTTCATTTTCTTTAGACCACTGTTTATGTGGTGTCTTATGCCTTGTTCTACCAGAACTTTGTACCCTGTTAAGATTTTATTACTTTTTCTTAATTCACAGCACTCAGCTAAGGAAACCTCACAGGCCTTTAAACTAGAAGCTGCTATCAATGGATCCATTTCAACCAAATCCAGATTTTTGTCTTTGTTCAGTTTTCACAATACCTAGAATAGTTTTTGGCCCATAGTAGATGCTTATTTACTGAACTAAAGCTAGCATTTTAGTATCATATAAATGCCAAATACCAGTACTGTCATTGTTCTAATATTACAAAGACCAGTTTATAAAAATGAACAGTACAACCAATGAATGTGACACTGAGTGCTTACCATTCACCAGGTATTAGATGTACTATGTATAAACACAGCTTAATAACTATGATTACCAATTTATAGATTAACTATGCCAGGCACTTGGCTAGACCCTAAGAATATGTACGAACCAAGATGGACTTTACCTGTAATAGTCCAGAGCTTGCAGAATGTAGAGGCAGAGGTCAGGAAAGTACACAAACCACAAAATCCAAGTATAAAGCGATTATAGAGTGCTATAGAATTCCAGAACAAAAGCACTTTTGTGTGGGGGGTTGGGGAGGATAGGAAGAGGTTGATAGTTACAGAAAATGGTAAAGTGTGGTGGGGAGCATTCTAGCTAAGAGTATTTGGAGGCCTGAGGCCAGAAAGCAAGCTGCCATTTTTAGAAGTCTAAAATATCCACTGTAGCCCTGCATATATTCTTACAAAATCTTCCCTTCTCTGCAGTTTTCACTGCTTTTCCCCCCAACGCCTTTACACTTGGCTTTCTCTGCCTTAAATGCTTTTCATCCAAACATATAATCAATCACTGCATCTCACTCAGCTCCTTCAGGTCTTTTGTATTCAGTTTTTTACTAGCCAGCCTTATCTGATATGCCCTCCACTCAAGGTGCATATAGATGCACTTCCTATTTCTCTTCCCTTTTCTTCCCTGTAGTAATTATGGCCTTCTAACATATTTGTTAAATAAATTACCTAAAGAACTTATAAGGCTGGAATTTACAAAATGGAATATAAAAAAAAAAAGTTTAGGAAAAAAGCCTAGAGCAATGTTATGAAATAAGCATTAAGAATGACTCCAAGGTGAATATTAAATACCTTTATTTATGACTTCTGGAAAATGAAGTATTTGTAGACAGAGCTAGGCAATGGGAAGTTCTAGTACCTACTGGGGCTGTTCATCTTGCTGCTGTCACATTTCTTCCCATATGAAAACTTCCCCAATCATCTCCAGTACTTACATATTCTAATAATCTAGCACCACTATGTCCTTTATATTCCTTCTTACAGCTCAAAAAAAAGAAAAAATGCTTCCTTTGTACCAAATTTTGGAGAACTTCTATAAGTCTATGTAATTAAATACTGTAAAGAGCTTATATTCTTAAATAATAGCTCAACTATGGTCTTTCCCTCCAAAAGCTGACTTAATCTGTTTCAATATATGTCATACCAGGCTACCAAATCTCAAGAGATAAGTGACTTTCCAGCAGTCACAGCCAAAAAGTTACATATGAAGCTTCTTATTGAGGGCTATAAAAGTGACAGGAAATGAAGTCATGCACTGTCTAACCTGTTGCTTCACCTGTAAAATGAGAATAGCAGTGACTTCATAGAGTTGTGAGAATTAAGATGAAAACAAAGCAACTGTTACACTGCTCCTCACAAGCATTGTGTTTCTGCTTTAACTCCTGTGAAGATGCATGGACACATGGTTGCTACAACTTATACATTTGTGTGTTATAAACTGTAAAGTAATAGATCAGTTAAAATACCAGCACCACAGCATTCCAGCTTCAATGGCTTCTAGCTGTAGTTTTCAATCTGTAAAAAAAGAAACAAAACCAGTTTAAGTGACTCTTTAAACAGAAAAATACTTTTGAGGTATGTTCTTTTCAGTTCATCTCACAGGATGTCCAGGGAAAGCCTCCTATACATGTGTTCCATCGTTTGGATGTTTTCCACCTTCAAAGGTAACCAAAGTATCCAAATTCCCTTATCTATTTGAAAATACTGGCTGGTATACCCAGAGGAGTTTATACTATGTAAAAATATTACAAAGCTGCTCAAACAGAAAGGAATTTTCTAGTTCAGCTGTGACTCCAGACAGGATCCAAAGAGGAGTTTTACAACCTCTTCTCTGGGTTTTATGGAGACTTATTTTACCCTTCTGTGTTAGCCTCTTAAGGCACTGCGTCAACCTTAAAAGGGCACAGGAAAGGGCGATTTGGGTTTACAGGGTTCTCTACTATTTCCTACACTACCATTTTGTCAATATCTCGTGGATCTCAGCAGTTTCTTTATAAGTCTAAAAACCTATCAGAAGCAGCAGTCTACTGGGTGGTGCCCGTGACCGTAAATTTCTTTTAAGGAAGAGCCTGATTCCGGTCTGTGCACCAAACCCGCGCCCGGGAGTCGCCATTGCCCGCGTGCTAGGGGCCTCGGTCATTTCATTTCATTCAAGGACGGGGACATACCTGCGCTTAAAATTTAGGCCGCTACACCCCGCGGACGTTGGCGACAAACTCCCCAGGCCCAAGGTCGGTCCGCGAAGAGCCCCAGCAGGCAGGGCGGCCAGATCCCTACAAAGTCGCCCCGGCTGCGCCCTGGAGAATCAAAGTGCAAAGTTGTTACCGCGCCGGGACCAGCCCGCGGGAACGCCCGTCCCCGCGGCTCAGCGCGGTGTCTGTGCCTCACCGGCCCCGGGACGGGCACGGCCGCCCGCCCCCCAGGGCCGCCAAGGGCTGCTCTACCCCTCGGTTCTGGCCGCCGGGAGCAGCGCAGCTCCGGGCGGGCAAAGCTTGAGGGGACGCGGGGCGAGCCAGCCGCACCCGGGCCTGCGGGTCCGCCGGGTGACCTCCCCGCCGCAGGGACCGCGGACCAGAGCAACACTCACCTCTGAACTCCGCGCGACAAAGAGACGGGAGACTGGCGTGCGGCGCGGAGACCCGGAAGGCGGCGCGGGGCGGGGCGCGGGGCGGGGTGTGGGGCGGGGCGGGGCGCGGGCGGCCAATCCCGGGAAGGCTCCGGACCGGGGCGGGGCGGGCCTTTGGTGCCGGCGATTCGGAGCTCGCTGCCCTTCCTGGCTCTTTCCGCGGCGTGTGGACGAGTCAAGCCTACGCGCTGCAGCCTTCTGGCAACTTCTGGGAGTCCTGGCGCTTCCCTATGCTTGGCCTTCGTGGATCTGGTTCTCTCAGGTCACTTGCCTCTCCTGGGTAGGCTCTAGCCGCTACTCCAGAGCTGGGCCACGACCCAGAGTTTTCTGCAACAACACTAGTCCAATATGTGTTTAGAATTTGTCCTGCTAAACCAGAAATGTATGGAGAAGTCGGACCACATCCCTTTCAACAAGCTCACCCCACGGCCCCTCCTAAACGTGAGACGACCAGCCTCCCTTCTTCATGCTCTCTATTCATTCGTTTACTGTCAGTAAGTCGACTGTAATCAGCCAGGGCTGGGCCACTATAAGTCTTACCTCAGTGACAGACTTAAACTTGGCAAACAGACTAAACCTTGGCAAACAAGTGGAATAAAATAGAAGTATATGCTGAAGCGAGAACTCGTATTACTCTTCTAAGAGTTTACCGTCTGTTAACAAATATAATCTATAAAATATCTTTTATCATCCCCACATTAGAGATGGGGGAACTGAAACATGTTAAGTAACTTTCCAAGGTCACAAAACAGATGGCAAATGATGGATCTGGTATTTGAACCCACACGGTCTGAAGATATAGCCCCTCAGAACACTATGTACTACACTACCTCTCACCACGTGTGTGGGGCGGGGCAGGAAGAGAAACAAATGGCCTACATTTTATTGATTGATCAAGATAGGCGGCTTGGTGGGGTTGGGGGTTTGCAGGAACACGAATAGCTTTGGTAGAGTCCAGAGACAGAAATGGAAAGCGCTTGACCTGTTTAAGGACCCAGAAGTGGAAATGGAACTTAATGTACCCTGAGAAGAGGGTAACTTGGGGCTTGCTCGTGCAAACAGCCCTGGTAGAGTTTGTGTTTTATGCTAAGAAAGGAAAAACTGTTCAAATGTTTTTTTCTTTTCTTTTTTTTAACAGAGGATGATAGGACCTGCTGTAGGATGTGATGATTTGGGTGGAGAGAAGAAATGAAATAAAATTTATCAATAAATCCTAGCAAACAGCTGCTATCTTGCAGATATTCCTAAAATCATAGTAAAGTGGGTTAAGGGGGGCAGAGAGAATACCAGTTTGCTATTCCTTCATTTTCTTTATCTCAGAGTCTTCCAAATATGTAGCAGAAAGCAGGGCCTAGGTCACCAAGCTGAGATTCAACATCACTCTGGCTGTAGGAAGAGCTTGATAAGAGAAGGCAGGACTATAAGTGACCTGATAGGTCACTAATAGATAGATCCAGTTACCAGAATTGGGAGGGTCTCAGCCAAACTGGGAGCCTGGGTAGTAGAGAAGCTTGGTTCTGAACTGCAGGAATCTCTCCTATACAAAATGAAATTGGTTTTAGAGAACCAGAAATGATGGGTCAACCTGTAGAAATGTTCCCTGAGACCCACAAACTCAAAATATACCCATGGCCAGTCAACCACCTGTACTCTCTGAGCCGTCACCAAGCCCCTAGACAAAAAAAGAAAAGCTTCTGGGAAATAGTCTAGGAACAGTTGAACACTGCTTTCCTCCACCCTCTTTGGAATGGAATATACATCACATGCTCCTCTTTTTTACTGTCTTGCATAGAAACACATTAATCCCAATATCTCCTTCAGGCTTACTTTTAATCCAGACTTACTTTTTTCCCCCCCCAAATGTAGGAAAGTCCTAATAATAAACCTCCAGTCTTACCCTATCCCCTTCATTCTATTTGTGTGCTAAAACCCTGCTTGTTCATAGTTGCTAAATATCAGAAGGAAGCTAGACATCTATATACAAAGAACGAAGGAACTAGTAAATGTTAAAAGCAAAATGGAGTTAATCAAAAACTTAGAAACAATTTATATTTGTAATATTTTTGTATTTGCTCTTATATTTGTTTATTTGAGATTATTCATTAATGTATTGTTTCTTTATTCATTGTTTGCACCCTATTTTAGTCCAAAAAGAATTTGAATGTAGTTTACAAGAATATATTACAATGAGATTTTTTTTTTCTTTTTAGAGTGAGGAAATTGGAGTGCAAGGGAAATAAGATAATGTCTGTGGCTAGTACACAAAATGTGGTCCATTATGCTCTGTACGCTTGCTGGAAGGTCAAAATTTTTTCTGAGTTGCCTGTAGTCAGTGAAAAAAATCTTAAAATAGAAATAAATCAGACATGCAAGAGAAATACAAATATTCCTGAAAGAAATTTCCCCAATGGATCTTCATAAAGAGGGTACTACAGCCAATCTCTTCAATATCAATAACCTAAAAAGAATGTTTGTAACCTCTCAAACTTTCATGTGTCCAAGATTTTTGATGCCCAGAGTATTTATTAGTCAAGATGATTTAGCATGGTTAAGTGCAATAAAAACAAAATTTTCCAAGTCCTAATTATCAGGTGGCAAGAAGAAAATTGGATTCTAATTATGAAGCAGATAGATCATTCTACCATAATACTGAAATTAGTCACTGAAAACAGATGATATGCTCCAGTAAGAAAGCTTTGGTAATTGCGTTAATTCTGCGGTTGAGGATTCTATATTAAGTGTTTTCTATATAAGGTTGTAAGATTATAAGAGTAAACTTAGGTTCTGAAGCAATATACCACCATAGGAAATCCTCCACAAAAAAATGTTAACTCCAGCACATCGAAATACAAATTTATTTTGATGTGAAATTATTTAGTTGCTTAGAGTAAGTATTAACTGAATATTTAGTTAACAATAATTTCATCCTCTTAGAATTAAAATGGCATTTGAGGAAACAATTGGAACAGTTTCTCTTTCTTTAAAAATGACTGAGAAACTTTGAACCCAGTGCTTATCTACTCTGACCCATTGACAGTTACTCCACACCCCACCACTGCTCCCCACATCCTTGGGCCTCCACTAATCTACTTTCTGTTTCTATGGATTTGCTTATTCTGGACATTTTGTTTAAATGGAATTACACAGGATATGGTCTTTTGTGTCTGGGTTTTTAAACAGCATATGTTTTCAAGGCCCAACAAACAAGAGTAGTATTATGAGGTGCTGGGGACTTCATTCATTTTTAAGGCTGAATAATATTTTATTGATTGGATATATTGAATTTTGTTTATCCGTTTATCAGCTGGTGGAATGCCTTTGACTTTTCGGGGAAGCAATGTCAGTTGTTCGGTAGAGTGTTCCACGTGCTGGCTGATTGCTTACTACTGATGCTGTTTGTTTCTCTATTCTCCATTTTCCTCATAGACTTGAGAGAAACCCCATTTTCTTGAAAATGTGGTTGTCAAACTTTAGGATGTGCAAGAACCACCTGCCACACTTGCTAAAGGTACAGAATTTTAGGCACCATCACTGGAGAATTTGATTTAGTAGACTTGAGGGGAGATGCCAGGAATATGTATTTTTAACACACCAACATTCCCAGAACACATTTTTGAGAAACTCTGTGTCCTTAAATCCTGATTTTATTGGCACTTAACATTTCACAGGAAAGCTGTGAAAGCAACTGAGGTCGTTGACTAAGACTTTTTAAAAATAAAGTTGGAAATATTACGTAAAGAACTACTGAAAGGGGTCTAAGAGCCTTGCTGTTGGCTTCTGGGTTGGAGATAGACATTTGAAGAAATGATGGCCAAGAGAATTGTGTTATGGATGTTACTTAGCCAATCTGGAGTAAGTGAAGTTGCCATATAGCCTCTAAATTAAATTACAGCACAGTATTGAGCTCAAAACTTATAAATGTATTCAGATTAATTATTACAATACTTTTAGATTCAGGAAATTTTAATTCTTAATCTGAAGCCCTTTTCTTTTAGGAGACCAAGAACAAAATAAGTTGTAGGTATTCTAAGAGACCTATCCTTTTACTCTAGAAATATGCCACAACAAAGCACAACCATTTTTGCTTTGAGACTTTTGTATTATCTTTCCCTTTATCTAACCCGTGTATTTTATAACACCCAAAACTCCTGAGTAGAAAGAGTTGTTTTCCCTTAATTTAATGACAAGAGTTTTCTTTCACTTAATAGATGAGTGATGCTTTTAAGGGTCTTTTAATGGTGTCAGAGCAACCAGAGCAGCAAATGGAGTTCCATTTACTCTGCATGTCTCATTAAGCTCTCACGGAAGAGAGTGATGTAGTTGAGGAAAAAACCACCCATGCCTTTTTGGGCTTTTAGAGAAAAAAATGAATTTCAGGATATAAAAACTGAGATTTGACTTTCAAATGCCCTTCTAAGAGCATCTTGAACTTATTAGCCTGATTTGTAAAGGGTGAGTGCTTACAGCAAAAGTATATTTAAAAAAACTTTTTATTAGGTGAAATTTCAAGCAAACCCCCAAATAAAGAGAAGACTGTAGTAAAGCTTCACATCCCAGTCTCATTCATCTAGCCATCTACCTTTGTCTTCGTCCATTCATTTTCAAGGAAATTGCAGACATTGTGTTATTTCACCTGTAAAAAAATGGATGTGCATTTCTAATTGATAAAAAACATTAAAAATATAACCATGTGCCATTATGCCCCTGACTCTTTTTCATTACCATCTAATACCAGGTCCAGATTCAGATTTCCTAATAGTCTCAAAGCTATCTCTTTACAGTTGTTTTCCTTTCATTAGAATCAAAACAAGATCCACACATAGCATTTGGTTATGTATTTAAGTCTTTTATTTTGTAATAATCCACCTCCTTTACCCAAACACTGGTTGTAGAAATTGGGTGATTTGCCCCATAAAATGACCCAAATTCTGGATTCGTCTTCTTGCTTTCTCTTAGTGTCATTTAACTTGTTTCTCTATCTTATTTATTTCCAATAACTGGCTTGTTGAAATTCAAGTTGAATTTCAGGGGCAAGAAAACTTCATACTTCCTAGTCTATCACATCACAAGGCACATAATGGCACAATTGTCCATTTTTTCTAGGCTTCATTAATGGGTTCAGGTGGTGTCAGTCTGATTACTCCATTATAAAATTAGCCATCACTCTCACTGGATGCCTTTATCTTCCATTTATTCATTTCTTATACCCTTTATTCCATTAGAAGCTGTAAAATAGTAATTAAATTTAAAAATCATTCCTTCTACATTTATTAGCTTGACTTTTATACACTGTTTGGTTACCCCATAAAACAAACAGGGGAGGCAGGATAAATTCTTTCTTTCCTCTATTTATCAAATTTCAGAGTAATATAACCTCCAATAATGATGGGGATGTTTCATATTATCATGAATTTGGGATTTTTATGTTTTACATTTTATCAGAGTGTTTTTAAAATTGATGCTGGAGATGGAGTCATGAAATGTTGGCATCAGCTTTCTGAAATTGTGTTTCTCAAACCATATATACCAGAACCCCCTGGGACATTGGTTAATATATAAAATCCCCTCTAGGACCTACTGGGGTTAATCTGAAGTAAGCCCTGGAATCTGAATCTGTGACAAACTCCTACAGGGATTTCTAAAATAGCTATGGAATGAATGCATTTACGGGATAACCTCAGAGTTTGGGGATAAAGCACCAAATGAGTACACACTCGAGCAGTTACTCCTGGTCATGAGATTAGCCACTGATAATTCAAGAGAAGGGAGGTTGAATAAATTAGTTCCTTCAAGAAGGGCCTAAGTGATGCTGTGCAATGCCAAACTCCTTGCAGTGCTGTATCTTGGTTGAGACAATCTAGGTTCTGCCTACCCATTGTTATTAGAACTCTGGGAAACTTTTACAGTAGTAAGTCCTATATAACATGGTTCTATGTGGCATTGAACTAATCTTTCTGCAGATTCCTGTAGACCAGTATTTTTTACATCCTTAGTTTCAGATCCTACAGCAGCTGTCTACTATGCCCCAGAGACTCCTATTGCATGACTGTGTCATCTCATCAGATAACAGTTCCGCATTCATTAGGACATGGAGTGCCATTCATATCTGACATATCAATTAGCACTGTTCTCATATGTTCTATTTTTGAATTGCTCATCTTCTCTAGGGAGCTCACTCTCAATATTTTATTAAAGTCTTCTAATGCTTGACATTTTGAACAAAACATTTGTTTAGTTTTCCATGAAAGTAATAATCCATTTTTGTAATTTCATTTGCCTTTATTTATTGAATTTTAAATAGCACTGTTGAATACACTGAGTCATAGGAAAAAACATAGATGCTTTAAAAAAAGAGCCAAACTTGTAGATCTTGTCAACTGAATTTTTTGCAAGTAGGAAAAAGCTAAATTATATCTCTCAGCATTTTTCTGCTCAAGTTCCTAGAGCATAAAAGAAGTTCCAGATCTCTCTTAATGAATACAGCCACATTTTATGCTAGAGAAGTTTGTGTTATGCCAATAACCAGCCCTTAGAGAGGGCATGGCAAAAGACAGGGCTGAGAAATTCAGCAGGGCCCTTTAGGGGGCTAGAATTATACATAGCCTGTTTTGAGATTCTTAGAGTTTCTGGCAACACCCTGGCCTTGAGACTATTTGGTTAGGGTAGGGGTCATAAGCTCAAATGCCTGTGGGGGTCAAGAAGGCAGCATAAAAGAGTATAGGCCAGGGTAGGAGACTGCTGAATTAGGAAGAAATGTCCCCACAGATGGAAGCTGCCCCCATTCCCCATTCAGTTTCTCCTCACCTTTAACCAGAAATGTGAACCCTGAATAGCTGGGGCTTTTAAATTGTAAGAGCCACCAGTAATCTGAATTTTTATGTGAGCTCTCTAGATTTCAAATGTTGACATTAATTCAAGAAAATTTTGAACACAGTGATGGTTAAACTAAATACGTCTGTGGGGCAACATTTGGGGCTTTTGATTTAGAGGATACAGTACTTTAAATTAATACCACAATGAAATAGAAGGGAACTTATATTTTCCAGATCAAGATGAGTGAAAGAGTCTATGGCTGGTTTGCTGATGCTGTTAGCAGAGACTCAAACCATAAACCTTATAGGAATAAATTAGCTACATTCTGTTGAGTACCCAGAAGTTAGACATTTGTAGTTTGTGCAATTAGTCACCTAGAAGCTCTGGATTAATATATATGGATAAGTGCAGAACCATAACTCAACTCATAAGTCCACGCTCTATTGATTATGGGCCAGTGGTGACATCTTCCTACAGGAAAACTATCACATTACATTAGGAGCTAGTACCACCTCCTTCACCCCACCCCCTTCCTGACCCCCCACCCCTGTCCCTGGCCTTGAGTCTTCAGAGGGAAACAGAGCTGAGTATTTACATGGACTGCTTTATAAAATTCTCAGCCTTGGTGTGCTGAAAAAGAAGGTAGTGAGAATTTATACTGCTTTTGTCTTTCTGAAGAGTGATAGCCAGATAGTATGTTCAGTTGGGATTGGATTTCAGTATTGAGCTCTATTCTAATTAGTCAGAGAGAGAAAGCGTGGCTATATAGTTACAACATGTGGACATAGAGATCTTTCATGGTTAACTAAATGCATCTTCAAAATTAATCTGAACTTTGGGAAATTAAATCCTATTTAAAGAGAAATTTTAGGCTTAAGAAAATACATTTAATAAAATTCTGTATATCCTATAAAAGGCTAAGTGTATATGGACTAGAATTCTATTTCTAGCTCTGTCTGCAACCAGTATGAGTCTTAATCACTTAATCTTTCTTGCCTCCAAGTTGGTTGAATTAGATGAATCTAACTGTAATATTTAATTATTTTATACCTTAACTTGATTTTTTAAAAAGCTGGTTGTTTTTGTTATTGCTTATATTCATTGACTACTCATTTCTCTATCTTGTTTTAATTGAAAGAGATATTAGATGAATCCTTTCGTGTTAGATGGTTCAGATGGACCTGTCACATGTCTGTTACCATTTTTGTGTTAGTTGGGACGTGGACTGATCATCGAGTTGGGCCTAAAAGGAAATAGGATGATGTAGACTCATTGCCAAAAATAAGTTAATGAACATTATAAAGCTGTTTATGGTTCTCTCTGATCTGCTGGAAAACACAATTAGTTGTTTATTAAAATATAGTACTTTAATACCACAATCAAATATAATCATATTTATAATGTAAAGTTAGAAGTCCTCATGATACTAAGTATGGGGAGGATATAGTGCAACTGGAAATCTGACACTCTGTTAGTGGGAGTGCAAGTTAGTATGACCACTTTTAAACCTGTTTGGCATTATCTCCCCAAGCTGAACATGTGCATACCCTACAACCCAGCAACTATGCCTAAGTATAAACCCAACAGAAATGTGTGTGTGTGTGTTCACCAAAGGACACATAAAAGAATGTTCATAGAAGCATATTTGGTAACAGCCTCAAGCTAGGAATAACCCAAATATCACTCAATGTCGAATTTGCAAATGAATTGTGATGTCTTCATACAATGGAATACTATACAGCATGAAAAACTAACAAACTACAGCTTTTCTGAGCAACATGGGCTGAATCTCATAAACATAATATTGAGGAAAAGAAGCCAGGCAAAAAGAGTTACACGTTGCATGATTTTATTTATATAAACACACATACACAAAAAACCCAGGCAAAATTAGAAGTCAGGATAGGGGTTACCCTTGGGGAAAAGAGAGGATAATGAATGGGAGGGATGGCTTCAGGGATGCTGGTATTGGTCTACTTTGTCTGGGTGGTGGTTATACAGGTGTCTGTTTTGTGACAATTCACTTAAGATGTATACAGTTTTCTGAATGTATGTTTTAATTAAAAATACTAAAAACAGAAAAATATTGATGCTTTGTGCTTAGACATTACAATAACAGCTCTTTAGAAAAGTTGTAATAACCTATAGAAATCAGTAATAGTTGTTGCTGAAACTCATTATTTTATAACACTGACTTCTACCAAATGGCTCATAACTACCAACTGCCCCCCCCCAAAAAAAGATAAGTAAGCTATCTTGAATTGCCATTGATTTAAAAAACGAGTCCAAGCAGTAATAAGTATAGTGTGCCTAAAATGGAAACATCTACAGTATAATTTTTTCAAAGGTTCCAACTGAACCAGAATCCTATCAACAACAGCACAAACCATTTGTAATCATTTGAATCAATTAGTAGTCTTGAAGATTTTGAATTAATTTACCTAGTTCATGTGGCTCTTGAAAGGCTTATCAAGTGAGTATAGCATTCAGAGTCAGTCTACCTCTTTTTGGCCACTGGTGTCAGTAGGTAATGACTAGCATGTGTACAGTGCTTTACAAGGTACATAGCACTACAGTTACCACTAGCAGGATGCAATTCATGTGGCCTCATCAGTGTCATACTTAATCTGGCCATCTAACTCTATTTCTGAGAAGAAATGGAAGAGTAGGACCCTACCCCAACTGTGAACAAGGCTGTACAGCAAGAGAGTTCTGGACAGTGTTACCTTGTTTTCAATGGACCATATGTTTGCCAGCCTTCTGTAAGGGCAAGACCAAAGAGGAGAATTATAGGTGTTGCCCTCTGAGGAAGTGTCATTCCAGGAGCCACTTATGAATCCTTGCCCTCCCATCAGGTGGCAGTGGTGGTAGGGAGGGTGTTAAAGCTGTGAAAGTACACACACATGCACTGGGAGTACACTAAGGTATAATGGTGAGAAGGTAGTTTTTCTTTTATTGTAAATAGCATTTATGGACATGGAAGAAACCTAAATGCCACGCAAGAAAGCCTGTCCTAAATCTGATTAGGCTATTAGAGTAACTATTCACTTACCCTAGAGGGTCTACCCTTGGAGTTCTTCTAATGTTATCCTCTTTCAAATACACCACCACTCAACAAATACAGCAGGTCCTCCAATAGCGTCCTTTCATTCAAGGTTGTTTCATTATAATGATGATGAATGCCTTAGGAACTTAACTGTTGTTTATACCAATTAGCCTATAGTATTGGTCTTGCTATACCTTGTTTCACTTAAAGTAATAGAATCTATTAACAACATTGAGGACTTACGGTATTTCTTGAGCACCAACTATGCACCTTACTATGGCAGTGAACAAGGCAGTCAAAAACCCTTCAGGAGTGATGGAGCGTCTATTCCTGTCTGCTGAAAAGATGGAGGCTATCTCATATTAATTTCCTCAATCTAATGGATGTTCCCCCTTCTTTCCAAAGCTTTTGGGCCCTTGATATGCCCCCTACTCTTCTAATAAGGGTACTCCACCAAGCGTCACTTCTAGGTTCACTAGTCCCTCATTTTTTGATGACAAACATTCTCATGGTCTGCCAACACTAATATCAAGGTAAAAGAGACATATAAAACAATCAAACCCTCATTATTTCCTTATTTTCTGACCAAAATCTCATTTCTAAGGAAGTTAATTTGCTTCAACTTCCTTACCACGTGTTTACCTTCTAAACCCCACCACTCTCATACCCAAGAGGGCTGTCAGTTCTATATAATCCAGACAAGAACATGGAGGAAAGAGAAAACCACCAGGAAATCAGGAGGGTGAGTGAAATAGTTCTGATTAAGTATGCCCTGTGTTTCAGGTACATAATTACCTGCTAAATACCTGAAAGCCCCTGTGTGCATGCCTAACATTGTGCCAGTCATTTTAGGGTTCTAAAGAAATATGAAAAGTGACCGAAGATGAGACTGAGAAGACTTCCTCTGTAAGTGAGGTTTTAACTGAGTTTTGAGGAATAAGTGGACTTGAAATAGAAGAAAGAATAATTGGCTACGGGTATGGGGAGTCGTGAGCTTGTAGGCCTTGGAAACATGGAGTTAGAGTGATGTATTTGCTTGATTTAAAAGTTGGAAGATGTGGGGCAGAGCCAAATTAGAGAGATCCTTGCAAACCAGGCAGAGAGCTACTTACTGAAGGTATTTTTGATCTATTCAATTGTCTACTACCCTATCTTACTTTTCCTTCAAAGCCAAACATTTTTAGTTTGTCTTCTCACTCCCTTTCACTTAACCCCTTCCACTATGAATTCTAGCCTAACCATTCTATGCAGACTGCCCTTGATAGAATTCAAAGGACTCTTGACTAACAGGCTCTGGTGAGATAATACATGAATTGGGGCAAATTACTTAAATTCTTCAAGGCTGAGTTTTCTCCTCTCTAAAATGGGGATGATAATACCTTTGGAACAATTGTTCTAAAGGCTTAGGGAATCCTCATAAGGTTGTCAGAAGAATTAAGTACATTTTAAAGCCTACTCAAGAATTGAATGTTGCTACTATTGGTATTTATCTTCCTTGACCTCTTAGCTATATTTGATACATTTGAGTACTCAGCAACATTCTGAAATATTCTTTCCCTTTTGTGATGTTGCATGTTTCATTGCTTCTACATTTTAGCTCTGTATTAGTTTTCTTTGGCTCCTTGTCCTCCACTTGATTCTTGCATGGTAGAGTTCTTCATAACTATCCCCTTGTCTCTCTAGGCAATTTCACCAAAACTGCATGTCCTCCATTATCTTCTATATATTAGTTACTCTTAAATTTATCTCCAGTTCAGATATTTCTTCTGAGTCCCAGATTTGTGCTTGATATAACTCTTTAGGTGTTTCATGGTTATCTCAAACTCAACATCTCTGAAAACAAACTCACTTCTTTCCAACCATCTACACTTGAACCTTCTCCTTCAGCATTCTCTATCATTAAAAAAAAAATGACATTCCTTTTTATTCTAGTCAGAATCTTGGGTCTCATCTTAGACTCACCCTGTCCCTCTTCCGAGTCAATCACCAAACTCAACTACTGCCACAGATTTCTAACTGGCCTCACCTAGAGTGCTCATGCTTTCCTTCGATCCCCTTTTCCCATATGGTAGCCGGCCCAAGTAATCATCTTTCAGTTAATCAAAATATATGAGCAAATAAAATTTAATAATATTCCAACCCAGCTTAAAAATACTTCAATGGCATTTCAGTTGGCACTTCATAATAAGCTAATTGTTCCAAAGTCTTAGGGAATCTTAACCACCCATAAATATACTCATGATTTTAGATATAGTTTCCCTGTTGTAGGAATTCTAATTTGATCCTCACTCCAAAGTTAGCTTATCCTTATTTTATAGTAATTGCATGCAAAAAGTAGCAAAGACAGTCATAAACAGTGCCAATGAGTACTGCCAATGAAAGTGAGCAGTGCAAACACTACGACTGCCTTCTTTTATCTTAGGATCACCGGTGCCTCACACAGCATTTGGCACAATGTATGTCTTTAATAAGTATTTATTCAATGCATGATGAAAAAGGAAAAAGGCTGTCATAAAGTTCCTCATAGAATTGCAATATAATTCACAGAAATCAGTTTGGTTTCAAACTCAAGTCTATAGCTAGCAAAATGTTTTCCCCTCAACCAGCTAAATGTTTACTATTGTTTGCATATCAAATGAGCCACAATAACCTATTTGACAATGAGAAAGAAAGGAAAGGAATGAATGTGCACAGTGCCTGAGACCAGATGAGAATTTTTTTTTAGAAATTAACAAGACAAGGTTCCTTTCTTCCTGGAGATTCTAGGGTACTTGGAGAGAGGCAGTTGTCCAGGTACTTAATATCTGAATTCTTAGCTCCTCCTATAGACAAGGCACTGTGTTTCTAGTTGTAAAATAAGTAGAACCAGATCTGTATCTTTATGTCTGATGAGGGTTGAGAAATAAACATTATCACATGCACAATAATAATAGCTATCACATATAGTGGTTAGTATGGGCCAGTACAGTATTTTACATAAACTCATGCAATCACACTTTGAGGGGTACTCCTATTATCTTCATTTTGAAGCTATAGAAATTGTGGCATAGGTTAAAAAACTTGCTTGAGGTCATACAGCTTGTCCAGGCAGTCCAGATTCAGGGTTCATATTTTAACCACCCACTCTACTGCCTCTATGCTGTGTGTCATATGGCATAAACGTATTTGCAGATATAAGGTCTATGAAGGGAAGATGGGTTGTGCTATAAAAACATAACAAAAGCATTTCATCTTGTCTTGGGTTATTTGAAGGCTGAGTGGTGTCAACTAAGCAATGAGGGAAAGAAGTGGGGGGACACACAGGAAATTGGTGAGTGAGTATGGAAACATTTGGATATGGGAGTTTTATTGGTGGTGGTGGTGGGAGAACAGTGATCTGGGAAGGTCTCAGGGAGAAGGCAAAACTATAGGGCAGGACCTCCAAAGATAAGTTTAGTGAGTAGAGGGGAAAAGGAAACATCATGATTCTGGAATGAGCCTAATGAATTTGCGGGTACAGGGAGACACTGGTTATTAGAATTCATTCAGTCATGAGTAGCAGACACTCTATTAGAATTGGCTAAAGAAGACAAAAACTTTAATGCTTTGAGTTGCTCAGCAGCCCAGGACATAGATCCTGCAGTAAGAGAGAGCAAGTATTAATCTCTCTTCCATTCCTCAGCTTATTTTTTCTACTGTTTCACTAGTATTCTCAGGCAGTGGGAAAATGGCAGCTCTAGATTTTATCCTATCAGCTCAGCAAATTCAGGGAGTACTTCCTTCCTACAAAACCCAGGGCTGACTCTCATAGGCTCAGTTTATATTACATCATCCTTGCTGAACCAATCACTGTGGTAGGGGTATGAGGCACTCTCATTGGCTAGGCCTGGATCATGTGCCTTACTCTGTAGCCAAGGGATGGGTCAGCCCCTCCTGACTTTAGATTCTGAAAATGGGAGATTCTTCCCCAAAGTAGAATCTGGGAGCTGGGCAAGCAAAAACTGAGAATGCCACTACAAGTGGTTAGTTGGAGCAGTATTTTTCACACTTGACATGCAGTCTTCCTTAGTAGGTCTGGGATGGAATTTGAGTGAAATTCTAACTGGCTCCTGGTAAAATCAATGCTGCTGGTTCATGGGCCACACTTTATGTAGCAAGGGGCATACTACCTGGAGTGACTGCTTCTCTCAAATTAATTTAGGCTGTTTAGTGCTAGCCTATATCCCATCTTTCCATTTGTCTACTTTCCCCAGGTCTAACTTTATACCTTCATACCAGCTAAGTCCCTTTATGTGAAACACTTTCCCTCAAAGTTTTCATTAGCTTGTCAACATTTCCAAGATTTTACCTCTTATCACTTACAAATGTTTCCTGAGTGAAGCTGAAGTTACAGTTATTCTTCAACAGATGCCTTTTCGAATTTAGACCTGTGAATACTAACCTCGTAGTACCATAAAAATATATTTAATTATTCATGAGCCTGACAAGATCTGCTGTGTTCAATTGATTTGTTGTATACATAATTCACCGCCTGAGTTTCCATCTGGATGTTTGTCTGCATTGAACACTTCAGTTTTAGGCTATATGCTGTTAAAAAGTATGCAAAAGATCCTTTTAACTTGCTGATATAGCACTCGGTAATCAGATGATGTTCAATTTTCATTATGTCAATGGTGTTTTCAGTCTTGTGGACTTTGCCATCCATTGTGCCAATGCTGGCAGAATACTGAACTCTATTATAGTATAAAATTTCTGTTATCATTTAAGGCTTTAGATGAATGCCTTTATGGTGGAATGTCTGTGAAATTGAGTGAGTCCTGAATCCTGAGATTTAGCCTTGGGGTTGCTCCTGAACTTATTTTGTGACTTTCCTCATGTCTTTAAACCGTCCTAGGCCTCAGTTACCCAAAGTAGGCCATAGTTTGGGTGTTGTGCTCTCTTCTCTCTCTCTCAAGTGCTCAGCCAGGTTAGCACACCAGCTTCATTTGTAACATTTGGGTAACACAATCAAGGTGGGATATTTGATCCTCTAAGCTGTATTTTACTGATCAGCAAAAGGCTACGATACTAGCATCACTGGATAGTTACAGTGGTGATGGAAGATCATTAATGTAAACAATTTCATGACTGACAGTGGTAAGAAATCAATTAGTAATCTCAAATTTTAGTGTGTAACACTGACTAGATAATGGAGAATAGAAGTTTGGTATTTTCCCAAGATGTTACTCTTGGTTAGATAAAAGCTACCTTCATTTATATTAATTTCTTTTCTAACTCCATCGTCATTAAATATATTGGTTTAAAAATTACCATGCGTTTCACTTGTATAACTTTTTGTTGAAAGCCCTTAATTGCAACCTTGTATGTAGAATTGTTTCACACATTCATAAATAGGCTTCTCCACTTTGCATGAACAGATCTGCTAAGTGGTGTAGATTCGCGTTTTGAGCCAGAAGCCACGACCTTTCATGCAGGAAATGTGTCTACGCCAGTACAACACCCTTCTCAAAACCCTAAAGAGGTTGGGTGCCTGGGGAGAGGTATGTTTTATTTGAAGATGGGTTAAAGTTTGGTTCTCCTTCGTTCTGGATTCAAATCGCTCCTCGGACATTCCCTACCCCTTGCCAAGAATCCGGACTCGCCCTTTGTGCCTGCTAGTGTCATAAACTGCCTGAGCGCGTCGCTCAGGCCTCTACCCAACGCACATTCCTCTCCCCTGCCGGCGCCCTTTACCAGGCAGCAGGCCTACTGCTGGCAAAGGCTTTCCGACACTCCCCTGTCCTGACCCCATTTACTTCTCAGGTTCCCGCGGGTGCCATCTGGCTGCAGAAACTAAAAGTTGGCCCAAGTCACCCCCACCCCTTGCCTTCTCCACTCGCCAAAATATAGAGACCCGGCGCTGTTGGGGAAAAGAAACACTGAAGACAGAAAACGGCCCCGGGCCCCGGCGGCCCCTCCGCGGCGTCGGAGCCCTGGCCCGGGCGCCGCCTGCCCGGCCTGCGGTGCGCGGGCGGCGCGGCCCCTGGTTCCCGGCGGCGCCCCAAGCCCGGGGGAGGCCGCGCCGCACCCGGGTCTGCCCGGGGGGCCCGCGGTGCGGTTGCCGCAGCCGCAGCCGCAGCCGCAGCCGCGAGGGCGAGGGCCTGACCCGCATCTCGGCCCCAACGTAGTGAAACAGAAGACAGAGAGGGAAAGCGCGGCGCGGGCGCAGGAGGACGCGCGGAGCCGCGGGGCCGGAGCGCGGGGCCGGAGCGCGGGGCCGGGGCGCGGGGCCGGGGCGCAGGGCGCGGAGCTGGGGCGCGGGCAGCACGCGTCGCGCGCCGCCCGCCCCTCCTCCCCGCGCGCCGGCCGCGGCCCCGGCTCCCGGCTCCGCCACTCCCCGCCCCCCGCTCCCCCTCCCGCCCCCCGCCCTGCCCGCCTCCGCCTCCGCCCCCGCCCCCTCCCTCCCGGCCTCCCGCTCCCGGCCCAGCCGAACGCCGGACCCGGGCCGCCTCCCCGCCGCCGCCGCGCGAGCCGCCACCATGGACAGTCCTGTTTTCACCTTGTAAAGATGGCGGTGCGGGGTCGCTGCAACCTTTAGACTAATGACTGTCCGAAACATCGCCTCCATCTGTAATATGGTGAGTGGCCGCCGCCGCCGCCGCCTCCGGGGTCGCGCCCCAGGCGCCGCGAGGCAAAGAAAGAGAAATCGGAGCCGCAGGCTCGCCCGGCGGCGGGGCGGGGGCGAGGGGCGAGGGGCGAGGGGCGGCGGGGCGGCCGGCGCCTCTGGAAGTTCCTGGCCCCGGGCCGGGGGCCCCGCACCCCCGGGACACCCCTGGGCGCGGGTCCCGAGCCTCCCGCCCCCCTCTCTGCGCTGGGACCTGGGAGCCCGCCCGCGGGTCCTCGGGCCGCGCCGCGTGCCTCCGCCCTCGGGTTGCGGTGCAGGCGTCTGGGCTGGGGAGGCCGAACCCGATTGTCCCGGGGGAGGGGTTTGGGTGATAAGCTGGGGGTGGGGGCCCCCCTTCCTGTCCTTGCCGTAGATGAAGCCCTGCCAGTCTCCCAGACCGCCCTCGTTTCATTTTGAGTTCACTCCTTAAACTGTATTTAAAATTCACTTTGCAAAGGCAATCAGTGTACCTGGAGAAATTTGAAATGTAATAAAGCTGTGAACAAGTGCAAAATTGTGCTTAGAGAAGTGAACTTCACCTGGTTTGAGAAAGCACAGTAATTTTAGGTGCCTCAGTTTCCCCATCTGTGAAAGAGGAACAGGTTATGTGGCAGTGACATTCGAAAGCGCTAAGGCTGTGCGAGTGGAGGTCTCCAGGGTTCCCCTGCCCGATGCACTGTAAGACCCAGTGCAGGCTGGTGGGTGTGGACGAAGCAAGGGGACATCTCTGGACTCCAGTGGAGGTGTTCCATGGTGTGGTGGTGACTTTTAACTTGGGTGTTTTCTGTTGCTTTCCTTTGCTTATCAGTTTCTGCAGGAACAGCTTCCAGCCCTCGAGTCCCCGGGGTGCATCCTGCGTACACCCCCACTTGTCAGAGTCTTGGGGTGCGCACCTTTCCCCCTGGAGTCGCACCTTTCCCCCTGGAGTAAGAGTGCTCCTGTGCAGGGTGAGAGTGTGCTTTGCCTTGGCTCTTCAGGGTCCTCCGTCAGTCCCCCCCACCCCCATTAAGCTCCTCTACCTCCAACTAGAACACGTGTTCTTTTAATGCCAATTTGGGGAAAACCTCCTTGCAGCTAATAATACAGGCCCCTAAAGAGAATCTGATAAGGCTTGATTGAGAAGCCTGGAGGTAAGGTGATCTGGCTGCCCGTCCCTTATCACACAGCTTTTTAAATCTTCTGTCCCATATTTTGTTGCCAAGATTAACACATGGCAAAGGATCATTAAGGAGCCATGTGTTAACTCAGGTGGAATTGAGACCCAAGGGTGCTGCCTTCAGTTTTCAGCACTGTTGGATGTGGTCACTGCCGTGGCCAGCAGAAGAAATACTGGGGCTTCCCAGAGTGATAGCTGCCAAGGCACAGGACCAGTTGGATGTGGTGGGTGGCTTCTGGAGCATATCCATTTCCTCTCTTTTCCACACAGAGACCTTGACTGGTCTGCTCCTGTCGAGCAGCATTAATGTTACCTGGTGCAGTGAAAAGGTGATACCTTTCTTCTAGGTTTCTCTCTCTGCTAGACCAGCTCCTGAGGGAAACTGTAAAACCAGAGCAGCTTTAATATTCTTTCATGCCTGCTGTGGTGGCCTCGGGCTTACAGGACAGTGAGGCACAGTCCCAGCTTCTGGTGGTGTTTCTGTCCTGCTGTGTGTGGTGACACCTCTCTGTACTGAAGCAGGCTGGAAACTTGAGAGCTAGCGTGTCCCAAGAGGAAGCCAGCCTCCAGCTTTTTCTTTTTCCCTCAGTGCAACAGGGGCTTCTTGGCACACCTGGGCAGAATGTCACAACCTGTTTCCTGTAAAACTCATCCAGGGAGGCAAGCTGCAAGAAGGACATGAGTGGAAGGGGCTAGTACTGTGTCTGGAGGTTGACACTTCATGTGGAATCTGACAAAAGGTACCAAATTGAGGCTTATCACTCAGGTGCAGCGAGGAACCAATAATTTGTTAAGTAGGGATTTTTACATTCCTAGCTGGAAACTGTGTCTTCAGCAAGTGATAAGTTTGGGCTCTAAAGTTAGACTTCCTAGGTTCAAGTCCTGGTTCTAACACATACTAGCTTTTTGTCCTTGAACAAGTTGCTCTTTGTCTTTCCTTGTCTATAAAGGGGGGATGATAATGGTTCCTACCTCCTAGGACTGTTATATTAAGTGAATGAGCCTAGTACAGAGCAAGTACTCAGTGAATGTTAGCTGTTATCAACATCACCTTTCTAATATGTCAACTTCAGTTGTTTAAAGGACAGTGGGACAGTGGAGATTATGCCTTCTTGGACCTGATGGAAGCAACCACTAATATAAAACAACCCACATGCTCCTTTATGCTAACCAAGCCCAATGGCTGTATAGGAAGGCTGGATGGGAATCCTTAACTCCACCCCTTATAAAAGGCTACTCATGTCACCCTTATCCCTCCCAGTCTCACTTCCCACACTAGAAGGCTTGATGATGAAGAGATTGCTGTCTCTTCACCTGATCCGATGTAAATTTTGTTGGACCTCTCTTTAGATTCTTCATTCGATGATGAATTGTTTCCAGGTAGGTATTCTGTTGGTTTCTTCTCACTCTTTAGCTTCTCTCTGGGGCTCTTATTGATCCTTCCCACTCTATTTGCTCTCAGCTGGTTTGAGTAGTTGTCATAAGAGCAAGGCAGCAATCACATTTTTTTTAAGCAGTTTATTTGGCTGATGTGTGTCCAGAAAGGATGTTAAACAATACTATCCTTCTAGGTAAGACTTGAACAAAGCAAGACCTAGCATTGAAAAGTGGTTTTGTTTCATATACCAGATAAGAAAGGACCCAGCAGAACAGAAACAAAACTTGTAGCAAATCCTTCATGTGATTGAGAAATAAACACCTCTTCCTCTTAAACTTCCTGCACCAATTTTAGATGTAGGGGACTTGGACAATAATCACATCCTTCCACTTGTCTCCTTCCCCACTGAAGTTTTATTGTCCAGTAAATTGAATGCTAGCTCTCATTTGTTTTAGTTTTACTCTTATGTAAGTCCTTGCCATAGCTATTCTTGATCAGCTTGCTTAGGGCTTGTCAGCTTAGCCATACAGCACTGTCTGGTTCACAAATAGTAAAGCTTGTTTGGCTGGTGTGTTGTAATTTTTAAAATGCACTAGCTGCTACGAAGCATGAGGAAATGTCCTGGGTTGATAATACTCTGGTTTTTGTCCAAACCAATGGATTTAACTTCCTGTGTATTTTTATGGCCCTACAAATAGTAGGGTTGTTGTGTTTTCTTTTTTGATTTTGGGGTTTTTTTTTTTTGGTAAATTTTATGATTGAAGAGCTTAAGGAATTTTCTAAAGAGGAAGCATTTGTTAGAAGAAACCTAATGTGCCTTCTAGAAATGTGACTTTGGCGCAAATTGTTCTAAATCATCAAATCTTAATTTCACTTGTTAATAGTGCTCTAAGATATACCATACAGGAAATGCCCTGTGTCAAATAGATTACTTTGTGTTCCCATAAGTGGCCATTTGTTGAGGACCTGCTATGTCAGTGTTGGCACATACTATGTGCAGGTACTAACTAAATGAATGAGGTGACTCCCTATCTCCAAGGAGCTCAGCGGTTTCTTGTGAGCATAGCATTGGTAAAGTTGAAAATTTCAGTATAGTGTGGTATGTGCACAGATACAGGATTAACAAAATTGCAGAAGCAGTACAGTGGAAAGACTGAGGAGTACATCAGAACATTTCTTTAATATTTTTGTGTTTGACCAAAGTTTGACTGTATTTTATTTTATAAGAGGACATGATTATAGTCAATATAACTTAGAACTGGCATCTGTACCGTTGGGTGTCTCTCCAGTTCAGCATGAGTCTAATGGCGCCTTTGGACAAATTGTATTTCTCAACTCGTAAAACTGATGTTTTTGTTGTTATTGTCGCCAAAAAGCATCTAAGTTAGTAGTATTTCTTAGAGTCTTTGTAAAAATCTACATCTTTTAGTTGGTTAGTGACCACCTGAGTTCCTAATTGTGTAAGGCTGTGTTACTGGTACTGGATATTAGTATTCTAGCACTATTGGTCAGCCCCAGCAATTATTGAACACCACAGCGAGTACCTGATTTGAATTATTTTAAGTAAATGAAGTCACCTTGATATAAAGGGAAAGTAAAATTAGTAAAAGTTTGAAACAGCTAGAGCATTTTTATAAAGATCATTTTATTTTGGTAAGTCAGTCACTTACCTGAGGCAAGTATTTTGATAATTGTTGGAAAAACTCTTTAAATATTAAAAATATGTAAATTGCATAATTTGGGAGAAGAGTTAACTTGCCTCTTTATTACTGTTACTCATCCTTCCCATTCTTACAGATAATTTGAGACTTAGTTTAATGTATCAGCTGGGAGTTGTTACAGTCATGTATGAGGGTCTACTCTGAGAGTTGTTAGTTTTTAAAATTGGCAGGTGGGATGGGTTAATGTTAAAGAAAAATTCTGTTCTTCTGGCTTCCCAGGTCTAATATTTCAGCGTTTGTGTTGGATCAGGTCCTGACAATTAAGTCTACAGATTTTTCTATTTTTTCTTGGAATCCTAAGGGAAAAAAAAGTTGAATGCCAATATTTGGTTAGAATGAAAGATTGTCATACCATTTGCTGGATATCAACTTTATTTGTTCCAGTTTACTCACACAATAAAACCTATTTATTTCTTTTGTACTAATGTGGAACTTTGGTATGTTTGTGTTATAATTGAAAGCAATTTTTAATTTTGATCCTTTTAGCAATTATGAGAAAATACTCTAATTCATATGTCTCCTTTTTTCCCAGTCTAGTCTATCTAGTTAATTTGAATGAGTTGAGGTTTCATGATGGTATTTAAGTCTGTGGTTATCATCAGAAAGGTATCTCTTGGTGGGTTTATCTCTAGCCTACCCATGGAGCCAGCCCAAAGCAAAATGACGGAAAGATGGTGTCTTTTAGTCTAGTTAACTTTTCTGTCCTAAATATTTTAATGCAACTTCTTACAGTAAACTTTAAGTTGTAGTGAAACCACATGCTAGTTTAACAGTTTAAAAGTCTTCGCTGATCTTTTAAGAGAAAAGGCCACCCAAAAATGAACCAGTGAAAACTTTCTTGAGGCTAATAAATTCTGTTAGGAACCAACTCCGGCCCTAAAGGCATTTTGGAATATTTCTATTCTGGGATTGCTGCTTAGAATTTTGGGGATGTCCTAAGTCCTTTGCATGGCATTTTACTGTAATTCTGAGAATGGTTATTTGCTATGGATAGTTTTAAAACAAGAGTGTGTGGAAAACACTATTGGTTCCTAAAGCTTCACTTTCCAGTCTTCCTCCTGCCTATCTTCACTTTCCAGTGGGTCCAGTCTTCCTCCTGCCTATCAGATTCTAATGTCACTTTCAGAACGCTCAAATGCTTTAAAGTAGCTTGGACTTGGGACTCTTTTTCTGGGTGGGGATAAATTTTAGGTATACAGAAAAATATGGAGAATAATATAGTGAGCACCCATGCATCTCTCAAGAAATAAGGTATTATGAATACAAGGAAATCCTTCTCCATTTCATTCCCCTTCCCTCTAGATAGTGACCACTGTTCTGAATTTGGTATTTATCACGTGCTTTTATACCGGAGTAGACATTTATGTATGTATTCATCAACCAGATATGGTATTGTTTCCTCATGTTTTAAAAATGCTCTGTAATATTGAACAACTCCTCAGTTTGCTTTTGTTTAAATTACGATTTTGAGATTTATCCATTAAGATACATATAATTCTGGGTTGTTTTAACTGCTGTGTAATATTCCATTGCATGATCATACTGGAATATATTTATTTATTGTTGATTAGCACTTGGGTTTACAGTTTTTTGTGTGTGTCATTTTAGAACAGTGAACAGCTTTGAACTTGTCTCCCTGTGTATATATTTAAAGTTTCTCTGTGATATATACCTAAAATGGAAGTTGCCAGATCAAAGGAAATGGGCATCTTTGACTCCTAATATATTGCCAAGTTGTTCTCCAAAACAGTTGTGCCAGTTTGCATTCCAGCCAGCAGTGTTTGGGAGTTCCAGTTGTTCCACATGCTTGCAGGCACCCAACATTGTTAGAATTGCTGTGTTGCCAGTCTGATGGATGTGAAATGGTATCTTCCTGGTTTAAAATTAGCCCTTTCCCGTGTATTAATGAGGCTAAACATGTTTTTATGTGTTTATTGTGCTGGGTTTTTAATCCATAGGCCTTGGAGCAGTTTTCCAGGGTTTATAAGTCAGGATCGTAGTGTTATTTTTGTGTGAAAATAGGGAAAAGGGGAAATCAGGGTGACCAAAAGAAAAAAAAAATTAAGAAAGGTAGAAATGGAACAGAAGATACAAGTTGAAGGAATAACACGGTGAAACAAGCGAATCCTTGTAGCAAAAAGACTAGAGTAGATTGAGACCTTGCATGGTGAGAGTAAATTCAGGATATGTTACTGTGCTGCCCAGGCCTCTCAGTTCCAGCCACATTTTTCATGCATCGTTGAATTGAAATCGGCTTCAGTGAAAATCATATCTGGGGCGGGGCAGCTCTTCCCGTGAGAACAGCAAGGCTGGACGTGTGGAGTGATCCTGTTTGCCCAGTCGATTTTTGAAGTTCTTTTAGAGAGGCAATGTGAAATTGTGTTCTTACTACAGCACATTTCTTTGTCCTTCATGTTAAGTATACTGTGCAGGGAACCAGCTTTTATCAGGATGCGCAGGAAGGTACTTGTGGAGTTTCTATCTCAAATATTTGGAAAACATTCCCTGTACTTTATTTTGATTTTCAGAGTATGATGAATGTCATCTTATTGAATGCAGACATGTATGGTTTTAAAAGTATGATTGACAATAGCTTTAAAAATGTTATACTCCAGTGGTTCTTTGTGTACCAAAGAATTGTGCCCACATGTGCATTGTCTTATTAAAAATTCATACTCTGGGGTCATACCCTCAGAGGTTTTGGTTAGGTAGACCTAAAGAGGGGCCCTGGAATCTGCATTTTACATAAGTCTTTTGTTCTATCCACTCCCTCCTCATTCTGTTATAGGTGAGCTGACAACTACACTTTGAGAATGTTGCTTTCCTTGGATAAGAATCTTGGCCTCCTAAGAAAAATATTGCTTATAGAAATCATCTGCTACGTGATAGTTTTTTAAGTCTATGTAAAAATTTTAAGGTTATAATTTAACTTCAAAAGCTATAGATCATTGCCATTCTTGATATTAAATAGCCAAGTTTCTATTAGTTTATGCTCCCAGAACAGGAATTCCCAACCCTGCCTATATGTCATGTCACCTGAGAAGTTTCTGCAAGAAATTTTTAAAAATCACAATATATTAACTCCCAAAAAAGTATGGAAAAAAGAATGTAATTTATTATATGTTTAATATACCCCAAATACCTATTCTTCAAATCTAACAGATATTAAAATTTAGTTATGTTTGGTTAAGATCTTTTTTATATGTAAAACCTTAAATAAAGTCACTAACCACCTCTTTTCTCTCCTTTTTTCCCCAAAGCTAGCTTTTTTCTGAAATTGATATGGTGTTTACCAAGTACGTTTTTATACTTTTACTTCATATTTATGAATCCATAAACAGTATATCAGTGTTTGTGTATTAAAATATGTAGCTTTTTGCAACTCTTTTTTCACTCAACAGTTGTACTTGAAATTGTGTTACCACATATAGGCCTAGTTAATTCATTCTAATGGTTCTATAACTGTATTCTTTGACTTAACTATGCTTTGCTTATTCATTACCTTGTGAGGGGCAATTGGATGGTTTCCAAAAGTGTTCTCTCTGGAAACTGTTGCAGCGAATGTTCCTGTGTTCTTTGCACATGTGCCTTCATTTCTCCAGGATGTCCTGGAAGTGGCAGTGCTGCTCTTAGGATACCAGCTTCATTAGATATTGTCAAATTGCTACCCAAAGTGGTTGCAGCATTGGGAGCTTTTTTGGTGTGAAGCTTCTAGGGCCTCAGTGTCAGAGTTTCTACTGTACGTAGGTATAGATGGGCCTGGGGTGGGTTTTAGGCACATGCTATTTGTTTTTAATTGTTGCAGCATCCAGGGTTGAGAAACCACTGGGTTAGACTGGCAACTCCATGAGGGCAGGAGCTATGTTGATTGTATTCACTGTTGTTTTCCCAGCCTGATTCAGCACATCTTTGGAAGATGCTCAGTAAATAATTATTTGATAAAGGAATGAAGGAGTATAGCATGGTAGAATGCAAGAATTGCTTTGCAGTAAAGCAGTGCTTCTCAAATTTTATTGCCCACAAGAATTACCTGGAGATCTTTTAAAGTGCAGATTCTGATTCAATAAATATGGAGTGGGGCTGAGATTTTGCATTTCTAGCAAACTCTCTGGTGACCAGATACTTCTGGTCTTAGAGCAGTACAGCACTAGGGGGAAAAAAGAGAACAATATCTTCCATACGATTCTATAGAGTGGAGGAGTCTGAGATTTGGAATGCCAGAGCTGGGTAAATCTCAGAGCCTGTTTCCTCATCTCTTTACAACACAAAAAGGCATATTATGATATACCTTCCTGACAGCTTTTTTGGGAAGAATCAAAGGACATCCTGCCTACAAAACATTTTGTGTGCTGTGCTGCCCTCACGCATGCTAACTTTTTCACAAGTATTCTCTTTTTTGTGAATTAATGTTTTCCTACAATTTACTCAAAGCATAGAGCTATTGGTATTGCAGGATCCAATGGATTTCTGTTTTTATTTTGATCTGATGTCCACATTTAGTGGGCATTTGAGAGGAGTGGGATGGGGGAAAGAGGCTGGGCAAGAGCAGAGGCAAAAATTTACCAGATAGTGTGGTTCTGACTGCGAGTGCTGGGGCCGTGGGGGGGTCCCTTCTCACTGTTTCTGTAGTGTGGGGAGGGACAGAGCTGGAGAGAGGCCCACAACTCTCTCCCAATCAGCTCTGCACTGGAGCAGGTGACAAGATAGTAAGAAGACCCTCTAATTTATTTCCCCAAACAGACACTTCTTAAAGTGACAGGGGAATGCACAAAATAATTATTTGGTATAAATTGATCAACTATAGGTGTAATCGGAGGTATTCAGGGCAAAGTCATCCTGTGATCAACCCAAAGTTAAGCCACCACAGGACACTGTTGTTTAAATGCAAGGTTTTATTCAGGTGCTTTGATAACTGGAGTCTTGCCTCATCCATCTGAGAGATGTAGTGTGATGTGGAGAGAGGAAGGCAGATAAAAATAAAGTAAAAATAGTGACATTTAGAACTCTGTGTATTGTATGCCAAGGTGTGTGTGTGTGTGTGTGTGTGTGTGTGTGTAGCTATTATTCCTAAGCACGTCTTTCTCTAGAGGGTAGACCATGGAATGGGTCCAGTTCCTTAGACTAGTGATTCTCAAATGTCAGCTTGTGCTTCTTCCTGGTTTTCATTTTATTTTTGAACCATCTGAACTTTATTTAATAATTTGCTTTAAATTTGTTCACCTTCTATTAGTTTGACCTCATTCTGTGCTAAGACATCTGTGAAATAATGGGTTTGATGAACTAGTTATGTTTTTCTAATACATATCAAAAACAGTTCCTCAAGTTAAAACCATTCATACTCAAGCCACTTAAAATTTGCTCACCTCTCTCTACATTTATGATTTAGAGCTTGGGAGACAGACATTGGCTCAGGTAAGATGTTCTTTATAGTGTTTCGAAAACTGGTTATTGGAAGAACACTGTTAAATTGGTTTGCAGATTATGGGCTGGTGGGCTGAGAGGCAGGTTAGCATCTGTTTGGAGCTTCCACACTGCTGTTGGTTGAGTGTGAGAGCTTACCTGTATTAACCCTCTGAGGGTCTCTGCTTCTCACTCATAACATGTGGATGACTAGAGAACTTACCTCTCTGTGGTGTTGTTGGCCTTAAGTGGAATAATTTATGTCTAATGCATAGCCCAGAGCCTGGCCATGTTATTACAACTTTCTTTTAGAGCAGGGGTCCCCAATTTCCAGGCCGTGGACCAGTGCTGGTCTGTGGCCTATTAGGAACCAGGCTGCACAGCAGGAGGTGAGCAGCGGGCAAGGTTCATCTGTGTTTGTAGCTGCTCCTCAGCGCTAGCATCATCATCTCAGCTCCACCTTGGATCATCAGGAATTAGATTCTCATAGGAGCTCTGGTCCTGGTGCCAAAAAGGTTGGGGACCACTGCCTTAGAACTCTTCAAAGGGGTCCACATGCTGTACTGAACTAGGGATCCGAGGTCCCGACCCAGTTCCATCCTGACCCCGATACTTGTAGCTTTCAGGACATTGGGCAGGTGACTTAAACCTCTCTGAGTCTTTAAGATGTTATGAACCATTCCTGCTGGTGAGCAGTGCTGAGCAGGAGAGGAGTGAGCATGCTGTGATCTAGCTGTGGCTTCCTATCAGAGACAAGACCAAGGAGGGGAAGTTCATGGAGCGGACGGGAGGAGGAAGAAGCTGTGATTTCCGAGTGAGATGTCTTGGAAGACACAGTGCTGATGGTGTGTGGCAAAGCTTTTGTAATCATCAGTCAGGATACAGTGTTTTTCATTTCCTGATAATGAGAGCACATCATGTAGTAAAAGATTTTTAGTTATCCAATAAGCATATAAAATACCCTTTTGTTTTATTTGCTGTGCACAAGTGTTCCTGAGAAATACACAGAAAGTAAGTTCAGTTTTTTAAAAAAATTTTTTGAATAAAAATTTTTAAAAGTTAATATGAGTTCACATGGTAGAAATTTTCAGATTGTACAAAAGGATGTATGTTGAAAATATACCCGTGACCCAGTTCTTATCTCTGGCATCGATCAATATTCGCACTGTCTTCTCTTCCATTCAGAGGCATCTTATACATATAGAAGCAGATATTTTTCTATTTCTCTCCTAGTTTTAAAAACACAAATAGCACTGACAGCATAGACTGATCTGTCCTGATCTGCCCCTTGCTTTCTGTATCTTGCAGATGAGTCTGTGCTAGTATGTGAAGAGCACCCTCCTTTTTCTTCCTCCCTCCCTTTCCCTCCCTCCCTCCCTTCCTTTTAATGGCTGCAGAGTATTCAGTTGCTTGGATGTATTGAATTCATGTAATTGGGCCCCCACTAATGGGCACAATGGTAGTTTTCCAGTCTTGGGTTTTGACAACAAGGCTATAGATAACAACCTTGTCCATACATCATTTTGCATGTTTGGGGGTATATCTGTTGGCTGACTTTCTAGAAATGGTATGCGTTTGTAATTTTGATAGGAGGCCAAATTGCCCTCCACCAGCAGTATGTGTGACTCCTATTGCCCATAGCCTTACCAAAACAGTGTGCTATCCCAAAACCTTTTGTTCTTTGCCAGTTGGGGGAAAATGGTGTCTTAGTATATTTTTAGTCTTCATTTCTCTTATTAATAGTGAGTGTGGGCTGCTATTCATGTTTCAGAAAACAAGCTCAGTTTCAACAGTTTTGCTGTTGGCAATTATTTTCAAAGTCTGTAGGGAATGACCCATTTTATTTTTATTTTCAATCTGTTGTAGACTGATATTTTTGTAAAAGTACAATAAAGCATTATGAGCAAAGTGGAATAGAAACCCTGAAGATATATAAGCATAAACACCAAATTTTTTTTTTTTTTTTGCTAAACTTGACGGACACAAAATTACTCTTCATTCATTATATATGTTTTCATTTCTGAACTTAGCTCATGAAGGAGTGTTAACACTGAGTTATATTGCTGTAAAGAACTTGCTCCATCTCTTTTTTCCCATTGTCATCCTGTTCGAGGATCAGAGCAGAGAGCACAGAATTTTATATTTTATATTTCACAATCAGTACATTGCAGGATGTTTTCGTTACATTAAAGTAAACGATCTCTGATGGTGCAATATGGAGCCAGAGGGCTTGGTTCTCAAGCACAGGAATGCCAGGCAAACACACTCAGGCAGTTCTCCCATGCTGTGAGGCGGAGACGCTGGTGTCCTGCTTTTTCACTAATGAAGACCTTGAGCTTGAACTAGAGAGAGGGAGATGAGGAGAACATACTTGAAATCAACCTATTAGTTAGATTTGCAGAGTTGGCCTCTTTGACCTGGGGCTTTGCTGAGATCCATGCCACTCAGGCTGCTTTTCCGAGAAGTGACGGGGAAGGTACTTCTGTGAAAAACAGGAACTGAGAGACTAGTCATGGAGGCATCACTGTCGCTTTGCAGAACACTGGATTAGAAACGAGGCTTTTACTTCTAGCTCACCGAGTTCAGTGACCAGGGTGAGTATTTCCTTCTCCTCCACCTTCAGCTGGAAGACAGACAGTAGTCTTTTTTCTGTCTTTTTTCTGCTTTTGAGTTGAAACTTTGTCTTCGTTTTAGGACTTTATTATGCTGTCTTTAGACATGTGGAGAGTTGTTTTACAAGCCAGAGTCTAACTGCTTTTTACTGTCCCTTCCTTTGATGACTTGGGATCACTGTGTGTGTATCTAAGGGTCATCTTTCTTCAGTAGCAGCCATTTTTGCTTCTGTGTTATGATCATTAAATGAAGTCATTTTGAGGTCTTTTTAGGGTTGTTTCTTCCTACCCAGTATCCTACAAGTTATGGGAATGACATGCTATCATGCTGCAGAATGAAAATGCCCTTTAGCCACTTTCTTGTGGACAACTATCTCCCTGGGAAGCCTGAGGAGGACCAGGAGGTGGATGAGCACTGGAAGCAGGAATTGAGTTAAGATTGTGGGCTACAGTTGACCTCTCCTTCATGCCAGCACTTGATCTTGCAAGGTATTCAACTTCCACTAACCTTCTTTCCCTCACTCGTGAGATGAAGATAGTAAGTCCCTGTCAGTAATTTATCTGAAGGAAGCATATTGCTCAGTGTTGGTCAGTGGGATGGTGCGACTTGTCTGCTAAGCAGGATGAGCATCCATAGCCACTCTGAGCATGGTGTGCCTCGTAGTTAGGTAGCATGTACCAGCCAACGTCCGAAGAGGACTTGCTCAGAAATAGTCCTGGCTCTTTGCTCAGTCTCTACATCTTTAGCTAAGGAATTACTGAAAACATGAGTGAAAAGATCATCTTTCTTAACTTGTGGTCAGGAGCTCAGGCTCTGGAACAGAATGGCCTGGGTTTGAGTTCTGGCTCTGCCATTTTAGAATGAATGAGCTTGGGCAGGTTCCCTCCATTGCTTCATGAGTAGAATGGAGATAGTAAGTGTAATTGTCCTTGGGTTAGTGGACAAGATTGATTGAATATATAGACAAGAAGTTCTCTTGAATGAGTAACACCTCCTACTTACCCTTCCTGTTTCCTGAGTTTATTCAATCAGCAAAATTATTAAGTGCCTTTTATATATGCTCTGTGAGGTCCTGGCAAACCGATCAGATGGAATCGCTGTCCTCATGGAGTTTCTGCCCTAGGATTTTGTACTTTTGCACTAATTAGTTCTGGGAAACCAGTGTCCATAATTCCTCCTTAACCATCCTTGAATTCTGGCAAGTGGCTCCTGACTCATCCTGAGATCTTGAGCTGCATCAGTTAATTTTTGTTTCACTTCCTCTGTAAGACTATCGGAATGACCTTTTGTCACCAGAAGTCTGAGAATACTAGTCCTTTTGGAAACTAGTTTTTTTTTGTACTTTTGCACTCCGAAAACATACTTAATAAGTAAAATAGCTTTGGAATAGAGACCTAAAAATGTGTTTTAGCAATAGTATTCACCTCTCTAGGCATATATTTTACTTCCTAGTTTATAATTTGTGGCTTATTCTCTGTGTACTTTGAAATCTTTACTTTTTTTTTTTTTTTAATCTTTCTTGTGTCTCTTTTCTACTTCATACAGACTTGAGAGGGAGGTTGCCTATCATAGGACATGGAAGAATGGACTGCCTTGGGGTGAGCTTGGGGAAGTAGGTTTACTTCTCTGAGCCTTCATTTTTTCCACCTCAGAAAAGTCTAGCTGATCTCCAAGGACCCTTCCCTGTCTATGCATTTTGGATTTGGGCTCCCCATTTTATGACAGTGTTCTTGTTGGTTTTTATAGACCTTGCAGTGCCATTGTTCTGATTATATCCTCTCTCTGAGCAAGAATTTATCTCTTTTTTTTTTGCCCCCAAGGGAAAAATTCTGACATGTTTTTCTCATAAATTGATTTTAAAATTTCTCTAAAAAGAAATGCCTTTCTATACCCACCTCATGTATTTATGATTCATCCTTCCCGAGTGGCTCTGGTGGCTGTTTGTTGTGTGTTTTTGTAGCACCCCTCTGCAGTCACAGAATTGCTTTCAGAGTGCTTTGAAGAGCCAACATTACAGTCTCCTTGTTGGAACTCGTCCCAGCTCAAATTCTATTTTTGATAAAGTGCAGTGCATTGTTTTTCAAAGGTTACCAGATTTTTTACTGATGGAAATAAGAACTCTGTATTTCTTATACCTCCAGACCCTGTGATTTACTGCCATAAGTAAATAATTGTTATATGACCAGATTCCCCCAGAATCTGGTCATATAACAATTATTTTCAGTACCTCCCATTTGCCTTTTGTGCCTCTGTGCTGGGTATTAGCGGTAGACATGCAGGCTCTTGGATTTGTAAAGCATTTTACAGTTTATGTAGTGCTAATAACATTCCCAGTTTTGCTTGATTCTCTCTGCCACCCTGAGCAGTAAGTAGGCTTAGTATCAGCAACTGGACCTTCAGCCAGAAAACTAAGGACAGAAGGGGAAATGACTGAAATCAAAGACAGATTCACATAGAGGAGCAAAAAAATGGCCAGTATAGCTCTGAGGTGTGTGCTTTGGGCCTTAGATAACTGGTTTGCAGGATTTTAGTTTGCTAAATTTTTCTTAAGTTTTTTATGACAAAAGTAAAATTTACTCATAGTGAAAAATTCAAACAGTGGAGAAGAGAAAATGAAAAGTCCCTTGGTGACCCCCCCATATCCCAGCCCCACTTGTAGATACTGGGACTAGTGCTCATGATTTCTCAAGTGTTGGTAAGGGGTTTCCATGAAAATGTAAGTGTTGAATGCTCCTGGTCTGCTGTGTGCCCTGAGCCCAGAGCAGGGCTCGCCGTCTGTAGATGGAGTGAAGGACCTTTCCAGTGTCATCATGTACACACTATTACTTGCCGACATGTTTTTACTTGTCACTGTTTCTTGGACAAATTTTCATAGCCATAGCTATAGAGCAGTTTTACTCTTTTTAGAAAGATACATGGCATTCCATCCTGTGGATGACTGTAGCTATTTAACCAGTTCAGGTTATTTCTAACTTTTTTCTGTTACAGACTTTCTTGTGAGGACCATCTGTGACATTGACTGCTGGTTTTTCCCTCAATATCCTTTTTCTGTTTCTAATTTTATCTGGTTGTGGCTATTCAGGTGAAGACCATGTTTGCTAAACTCCTTTGCAGCTTGGTGTGGCCGTGTGACTAGATTAGATTATGGCCAACGAAATCGTGAGTGGAAGTGATAGGTACAGGCGGGGGCATAAGGAGAGGAGCAGTGTCTTCCTGTTTGTCTACTCCTTCCTGGCAGAGGTCATTTGGTGGTTGGGGCTGGCGTGGCCATCTTACTTCCATGGATAGAAGCTGACTCTTGAGGGTGACAGAGCAATAAGGTAAAAGGAGTCCAAGTCCCCACCAAGTCAGGCCTGCGCTGCTGCTTCATGAAAATTTACATAAAAGAGAAATAAGTTTTTATCTTGTTTAAGCCATGCTTATATTATTTGGGTCTTTGTTACAGTCTCTATTTTTTTTTTTTTTGACTATGTGAGTTTATAGGTAGAATACATTGTTTAAACTAGCATTGCAGGGATGAAGAATATGCTCATTTAAAATTTTTATTGAATCTGTCTAACTGATCTTTAAGCAGTAGTAATTGTTGTCATCATCATCTCACAAAATATTCCCCATCATGCCCATGTCTTTTTATCATGTAGAGATGTACATTTAACATATTAAACCCCCAAATCTGTTAAAGATGCACAAAAATTCATGTTACCTGTGGAAAGTACTAGCATGTGAAGCAAGAGTTTGGTTCCAGATGTCAATATCAGTGACATTCTTTATCCATTGGAAGAGTTCCTAGAGCATGTGTTTACAGAAGGGAAGGGGAGAATGGGGGAGTGGTGGAGGGTACCACCTAGGCCTTACTGAACAGTAAATAAGAAGAGCTCACACATCTGTTTCCAAATTACCATACACATGGAAGCTACCCAGGCAGCCCTAACCATTCTCATCCATTCATACAGCCATCAGGTATCATGGGCCTACTATGTGCTAGTCACTGAGAGTACAGGTCAGACATGTCAGATCCAGTCTTTACTTCCTTGAGGTATGTAGTTTTGGGGATAGGATGGATGTTAATAATTACATAAGTAATAATTGGAATAAATACCATAAGGGAGACATACAGGATACTATAAGTCAGGAGTGGAGGTTTTATGTAAGGGGTTGGTGTATTAGTTTCCTATGACAGCTGTAAAAAACTACCACAAATTCTAGTTTAAAATGTCACAAATTTATTTTCTTAGTGCTCTAGAGATCACAAGTCTTAAAATAGAGGTGTCAGCAAGGTTGCACTCCTTCTGGTGGCTCTAGGAAGGAATGTGTTTCCTTGACCTTTCCAGTTCCTAGAGGCAGCCTGCGTTCTTTGGCTCATGGCCTCTTCTTTCGTCTTCAAGGCCAACAGTATAGCATCTTCATATCTCTCTCTCCAGACTGTGCTTCCATCATGGTATCTCTTGCCTCCCTCTCATGAGGACTCTTGTGATTACACTGCCTGCTTTCCCCTGCCCCCCGATAATCTCATCTCAAGATCCTTAAATTAAACACATCTGCAAAGTCCTTTTTTTCATACAAGGTAACATTTTCTTAGGTTCCAGGGACATCTTTGAAGGGCCATTATTCTGTCACAGGGACTACTCAAATCTAAGAGTGGTCAGTGAAGATTTCCCTGAGAAGGATGATAGTTACCAGGCAGGTGAGGAAGCAAGGAAGAGCCTTCAGGTAATGGGTGGAAGGGAACTTGAGGTGTTTGAAGAACAGGCCATTGTGACAGGCCAAGTGTATGAGCCAATGAGTGGCAAGAGAAGACTTTTTAGCCGGCAGTGGAAGTCACTGGAGGATTTTACAGTAGATTTGTATTTAAAAAGTACTTTTACTATTGTGTTGACATTGAAGTTAGAGGTGGGTAAGCTGGATGTTTAGGCCACTTAGGAGGCTATTGTAATTCAGACAAGAGATGCTGGTGGCCTGGCCTTGCTGGTGGTGGGAGACTAAAGAGAAGTGAGTGGATCTGAGATTTAAGCAGAGTGAATCAGTAGGACACTTTGATGGTTGAGTGCAGAATGCAGAGGGGCATGACAGGCATGGCCGAGAGGTTTCTAGTCAGGAGGTGGGTAGCATTGTCATGTACTAAGTGGGGAAACACCAGAAAAAGATTGGACTTGCAGGGACGAGAAGTGCAAACTCTAGTTTTGGGTAGGTTGATTTTGGTGGCCTGTGAGACAAACAAGTAGGAGTGTGTCAGTATTCATCTAGTCTGAATGAGCTGAGGAAGTGAGGTTTCTGGGATGAAGATAAAGAGTTGGAAATGGTTGGCATGTGTCTATTGATTGAAGCCGTGTGAATGGTTATTGCCTGGACCCTACAGAGAGGCATGTAGGGGTGGGAGGGTCTTAGTGCTCAGAGAAAACTAGCACCTAAAAGTGCTCCCTGGAGTTGGCAATGTTTGGGACCCATCAGGGACAGAATCCAGAAGGGACTGTTTTGAGAAGCATTCTGGAGGTGAAGTAGAGAGACAAGTCTTCAAGGATAGTATGGAAAACTCAAACATATTGGTTTCCTACTGCTGCTATAACAAATTACCATTGACTCAGTGCCTTAAATCATGTAAATTTATAATCTTATTCTCTTTTGGAGGTCAGAAATGTGAAATGGTTATCCCTGAGCTAAAATGAGGGGATGCACGGCTATCTTCTTCCTGGAGACTGTTTTCTTGCCTTTGAAGCTTCTAGAGGCTGCCTGTGTTCCTTGGCTCCTGGCCCCTTCTTCTACCATCAAAGTTAGCAAAGTTGAGTCCTTCACATGTTGTATCACTCTGATCTTTGTTCTGCTTCTGTCCCCACTTTTAAGGATGCTTGCGATTATATTGATAATCTGGGATAATCTTTTTATTTTAAGGTCAACTGATTAGCAAATGAAGTCCGTCTACAACCTCAGTTTCCCTTTGCCAGGTAAGGTAATGTGTTCACAGGTTCTGGGGATTAGGATGTGGACATCTTCGGGAGACCATTACTCTGCCTGTACGCATGGTGGAAAAGTATAAACAGAGTAGTGTGTTGAGTTCCACATAACCTACAACTCACCTTCAACAACACAATTTTATCCCAACCCCCTGCCTCCCCCCACTTCACCACTGGATTACTTGAAATAAATCTTAGAAATCATCTGATTCATTTGTAAATGATTCACAGTAGACAGTTGTTTAAAGAAGTTTAGCTATGAGGGGAGGCGAGAAAGAGGGTAGTAACAGAGAGATGTGTGGGAGAGTATGCATGTGTTTTTAATAGGGGAGACACTTAAGCATGCTAAATTCTGATGGGAAGGATTTAATAGTGGAGGAGAGATTGGACTTGGACAAGAGAGAGATCTCCATTGTTAACAGGGGAGACACATAAGTTTGAAGGTTCGGGAGTGAGAAATTGAGGAATTTTTTTCTGTTGATTTATTTATTTTTTTTCTGTTGAGTGGCAACCAGTGAGAAGGGCAAAGGGATTGCTGAAGTTTCGAGGAGCTGGGGGAAAGTTGGAAATAGTCATTGTGGAGTGGAGAATGAGTGCCCTAGAGAACCATTGTTAGAAGTGAGACATGTTGGGGGCCACATGAACTTGGTGAATTCCGGTGAGTCCATTGAACTTAGTTGTGTGACTTTTCCCCCAGCATGAACATCTGTCTGGGTGTATGTTCAGAGAAGGTGGATAATTTAGTTCTTACTGTGTTGGTTCTTTGGCCAGGTGGTGTGACCAAAGGACAGGGTAAGGGGTGCTTATAAGAGCAATCGAGGTCAAGATCCATGGACTCCAACCTGAGTAAGAAAATAGAGGAATAAAAGGTTCTAGTGAGCCGTAAGTCTAGCTGTGATGATATGCTCTAGGGAGTCAGTGGCAGGGCTGAGTCTGGGTAGGTCACCAGATCTCGGGGTCACCAGATCTCGGGGTCACCACATCCGGGCTCTGTCTTCAAGAGTGGATAGCTGAAGCGGAGTGGAACAAAGACAGTTAAGACATCAGGTTGCCGAGAGCAGGGTGTGGGAAGACTCCATATGAGTATCGAAACCACCCAGGATTGTGGCAGGAGATGAGATGTAAAGGTGTTTTCTGTGAGTGGTGGTCAGCCAAGAAAGGGAGAAAGGAAAGGCTTTGTGCAGTGCGGGAAGACAGAGGCCACGGAAGGGCAGATGTTTTGACAGAGTTTCTCTTAAATACTGCCCTCTGGGTTACTGTCCTTGGTGTGAGTCATCCCCCTCCCAAACTCCCTCTCCAGTGAGAAAATAGTAAGATAAGTAGAAAAAAATCAGACTCAACCCAAGAATTCCTAAATAGCAAAAATCATGGATTAACTTAAATATATGGCTGCTTCATAAAGATTTAATGAGATGTCTCCATTACTTTATGTCTGACATTGCTTCTGGGTTAAGCCATTTATTTTAATGTTTCAAAAATGGCTATGGGTGTATTTAATATGCATTGTTTACATTGATTTATGAAAACATTGGTTTGTGAAAACAGACAATATTATGATAAGGGCATAGAATATGCTATTTCTGCTGTGGTTATCTTTGCTTAAAATTGGGCTATTTTGCATTTAATATTGTTTATTGACACGACCATTTTGACTGGTTCTCAGCCCAGTTTTTGGCCGTTTCTTTCTGTGATCGGAGATGATAACTATGAGTTCAGAATCAAAGTAAGTAACAGCAGCAGATTGATTTTTTTTTTAATAAAACATAAGTATTTTTTTTTAAATACCCATCTCCCAAATCTTTGTGCTTCTGTGAGCTGTGGGTCCTCTGTGATAGCCTGAGAACATACATGGGGAGCCTGATTCTGCCCACCTCCAAACCACTCACCTCGGTGCACTGAGCTTCGGGTAGTTTTCCTAATCCCTGCAGACTTATCCAGGCCCTGGAAAGGAATGACAGTGTGCTATTGCCGGTGATCACTGGACCCTTATTGGAGCTCAGTACATGGTTTTGTGTGATGTGATTGCTCTGCATAGCCTTTGATTAAGATCGTGGGCACCCAAGTCTGCCTCCTGGGTTCAAGTCCTAGCTCTTGCTGCTTCCTGACTGTGGTCTCTGGACAGATTCTTAACCCTTTTGAGATTATGTTTCTGTCTGTTAAATCACTGTTTTGTTCACTTCTATTATCAGAGTCTAACTAAAATAGTGTCTGTCACATAGTGGGTGTGTGACAAATCGTTATCAAAATGAAGAAATTAGCTTTGAAAGTGATGCTATGATTCTTTACACCACCAAATATTATAAAAGCTGCTACTGCTATCTGAGCTTACAATTTTTTATTCAGAAGCTCTTAATTATAGGTTGCTTATTTGCCTATCTCAGACCTCCTTTCCCCGTAGAAGAGAATCGAAACCAGGTAAAACACATTTGAGGGGATGGGGATGATTAAGTTGGTGAGAAGATTTACGCCTGGTTTACTTGTGACATCTTTTCTTTCAGCATGAGCATTAGCAAACAGTGGGGGACCAGGGGACCTGCTTGCCTCAAGTGGCTTCCCTTAAGTATCATTTTTCTTGTCTATTTTACATGCAAAAGAGCTTTTGTTATTTTTCTCTTTCAGGGCACCAATGCCTCTGCTCTGGAAAAAGACATTGGTCCAGAGCAGTTTCCAATCAATGAGCACTACTTTGGATTGGTCAATGTAAGTATTTAAAATCTATTTTTTAAATTAGATGTGTTTTAGAGTACATGAAGTAACTCCTCTGCCATTTTCATCATTACCAATTTTTAGATAATTGTTTGTGCTCTAGTTGCTAGAAGTGGCAAATGTTGGCAAGGGAGAAATTTAGTCCAGGTTTTGAAAGTATGAGTTGTCTCAGAAAAATTTAATTACTGCATTGTTAGATTCGATTCTTATTTCCCCCATCATTGGTGGTGGTGGGTGGTGGGGGGGGGGATTTCCTTTGCACATGTAACTTTCAGGGATTTTTATTTGCTTTTGTAACCAAATCTTCTTGTATATGTTCTCCCTTTATCCTCTAAATGAACTTCTTGCAGTCTTTGTTTCCCTGCGGTTGGGTACAGCCAGAGTTTTAAAAATGTTACCAGCTTGTCACTGGTAACTGTTTAGCAATATAACTTGATGGTGGTACCTGAAGCAGGGGCAGGGTGTGGGGGGAAAACTGGGACCAGTTTGTCTCAAAATTCCGTGGCCTCATTTTACCTGTGCTCAGCACAGGCTCCTTGTATGTTGCCAGAATTACCAGGCTCTGCTTCCTTGATAAATTGATTTTGACGGAGTAGTAAGGCAGTTTCACCCACCACCCTCATGAGCTTTCTTCCTCACCTGACTCTTTCTCTCTGGGGTGGAGGTTTTACGTGATATCAAGTGTTAACTCATAAGTACCTCATTTTCTGAAACTACTGTCCTGAGCAAAGTCTATTGGTGCCTAGGTGCAATAGGTAGTAATTTCCATGCCATTTGCTGAAATGGCATGTTAAGTATGGCGCAGCATCTGTCTGGGCAAGCTGGAAATATTCTCTGCGGGTGAATGCCCTCTGTGATATAATGGAAAGAATATTTGCTTCGAAGTAATGCAGACCTAAATCTAAGTTATGCCTGTGCTCTTTACTAGCTATGTGATCTTGGCCAAGTCACCTGATCTCTCTGAGCCTCCTTTTTCCCATCTGTAAAATGGAGATCATAATGGTTTCTACCTCGGGGATGATAATGAAAGATCAATCAGAGCTCTTTTTGAAGACCTTGACATGGGGTTAAGGTAATAGTGTGGACACTCGGTGAATCTTAGTTCCTTTTCTTTCCCAGGCGTTGTCCACTGGATCAGTACCAAGTGCTACTGCAGAGTATCTGGGTAAAGGCAGAGCACTGAGTAAAAGAAAAAAGAATGGATGAAGGAAGCCTAAAGTACTGGAATATGAAGAACTGACTTTCAGTTTTATTAGATCTTTTTAGCCATTGTGCACAGACCTTTGCTTAAGTGCTATGAAGATCATTATTCAAATTGTGAGAATTATGCCCTAGCTAGGGAAAAACATAAATGCAGACTATGGGGGGTGGAAAGAATGAAGGCCACTTCCTGGTTTGTGGAAGCATTGTGAAATCTAAATTATTAATGGATTTATTTATGTTTGCTTTGAATGTTAATTCATGAAAGTTCCAGCTTCTCTCTAAAAAGAGATTTGCCTCCTATTACATAAGCGTGTTCAAGTAGATCAAAACATGTAAAAATTGGAGATGTTCTATCTTAGCATTTGCTGAAATGGCATGTTAAGTATGGCACAGCATCTGTCTGGGTAAACAACACCCAAGCCCAAGTGCTGCTTTAAATCTCACAAAGCATTTTGTGATCTATGATGTTGATCTTGTTATTTACTTAGATTTTTTTTTTCCTTTTCATTTTACTGTGTTAGAAAAATTTGATAACGATAATCTCAGCTGTGTTCTCCAACAGAGTTGGTTTTACCATCAGTAAAAAACAGTGAGATGATGACTTTTTTCCTCTTTAATCATCTGGGTATCTGTGGGTTTTGAGAGGTGTCAAATCTTGCTGTGCGGGCCCTGATCTGATTGTAGGAGACCAGGAACTGGGTGGTGTTCTATTGCCGTCTTGGCAGAAACAAGATGGAGGGTAACTTAGGAGTTAAGAGTGAAGAAGCTGGTGGGGCGACTGGAAGAAGTGCCTTTTTGCCTCCCTTGCTCTGGAGTGAGCAGAGAAATGTGTTCTGAAGCCAGAGGGTAGAGAAAAACTAAAACAAGTCCCCATTTAGTTAAGGCTGTTTCAGCTGAGCGAGTGGTTCCTGGTTCCTGAATCTCTTTTTAACTTGCATTTTAATTTTTCCTTCATAGGAGTCTTGATGTGTTACAATGTGGTGTATTTTATTCGGCCAGCTGCTTTTCTGGATCTCCATATTATGTCATTTTTTTTTTCATTTTCTTTCTTTTTTAAGCATCAGAAGTTCTCGTTAGATTTTTTTTTTTTTAATCCAGGCAGAGTGCTTATTTTTATTTTAGAGACACTAATGGGCTAGGAAGGCACCAGGCTTATGTAAACGTGTGTTCTTTTCCCTGTTGATCAGCTAGTTGCTGGTGTTTAGAATGGTTTACTAGTTTTCTGACATGGCGAGCAGGACTGTGGCACAGGGAAGTCCAGGCCAGTTCATGGAGGGTGGCCTTCTCCCTTTCCCCACCCGTCGCCGAGGTGGCATGTCCCCAGAGCATGATTCGAACCATCCCTGTTGTCCTTTGGCAGTTCGGGAACACATGCTACTGTAACTCCGTGCTTCAGGCCTTGTATTTCTGCCGGCCGTTCCGTGAGAATGTGCTGGCATACAAGGCCCAGCAAAAAAAGAAGGAAAACTTGTTGACCTGCCTGGCAGACCTTTTCCACAGCATTGCCACGCAGAAGAAGAAGGTTGGCGTGATCCCACCAAAGAAGTTCATTTCAAGGCTGAGGAAAGAGAATGGTGAGTAGTGTGGAGATTAATTAAGGACCTGAAATAAGGAAAGCCAACAGTTCTGTGTACCTCAAAATGAATCCCTTTTTTTTTCAAGGGGAAAATAGTATGATCAACTACTCAAATGTAATTTTTTTAAGAAAAGATATTTCTTCTTTTCCACTCAGTATACATAAAACAAAACTGGATAAAAAATGTGCTTAAAAAATTCACATTTGTCATCTCATTTTGGAATGGTCTTTTCATTCGCTCCACATTTGGAAAGGAGTATTTTTCTGGGTAGGATCATTATAAAAGGAAAATTGCCCAAGGCAGCCTTCTGAGCAGGACACTGATTGGAATAAATAGGCTAATGCAATAATTAAATAAAATACTATCTTATAATCTTCTCATAAGTGACTAAAGTAAATGCATGTTGTCCAATCAGAGCCTCTACGATTTAAAAAATAATATCTCTGGTTTTTACTTACCTAAGATAATTGAAGGATATTCAGTTGATAACCTTTACATAATAAAAATGTCCTGCTGTCAGCTGATTTTTCCCTCCTGCTTTTTCTAACTTTTTTTGGAGTCGGTGGGGAGGCAGTGGTGGTAGAGACTATAGGTTATTCCAGAAGTTTTACAATGGTAATTTTTATAACTTTAGAAATACTTAATATGGCAACTTGTGTTTATCCTCAGTTTTAGCCTTAATCCAACAGAGTTGCACAGTTAATTAGATGTTTGTTTTATAAAGCCTCATTTAATTTGATTGCTGTCTTTTAAAGTTGTAGTTTATGTATACCAGAATAAAAATAATCTGAGAGGGAAGCAGAGCACTCTGAAGTCTCATTGTGAACGTGATTAATAATGAAGTTTCACAGCTGCATTTATCTCTAAATGGTTTGTCCTTATGATAGAGAACAGCAATAAGCTTCTGGGAACATTCGTATTTGGTTTCAGAGCACTATCAGATAGATACATTCTCACATATATCCCTTGTCTCTCTTACTTACCCATTTCATTTAAGCTGCTTCCAGGCTGGGCCAGTGTTTAATATGATCTTTGGAAAGAGACCCCAGTTGCTTTGGATAAATTACAAAATGAATAATTGATCATTGGTGGTCACATCATATTAAATATTGATATTTTATCAGGGACCTTATCAAGTAATTTTTGCCCTTTTTTTTTGTAGAACAAAAAAGTTTGGTAGCTTTTTATTAATGACTAGGGAAGTTCTTGTTGGGTGGCAAAAAAATCGAAATAAACAAAGATTCTTTTCACACTTATCCACTGAAGCTGCAGAATAGAGCTGACTATACTCCATACCTGTCCATTCTTTGACTATGAAAACTCAGGTGTGGCATATGTAAAATAAATCATTTTTGTTTGTGTTTTGAGAACCGGAGATTAAAATAATGACCTTCTCCTTTCCAGATCTTTTTGATAACTACATGCAGCAGGATGCCCATGAATTTTTAAATTATTTGCTAAACACTATTGCGGACATCCTGCAGGAAGAGAAGAAACAGGAGAAACAAAATGGGAAATTAAAAAATGGCAACATGAACGAACCTGCGGAAAATAATAAACCAGAACTCACCTGGGTCCATGAGATTTTTCAGGGAACGCTCACCAATGAAACTCGATGCTTGAACTGTGAAACTGTAAGCATTAGTTGGGCTCTCAGTGTAATTTGCTTGTGCATGTTTATACAGGCCATGTTGTGTGTGAGTGCAGTGCGCTGTTACAGCACCTAGCAGTTGTCTTTGTTATGTGCAGGTAATTCTGTTTATGTATATATGAATCTCAGGTGCAAACTTTTGGAAGCATGTTTTCATCCAGGATGTCTCAGCTGGCTAAAATAGAGTGATGAGGACACATCTCAAAAACTGAATTGCTTTGCATCCTGGGCAAATTTTAGGGCCCACAAATTGAACTATTGAACTGGATCCCCACCAGTTATCTTGAAAAGATTTTGGTCATGAGGAGGTCATTTGTGACTTAGACCATTTACCTAATTTACAGAAATCATTTGTGTGATATGGTGAACTTGATGTTAGAAGACAGGCTTGATTCCTGATGCCACAGCAGCAAGTGGGGCGTTTGGGCCAGTCCCTTACATCACTGTGGTGGGCTGGGTGAGGTGAGGTGGTTGGATGAGTCTGGCACATGGTAGGCACTTAGTGTTAGTTAATTTGAAGACATGATCTCCAGAGCATGATTCAGGATGTTATGTTTGCTTACTATATTTGAAATAACTCTAGGCATGGCTGCATAATGGTCTGGAGCCAGGCTGCTGAGTCTGTATGCTGGTTTAGTCCCTCCCCTATGGGCCCTGTGCAGATTATTCAGCCTCCCTGCCCTCATTCTCATCATCTATAAATTCGGGATGATGAGAGTGCCTATCTCAGAGGGTGGCTGTGGAGATTAAATGAGTTAACACTTGTAAAACACTTAGAACCAAGCATGGCACATACGAAATGTGCAATAAATGTCAGCTATTATTACATATAACTACTAAGAACATAGAAAGTCTGTAGGTTCATTAGAATTCTCAGAGTTTCTTGCCAATAAGAGAAACATTTTGTAGGATTGTGCATTTTTTTCCTGAGGGAAAAAAACTAGCTTTCATCAGATCTTGTCAAGGGGCTGTGACCTAGAAATGGTTAAGAAGTGTGGATTTAAGTAGGAGGCTTTTTGTTTTTTGACAGTTTTTCTCTGTCCTTTTAAACAATTTGGAAATTTGGAATCAACATTCTGATTTGTTCATTGTAGAAACAATTACAAAATATGGCTAAGCAAAAAGAGACTAGAAGTTACCAGTAATCTCCTCACCTAGAGATGATAAATTTGTAACATTTTCTAAAAATGGTGATCACATTAGCTCAGAGATAACCCCTTGGACATTTTGAAATGTATCCTTCCAAAACATTTTCTACATATATTTATTACTTTGTTGTATATCTCTAAAAGGTAAGAAATCTTTTAAAAAATAAGTACAGTACCATTATCACATCTAGAAATAATTCCTTTAAATCATTATTCACTCAGTGTTCAAGTTTATCTGATTATTTTATATATATTTTAGTAGTTGCTTAATTCAAATAAGGGTTCAAACGTAGTCCACACATTGTACTTGGTCAGTCTGTGTCTTAATCCATAGGTTACTCTCTCCCCGCTTTTTTTGTTGCAGTTTATTTGTCCTGTATAATTTCCCACATTCTGGAAACATCTGTGGTGGTGTTTAATATGTGTAGTAAATGCTAGTATTTTTTTTTTTAACCATCCTACTTATGTTTTTATTTATTCCACCTATTTTATATTTCTTTTTTTCTCTTGCCTTCTTTTGGATCAATGAAATGTTTCCTTTTTGGTTTTTTGCATCTATTATATTATTAGTTTTAAATTCTTTTAGAGGTTACTCCAGAGATGACAATGTGTATCTTTGACTTAGTTCATTTTTTACCACTTTCTCAATAATGTTAAAAGCTTTAGACTACTTTATCTCTTCTTTTGTGTTACTGTTTTGTAATAAACTCATGAGTTTTAACATTTCATGTGTCTTAGTTCATTGTAGTTTTTTAAAAATAATTTATTTTTTGAATAACTTTATGTACTTTTTAAACATTAAAATTAGGGCTTTATTGTAAAAATTATAATTGGTAGTCTTTTTTCCTTTCTGTCTTTTAATAAGGGAGTATTCCGTGGCACCGTCTTCACCTTACCCTTCATATCTGTTCTGCCATCAGGTCCCATCTGTTGTATCTCTCTTTAATCCTCTCCTTCCCTCGTTCCCTCCACTGTCCCACCACAGATGAGGCCACCCATCGGCTCTTGACTGGCAGTCTCAACTAAACTACTGTAGTAATGTCTTACTGGATTTTATGCTTTTTTTCTTGCTCCCCTTCATGTTATTTTTCTGCCAAAAGTATAGCAGTGGCTTCTAATTTCTTTTCTTTGGAAGAGTTTGTATAAGTTTTGGTCTATCTGTTCTTTGGTGGAACTCACGACCTGTTTTTGCACCCCTAAAACATATAGTTTTTGATTTTTATATGAACGGAATTATATAATATGTATTCTTTTGTGTCCTTCCTCAATATTTCTTGTAAAATATTAGTTCAGGGGGCAACTAATTTCTCTACCCCCTACTCTCAAATGTCTTCATTTTGGGTCATACAGTGGCTGTGTAGGTGAACATTCTTTTTTTCAACAAATATGTTCCCTTCCCCATCTGCTTAGTAGAGGTGCAGGCACTGAGGATGCAGTGAGAACTGTGCCTTTTTGGAACTGTCAGCATGGAGGACAAACATTAATAAGAAAATGAATAATTAGTTGTGTAATTATGATTGCAAAATGCTGACAAGTACAGAGTACTCTGAGATATGGTACAGGAACCAGAACAATGGGGCATCGCGTTTCTACATTTGTAGCTAAGAGCTGGTTTAATCCTTTTGGTTATCTTTGAAGTAAACGTGTTACTAAATTCATCTTGCAGTACTATGTGGATTTTCAAGAAGGCTCAGATGAGAGGCTAAATCATTTTTGTGGTATCTTTTTTGTCTGTGAATAGGTCAATTGATCTCAACAAATGCAAATATTGTATCTCAAATATTTGTGTTGAAAAAACCATTACATAGCCTGTTATTTCATGTAGGGTTACCATAAATGAAAATCCTAAGCCCAAAAATTTCTCCAAAAATTTTGGATGGTACTGTAGAATGTGTGATAATGGGATTCCAACCATTTATTCTTGGTTTGTGGAAGTGAATGCGAGTGTGTGTGTATGTCTTTCTGGAGGATGGTACAATCTGAAAAACCTACATTTCTTCCCCCTGAAATGAATACGAGATGATTTAGGCAATACCGTTTCTGCCCCTCCGGAGTTACTTGGTTAATCAGTTCCATTTTCTTAGCTTCTTTAACTGAACAGGATCCTAGGAGTCATCTAATTCTTTCTCTACCCATGCCCAAGTCCCTTCTATGACGTTGTATTGTAGCCAGTTGGTCACAAGCATCTGCTGGACCCTGTCCAGAGACAGGGAACTCAATCTCCTGAGGAGATGCATTCCATTTTTAGAAAGCTCTAATTGTTAGAAAGCCCTCTACTTTCTAAGAAAATATCTAACTTTCAGGCTTTGTTGTTGTTGTTACTTTAAAACTTTGAGGACTTAGTGTAAAAGAACACTTAGCATTAGTTTTCTTTCTTAGGATGAGATGCCCTGGCCCCCTTTGACAGTGCCCTCTGCCTAGTGCAGGCAGCCTTTAGATGGTGCTTCAGCCAGACTTGCCAAGACCCACATTTGTGAAATCTCACAGTGGAATTAAGTTGCACCAGACCCTGAGCAGCACCTTATCCTCTGGGGGAGCCTTGCCATTGTAGCTGTTTAGCTGTTAGTTCCTCCATTGTGGAAAACTCTTTGTGCCAACCTTTGTGCTTTCAAAAACAATAATTTTTATTTCTGGGTCTCCCCCTTTGTAAATGTTGCTTATGATTGCAGTGCAAATGTCAAAGGCAAGAGTGGGGAGGAGGGAATTATTTATGGAGACAGTTTCATTCTGCAGTAGATTTGGAGAGACTATTTTAAGGGGTAATTCAGTGCTGACTTTCTCAGATAGCCTTCAGAATTGAGGCATGGGGGATTTTATAGTGTAACTTAAGTGTTCCCTTGGTTTATTGCTTGGTTCATAAGATTTGCAGAGCCAATTGGAGCTTAATTCTGTTATTGTTGTTAATTTTCTCTTTCCAATTAAACTGAGTTTTTGCTTTGCAAATCAGTGGTTTTCAGTGCTTTTCAGTAACTTTAAGACACATTTCTGTTACTGGAGCCCAAGTTTGTCTAGAGAACTGCTTTATCGAGTATCAATGGTACAGCTTCTTCTTGTTCTATTTGCAGAGGTTAAAGTTGATCTAGTAGAGCTTCTGAGCTCTTCTCAGAAAAGGAGTGGGGATGGGGAGTGTGGCTAGGTGTGACTGCTCACTGAGTTGAGATTCTGAAGCCCTGGGATTGAGGCGGGCTGTAGTGGCCACTTGTCCTAACCCCACCATTTTGGCATAGCTCTAAGCCAGCACATTTTCAGTTCCTGGCTGGCTGAATAGCATGGAGCTGCTGCCTGGTTACCTTTTCTACTCAGCCCAGGAAAGGAGTCTCTGGATTTAGAAGCACATTTGAATATGATTGTAATGACTCAGGAACTTAGCAAAGCTTATTATTTATATGTATGCCCTATACATTCATTTGTTCTGTTAATTGATTTGTAATTATTACTTTAAGAAGAAGAGCAAGTAGGGTCTCTTCTACCCTTCTTTGAACTAGAGTTTTCAGGAAGCTCCATGCCCAGAATAAGGGGAGAAGAAAGGAGACCAAGATGTAGCCTACATTTGCTGAGAGTATTGGAGTCTTAGTGTTACATATGTTTGCTTGGAGACAAGCTGTATTTTCGCTTAGACCAGAATGAGATTCTTGCGTGTAGGAAGAAAATGGTTTTATTTTTTGGCAGCTTTCTGGAGAGAAAGGAAAATTTTTTTGCTCCATCACTCATTGCTTTTGCCTAAGTCATTGTGGGATAGGGAAAGAGAATAAGTCCAAATGGAAGGGTTTAATGCCATGTTTGATATCCCCAGAAGGGTTGACCTATCTGAGCAGTGCTTTCTCATACTCTTTCTGGAAGCAGTTTGCATTTATAGGGCATACATACAAATTGGGAATTGAGATAGTTGCAATAACTTTATTCAGTTAGTTAGTTACGTTTATGCCCTTTCACTCTCTCCTTGAAACAACTAAGCAGAGAAAAAGATTTACATCTAACAGGAGACAGTGTTTCTTTGTTTTTGCCCCCTTCAAGTTACAAGAGCTTTAGTAAAACCTGATCCAAGCTATTTAAATTATGTATGATTTTGGTTGGCCGTAATCCTCCCCCCACCCCACCCCAGAGAAGGGCAATTTAGATTTTTGAAAAGTTTTGCTAATTAAAAAACATAATACTCGTGGATTATTTGAAAAACTGACACAGGAATGTATAAAAAGAAAATCATAATTCTGTCACTCAGATGTCTCTGTTGGTGTTTAGATAACTTTCTACTTGTTCAGTCTTTTGTTCTGTTGTTTATTCATTCATTTAACAAATATTTATTAGCTACCTACTGAATGCTGAAAGTTTAGGTCTTAGGGATATAGCAATTAGAATAAACAGAAAAGATAGTCCCCGCTCTATTGTATATACACATGTAAAGCTATAAACTTTCCCTTAAGTACCACCTTAACTGCATCCTACAAATTTTGGTATGTGTTGTCCTTAGTTCAGATATTTTCTCTTGTGATTTTTTTTCTTTGACCCATGCATTATTTAGAAGTATGCTGTTTAATTTTTAAATACTTGGGAATTTCCTAGATATTTTAATGTTATTGATTTAGAATTTAATTCTGTTGTGGCTAAGGAATATATTTGTACGAACACATGGCCTGTCCTGGTTAATGTACTTGAAAATAGGATCTCTCAGCATTGGTGCTGTTAACATTTAGAATCAGATAATTCTTTATTGTGGAGTGCTGCCCTGTGCGTTATAGGTTGTTTAACAGCATTTCTGTCTTCTACCTGCAAGATGCCAGTACCATCTCCCAAGATGTGATGATGAAAATATCTCCAGACATTGCCAAATGTGCCTTGGAAGGATAAGTTTCCCTTAACTGAGAACCACTGAGTTGAAAAGAATGTATATTTTGCAGTTATTGGGTACTGTATCTTATAATTTTCAGTAGGTCATGGTGGTTGATAGAATTATTCAGATCTTCCATGTTTTTCTTGACCCCCCCCATCCACCTACTTTTTCTGTCAGTTGCTGAGAAAGAGGTGTTAAAATATATTACTATGATTGAGGAATTGTCTTCTCCCTCTAATTCTGTCAGTTTTTGCTTCATGTATTTTTTTTACTCTTAAAAACTTTTTAAAGGTATAAATTATATACCATAAAATTTATGCATTCAATAATGTTTTTAAAATTTACTGAGTCGTGCAAAACTATCATTATAGTCCAGTATTAAAACATTCCCATCACACCAATAAGTTCTGTTGTACCTGGCAGTTAATCAATCTCTGTTGCAAGTCCCAGGCCATCACTAAGCTACTTTCTGTCTTTAGATATTTGCCTTTTTTGGACATTCATATAAATAGGATCATGCAGTATGTGCTCTTTTGTGTTTCATTTCTTTTGCCTACGTAGCACTTTTGAAGTTCATATGTGTTGTAACATATAGTTTGTTCCTTTTTATTGGTTAATGGTGTTCCAGCTTCATGTATTTTTGAGGCTGTTACGAAGGGCTTTTGTATATTTTTTTTGTTTTTCTAGTAAATTGACACAATTATTAGGAAATATTTTTTATTATAATTTTGACTAAAATCTATTTTATCTGATATCAGGATAGCCTACTACATACTTATATTGACTCATCGCATAGTGTATCTTTTCCATCTATTTATTTTCAACTTTTCTGTGTCTTTGTATTTAAAGTTTAGCTTTATGGACAGTATATAGATAGTCTTGCTTTTTAAAACCATCCATTCTGCAGTTTCTGTCTTTTACTTGAAATGTTTATTCTATTAATGTTTAATATAATTATTGATATTGTCGGGTTTGGGACTTCCATTTTATTACTTGTTTTCCACTTATTCAACTCTCTGTTTTTTGTTCCTCTGTTCCTCCATCCCTGCTCTTTTAAAAAATATATTATTTGAATATATATGTTGTTTTTTAGTGGTTGCTCTAGAGATTACAATATATAATCTCCACTTCTCATAATGCACTTAATGATATTACTATTTCACATAAAACATAGAAAACTTGTAACTATCTAGGTGCATATTGCTTCTACCACCCGCACCTTGTTCTTTATGCTGTAGCTGTAATATATAGTACATTTACATACATTATAAACCCCACAGAACAATATTATAATTACAATTCTTGATGCTCTTCAGTCTTTCTTGAAGGTCTGGATTTCTATCTGGTATCATTTCACTTTGGCTTGAAGAACTTCCTTTAACATTTCTTGTAATGTAGTTCTATTAATAATGAATTCTCTTTGTTTTGTCTCATTCCTGAAAGATGTATTTTTGGGATATAAAAGTTCTGTATTTTGGGGAAAAAGTTCTGTAGTTTTTTCTTTTATCTCATTAAAGGTGTTGTTCCACTGTCTCTTGGCCTCCATAATTTCTGATGAGAAAAGTCATTTTCCAGCTGAGTCATACGTCATTTTTTTCTAGATGTTTTTGCTTTTTACCTTTAGATTTCAACAATTTTGACTATAATGTGCCTTGGCTGGCTTTTATTGTATTTATCCTTCTCAGTGTTTGTTGAAAACTATTCAGCCATTATTTTTCAAATAGTTTTTTTACTCTGTTCTCTCTCCTCCACTTCTGGGACTGTAATTATCTATATAATATTATTTAACAGGTCTATGAGTAGCTGTTAACTTTTATTTTAATCTTTATTATCATTGGATAATTTCCACTGATCTCTCTTCAAGGCAACTTGCTCTTTCCTCTGTCATCCCCAGTTTGATGTTATGTACATCCAGTGTAGTAATTTTTCAGTTCTGGAATTTCCATAGGTAGGTAGGTAGGTAGGTAGGTAGGTAGGTAGATAGATAGATAGATAGATGGATGGATGGATGGATGGATGGATGGATGGATGGTAGAGAGATGTGTGTGTATATATAGTTTTTCTTTCTCTGCTGAGATTTCTTATTTTTTGGTTCATTGTGATTATATTTTACTTTACTGAAGATAATTATGATGGCATCTTTACAATCCTTATTTGCTAATTCCAACATTTGGGTCATCCCAAATGTTAGAATAGTCTCAGTTGTTTTGAAAAATGTCTACTATTTTCCTGTTTCTTCATATATTGTAAGTTCAGATCATATCTAGGACATCAACACTGTTAAGTTTGGTTCTGTTATTTTTCTTCAATGAATATTGAGTTCTTTAGTTTTAACAAGCAATTTTTTTTATTGTACTCAAACTACAAACTTGTTGCTTAGGCAACAGCTAGAATCTTGGGTCAGGCCTTTGTCTCTAGCCAAACTTCTACGTATGTGTATCCTAGGCATGTGTGGCTCACAATCAGCCAGAGATGGGGCAGGCAAGGAGAGCTGGGGATATCTTCTCTTTCCCTTCTTTCCAGTGGACATGGTTTCCCAAATTCAGTTTTTTGGCTCCTAGACCAGAAAAATGGCATCCCCCTCCTCCATATCCCCAGCTAAAGGCTGTGAAATCATGAACTCGTTCTGTGCAGCTCTTCACCCCCAAGTGTGGCCCCCTCATCTGCCTGTTTGTATTCACCCTCCACAAACAAAAGGTAGCTGCTTTTAGTTTATAGTTTATCTGAGTTTATAGTTTCCTGTAGGAGAGTTAGAATGGCAGGATCTTAGTCATTACTAATTCCAGTCTTTTGAGTAGTCATTTTAGTAAGAGGAAAACAGACAATAAATAAATAAAAATAAAGTATTTTAATGTTAAGTACTTGAAGTTCTCAATTATGTCATCAGTAGGCTCTGTAACTTTCAGAGAAGCATGTACAATTAAACCAGTTTTACCATAGGCTAGTGGATTTAAACAAGAGTTAAGTCCCTGGTGCACCTCATCAATGTTATAATGAAGCAATGTTGAACAAACCACATTATTCGAGGACCTACTGTAGTTGTATTGGTTATCTGTTGCTTTGTTATAAGCCACCCCCAAACTTTGAGACTTAAATCAACTGTGATTTATTATTATTATTCATGCAACTATGAGTTGGCTGATCTAGGCTAGACTTGGCTGAACTTGTGTTTCTATTTCAGCTGACTCACTCTTGTGTTGGTCTGCAGGCTGGCTGGGGTTTGGCTCAAGGCTAGGCACCTCACTGAGAACAGCTCTGCTCCATGGGTCTCTCAAATTCTTCCTAGCAACAGTGGGCTAGCCTGGGTCACTTCTTTTCATAGTAATAACAGAAAGGCAAGAGAACAATTTTGTAAGTGCTGTTCAAGCCTTTGTTTATAACATGTCTTGTGACATTCTGCTGACCAAGGCAAGTCACATGGCTGAACTCAGTATCAAGGGCAGGGAAGCCTACTTCTTGATAAGAGGATCTGTAAAGTCATGTGGCAAATAAGCCAGTATAGGAAATGGTGAAGATTAGGAGCTGTCATGCACTCCACTATAGTAGTAATTAGCACCATAAAAAAATTAAAGTAGGATGATAAAGACAAGGGTGTGTGTGTGTGTGTGTGTGTGTGTGTAAATATATACAGGCTTTTAAAATACAAAATTGGAATTTATATGTAATTATATAGCCTACTTTTTCATTTAATATAATACTCGGTATCATAAACTGTTCCCAACTTTTTGACCATTTTAGACCATTAAAAATTTTCTACCCCTCCCCGTTTTGTTGAGTGCTTACTTCTTAAAGTGCTTTACATGTATTATATCATCCTTAAAACAACCTCAAAAAATAGATACTTTCACTGTCCTCACTTTACAGATGAGGAAACTAAGATACAAGAGGCTAAGTAACTGGCCCTAAGTCTTCCACTTTATAAGGAACAGTGATATATAAGGAGCTGATATATAGTTATAAAAGCATGAAAGATTGTTCATATCTCTGAATATTTCTTTAGATAATTCCCTAGCAATGGAGTATTGGGTCATAGGGTAATTGTCACACTTCATAGAGTATTATTTTTATTTTGCTGCCAATTGACTGAGCACCTCAAGGTAGTTGCTGGAATGGTTTATCCCTCTCACTTTAAGACAGTAAAATGTTAGGCTTGCTGGTGAACTGCTGCAATGCAAACCCTTACTCAGTGAGATTCAATAAACAGGCGACCCAGCCTTGGCATGGGGAGAGCCATGGAGGGCTGGAAAATGGCCGGGCCAGTGAACCAGTGTGGCTAAGAGCGATCCACAGTATGGTGGGGCCCATGTGAGCCAAGGCACCAGGCCAGCTCCGGGTCCGATGATTATCACACTCAGCGCATCTGCAAGTGATGAGCACTTCTCAGGCCAGTCAACTCTCCAGCCTATCACAGATTGGACTTCCTGGCTCCTCATGCAGTTTGAATGATGAGGCTCAGGAGGAGGAGTGTGATTTCAAGGGACTGGCAGAAAGTGCACATAACTTAATGAAGGGGTGATCTCTTGAGTAGTTGGTTTTCTAAGCCTCTTGTCCATTTTCCATTTTCATTTTTATCATTCTGCCAGTTTGAGCTATATCTGTCCAATACTTTCTACTTTGGAACAGTGAGGAAAATGAATGGAGAGGAGAAGAAATTGGTTTGAGTTTTAATTATTAAAAGTTCTGAATCAAAGCTAGGGTAGAAATAAGGTTAAATTGAGAATTTGGGATTTTCTCTAGACTGGATTGTTTGCCAGTGAGTGTATAAAAGCCATACATGACTTTTATTGTAGTTATGGTTTTTGGTCACTTATAAGTGTTCAAGGTACAGTGTTATGTATTTCATGCCTAATATATATATATATATTTTTTTTGCCTTCAGGTTAGTAGCAAAGATGAAGATTTTCTTGACCTTTCTGTTGATGTGGAGCAGAATACATCTATTACCCACTGTCTAAGGTAATCTCATGAATTTTGACTGTGGTTTGAGCTTCTGATCAGGCCAGTAAATAAGTGGGGGGAGGGGAAATATCTTGTATTTCTTCAGGAGATAATCTTCCTTTCTGTTAAACCAATATAATCCTATTTTCTATTTCTTCTTTTCCAAGAGAGATTAAAAATAAGTATATGTGGTTTGGAGGAGAGTTCTGCTGAGAAGAGAGAGGATCAAATGGAAGCCATTAGACATTAAGTTTAAAAATAAGTTTTTAATCTTTAATACAAATGTATTAAAGAGGATTTCATCAGTCTCTCTTACTCTCTCACACATACACATACACACACACAATTACACAATTAAGTTAATAAATGCTATAGATGCCTACCTTTACTTTCTTTCTCTAAGCTAATCTATTATTTTAAAAATCATGCACTTTTGAGCTGAGAACCAATGAGGGAACTGCCTTTTCCTTCATCTCTCAGCATTGTATGGAGATTGTTCATGGGAAAAAAATTCCTTTCATTAGGGTTGAGTGGAGGCATAGAGGTGAGGAGTCCGCGTGTAAGATCCGTGCATGTGCCAGGATAACTACAGAAACAGTATACTGAAAATGTGCTCAGAGATGATACAGAGACATGGTTCCCTTTTCACCTCCCCACTCTTCTTCCCTCTCCTCTTCATCAAGAGGCTGTGAACACTTAAATTATCCTGGCCCTGTTCTGGACACTGGCAATAGAGGAGTAAGCATCAGATACGCGTCTCGCAGCACTTAGGTTAAGGTGGAATCCAGAGATGGTGATTGGTGCTTTGAAGGAAATTAAACAGTCCTGGAGAGTACCCGTTAGTGGGGCACCAGTGTGGACGGAGTGGTTGGTGGCTTCCCCAAAGCTTAAGATACCAAAGCTCAGAGACATTTTATAGTGTCATAACAAGGCACAGTTTATTTTTATCAGTAAGAATCAGATGACAGAATTGTTCTTTCAGGAGTGCAAGTTACTTGGAACTTTTTAGAAGTAGATTAAAGGAACTTGCTGTGGTGGTTGACTGTTAGCAAGTTGTCTTTTAGGGCTAAGCCACCAGCTCCAACATGGAAGAATTTCTTGGTTCATCTGGGTGTAATGTATGGTATGAGCCACGGAGTTTGATGCCCCCCAGGAGTTTGATGCCCCCACCCTCAACCCCACCCCTGCCCCCAAACACTGCTCTGATAGTTGCCTCAGCACTTCCTGTTGGTTTGGCATTTCAGCCTTATCTCTAAATGCCTAGGTCCAGGCATCTAGGACAAGTTTGTTATCTCTTTGTTTGCAGAGTGTTCCAAGGATGGCCTATTCTGAATGGTTCTGTTTATGGCCTGGGTTCCTTTGTGGCCCGTTTCATAGTTTAATTTGGTCTGCATTCTTGAGAGTTTTTAAAATTAGAGTTATGAATTTTCTTAACATCATGTCTTTATATCTCTTCCGATGTGATATTTTTATTTTATATTTGATGATGAAAAAGTTAAAAGTCAAGCTAGAATTATGGGATTTAAATGTAAGACCTTTACCTTCTTATTTTAGAGTGGTTTTTGGTGATTGATAACAATGTATGTTCAATGAACTCTTGTCCCTGAGAAATGATGATATAAAATGAGGTTAAATTTAAGATACAGGTCTAGAGAAGCCATCAAATCTGTGTTGTCACTGAACTATAATTCTGCTCTCTCAAAACTCAGACCTGTGTCTTAGGCAAAGTGAGCCATCTGTATCAGGAGGGTACTGAGAAAGGGATTTTTTTCCCCTTTGAAAAGTTCAAGGATGGCCTCAGGCAAAAATTTAAAATACGTGAAGTTTATCTTAATTATCCTTCCTTGGCCTTTTTGGTATTCTTGTCATCTACTTTGGTGCCTTAGTTCCTTCCTGTGGCTCCTTCACAGGATCATCCCTGTCTCCTCAATATGCTGCGTTCTGAAACCACATTCCTCTTCCTTTGTCTTCCTCTCTCTTAAATTCCTTTCTTCCAGTGCTGAGGAGATCAGCTAGATATCAGGAGGAAAGTAGCCTTTTAATTCTCTCAAAACTATTTTAAAAATAAATCTTATTAAAAAAAAATTTTTTTTCTACTCATTTTGAGAAACTTCTTTTATGTACCACATTTATATATCCCCCCACATTTCCACTGTCACACACTTGTCTATTTCTCTATTTTGTTTTTCTGACTGTATTTTGGTTTTAGTTGTTGTTATATGGTATTTTCTTTCTTTTTTTAAGTTTTTTTTTTAATTTTTATTTTTCAATTAGAGTTGACATGCAATATTATTTTATATTTGTTTCAGGTGTAATGGTTAGACATTTATATAATTTCCGAAGTGATCCCACCGTGTAGTCTAGTACCCACCTGGCACTATACATAGTTATTACAACATTATCAATTATATTCTCTGCTGTACTTCACAACCCTGTGACTATTTTGGAACTATCAATTTGTACTTCTTAATCCCTTTATCTTTTTACATATCTCCTTACCCCCTTCTTATCTGGCAATCACCAGTTTGTTCTCTATCTGTGAGTATGTTTTCATTTTGTTTGTTCATTTATTTTGTTCTTTAGATTCCACATATAAGTGATATCATAGGTATTCGTCTTTCTCTGTCTCACTTTTTTCATATAGCATAATACCCTCTAGATCCATCCATGTTGTTGCAAATGGTGAGGGTTTTTTATTTTTATTTTTTTATTTTATTTTATTTTTTTTTAGGACTGAGTTATGTTCCATTGTATGTATACCACATCTTCTTTATCCAGTCATCTATTGGTGGACACTTAGGTTGCTTCCATACTTGGCTGATGTTATAAATAGTGCTGCAGTGAACATAGGCATGCATATATCTTTTTTAAATAGAATTTTGGTTTTCTCTGGATCAATACACAGAAGTAGAATTGTGGGGTCTAAGGAAGCTCTTTTTTTAATTTTTTGAGAAATCTCCAAACTGTTTTCCATAGTGGCTGCACCAATTTGCAGTCCCGATGGTATATGGTATTTCGTAATATCTGACACATAAGTCTTTCTAGTGGATTTCTTTTATTTATTTTTCTTTAGTATTCTTCTAGTCAGTGGTTCTCAAACTTTGATGTATATCAGATTCACCTGGGGAGGTTGATAAAAATCGAGGCCCAGGCTATATTCAACTTCAGTGAGCCTACACCTTCATTTTTAATTAATTTTCTTGGTGATTCTGATACCACAGAAGTTTCAGAACCACTGCTCTAGTTCTTGCTAAATGGGGTCCATGTGATGCTGGAGAGCTCGGCAGGACAGGAATCCAAAGAAGGACCTCGCCGCAGAGCTCGGTGACCAGGTAGGTTCTTGTCTTCTGCCACAAGAAGGAATTCCAGGACAGGACAAACAAGCAGGGAAGTGCAAGTTTTATTAAGCGAAAATTACTTAAGAGAAAATTACAGGCAACCAAGAAAGAGTCTGCCCAGAGCTGTCTGAATGATGGGATTTTGTTTTTTTGGGAATGGAGGGTGTCCCAAGGCTATCCAGTTTGCCTCCCAGTTGGCTTGTTTTCCTTGCCACCTACGGGGGAGGAGGTGGTCCAAGGCCATCTATCTTTTCTCCTGGTCTTGGCTTGTTTATAATGCTGGGGTCTCATGCTTTACATCAAAGTGGAAAGGGCTGAGTACAGGATAAGGGAGAAATTCCAGAACCACTTCCTGGAGGGGAGAGGGAACTTGCCTACGTCAACAAGCCTATCTCACAAGGACTAGCACCAAGGACATCACCTGGGGTCTCATGAGAACTGTGGCATCTCAGGTCTCCCCCAAGAATTAATGAATGAATGAATCAGAATCTGCCTTTTGACACTATCTCCAGGATATTCAAGTGTATGTTAACATTCGCAGAGCATTGGAAATCGTGGCTCTGAGACCTGGCAGCAGATTGGAACCACACAGGAAGCCTGGCTTCCACCTGGAGAGATTCTGATGTATTGATGGTGGGGAGGTGGGGACTGAGATTGTTTTTAAAGCTCCATAGGTCTACAGTCAGGAGAACCACTGCTGCAGATGGTAGAACAAAGCAGCTCCCCAGTTGGTGTGCTGTGGAAAATGGGTTACAGGTGTATGATGATCCCCTGGGTTTCTGGGAGGCCGCGCAGAGCCAGGGAGCACCGCCTCAGGTTACCCAGCTCCCTTCCATAGAATGTAAATCATTTTCTGAGTGTATCATGACATGAAAGTTATCAGGAAGCATTGCTGGAGCTTTTTTAAAATCATTTTTTGAACAAGCGTGTTGAGTGGAAAAGTTAAGATTTTAATTAAAAAATAACAAATACAGACATTAACTAGGACATGATAGCTGTCTTTAAAATATATAACATTATCAATGAACGTAGTCTTTCTCCATTTTTTCAAGTTTTCTTGTATACATTTGTATAAGGTTTTATAGTTTCCTTTATAAAGGTGTGCATTTCATATTAGATTTGTTCCAGAGGTATATTTTTAAATAGTGCTTTATCGTCACTATAACTCTTTTTAAATACACAAAGAGTTTTGTGCTTTTCCTCTAACCTCTCCTCTGTGCTTTGAGAATTCGTCCTGAGTTTCAGAAAGAATCTCTACTGTGTCTTTCCCCTTTGACTTCCCTATTGAAAAGTATCCTCAACCTTTGTTGCTTGTTTTGGTTCCAGCAACTGCACAGCAGCAACTGAAAGGCCTGGTCTTTCTCAGAGTTTCCTCTGTGGTCATCTTCTTTCCCTAATTTAGCCTCATTTCCCAATTCTCAAACCTAAGAGCATTACCCTGTCTCTCATGGCAGCAGGCTTCCAGCCAACTGGGACTGGGCGGGATGGTGAATATTTATAAATCAGGTCTTTAAATTAAGTACTAACTTCTGCTATATTTCTATCTATCTGGGTCTATAAATGCTTGAAAACAACTGTCTTTGAGAAGCAAGTGAATAGGAAGTGTTTAATTCCTTCTTCATGGTTCTCCTCACCTTGATTATTCTGATTTCTTTTTAGCTGAATAAAGAGGTTTATCTGTGGTAGACATTCCAAGGGTACGAATCTCCATCATCATCCATACTCACCACCCCCTCTTCTTGGCCCCCACCTCATTCTACCCCAATAAATCCTGTGTTGGCCAAGAAAAGATTTCACATCAGTTACTCCATTGAGGTGTCAGCCCTTATTCATTCAGCTAAGTTTGAGCCTGTATTATACATCAACCAGTTGAAATGTGAGGGTTGAATATAATTGCCTTCTAAATTGTTTCCTTCTGACCCCCTCCAGTTTTTCTTTTGTGGTGCTGCCACAAGTGTTATTTTTTGTTTTTGTTTTTGTTTTTCTTTCAGAAGTGGTGTTTTTAAAAAAGCACTGTCTCATTATGTATTTTCCTTGCTGGGACCTGTTAGTGGGACTCCAGAGCCACAGGGTGTACGCCAGCTTCTTAGAAGTGTACTCCGTACCTTGACTCCTTGACTCCGTGCTACGTCATTCCCTCTGTCTGCAATACTTGTATCTTATCTACCCAGCACATTTTCAGTCTGAGAACTTGACTCCGGTATCGCCCCTTGGGGAAATTTCCTCATTTAACTCCAGTTCAAGTTAATTTCTCCTTCCAGTTCAAGTTAATTTCTCCTTCCTTGGACTTTATGCACACACTTCTGTCTTTGTTCATTCGTTCAGCCAACTAATATTGTTGAGTGCCATGATGCATCAGGCCTGTTCTTAGTACTAGCAGTGAGTACTAGCAGTGAGTGAGACAGACAGGGTCACTGCCCACACAGAGGGGAGGCAAGTAACAAATGAATAGGAGGATGGTTTCAGATAGTGGTAAGTGTTCAGAGGAAAAGAAGATAGCAACAGGATAGGGGCTGGGTAGGTTTGGAGAGAGCGAACAGGGAAAGCTTCTTGTAAGAGGTGACATTTATACTGAGCTCTAAATGTGTAAAGCCAGCCTGGAAAAGAGCTGTTAGTGCAGAGAAAACAGTACCTGCAAATACCCTGAGGCAAGAGAGCAGGACACTTGAGCTACAGGAGAAGACTGACCCTTGAGGCTGGAGCAGAGTGAAGGGGGTGGGGGTGGGGCAGGAGTTGAAGTCAGAAGAGTAGTCAGCGGTCTGAGGCTGGCTAGCCTGTCTGTTATGGCAAGTAATTAGAATTTTATTCCTAAGTACACTGAGGAACTGTTAGAGGATTTTAGGCAGGAAAATCAATTGGGTGAAATGATTTGTGTTTAACCTGCACTGAACACTCACTGTTGTAAGTGGCTCACTTGCATGTATTTCTGGTTGACTGTGAGTTATGTGAGGGTAGGTACTCTCTGTGACGCCCCAACACCTTGTCCAGAGTGCTGTCAGTAAACACTTGGGGATTTAGTAAATGAACAATCTGTTTTCTTTTCATAAGCTCTAAGTAGTTGAGTCCTTCGCACCATGAGAATAAGAAATAACATTCTCTATTTAATAAAATGTTATGATTCTAGTGCTTGGACACTCCCTATGAATAAGGAAATGTCATAGACTTTTTTAAGATTCCAGGGTATTATTATATTCTGGATGTGCTTTCAGCCTTAGAAGTAGTACCACAGGAATGTTAAGTAGAATCTTGATGACCAGAAGAGAATGAAAAGCCATGACATTTAAAGAATGGAAACTATAAGCAGTACAATAAATCCTCACAATAAAGTGAATACAGATATAACATCAGTGTGGCATTTGTTCTTAAAAGGAGGCAAGCTAAAGTTCTCCTCTTCTGGGGTATGAGAGCATAGGCTTGGTAGGAAGCGGTCATCTCCTGACAATTTTGGACTTTCTTTGTTCAGTATACCGTTTACATTTATTACATTTACTTTTGTGCTCTTAGAAAATATAGACCACCTGAGACATAGTGTTTTTCATTAACTGCATAATAATGTCACCTTGCATTTTATGTGATTGACTTTTGTTGGACTCAACTTTACGGTGCACTTTTACTCTAGTTTTACCCTGTTAAACCTCCCCGCCCCCTGCCCCCGCCTGAATCAGTTGGAAACATCTGTTTCCCATTAAATAAAGCTGTATGTACTTGAAAATCTCTCAGGATGAAATCATAACCTGGTCTAGCAGACATGTTCTAATGGCATCATAGCACCTACTCATAAGACGGATCTTTTCTCATTACTTCTCTCTTTACATTCACTTAAAAATTACTCTACAGGTAATAGAGAGTTTACAACATGGTTTACAAGTACAGTTTGGACTTCTTTTTAAGTTGAAAATATTTTTCTCTGCAGAGACTTCAGCAACACAGAAACACTGTGTAGTGAACAGAAATATTATTGTGAAACGTGCTGCAGCAAACAGGAAGCCCAGAAAAGGTGGGTAAAGGACTTAGCTCAAGGAGTAGCTTTGTATTGTGAAAAGGGACCAGACAGTACAGCCTGACAGATCTGAATTTGAATTCCAGTTCCATGGGCTCATAGCCAAGTAGCTTTGGAGAAGTCAGCTTCCTCACCAGTGAAATCTAGGATGAGAATGCCTACCTTGGAGGGTCATCCATTCATCCGATTGTTTGCTCATTTGTCCATTCATTCATTCATGTAACAAATATTTATTGAGTGCTACTATGTGCCAGATACTGTGCTGGGTAAACAAGTGCTGATCAAATATAATCACTATCCTCTAGAGGTTAAAGGTGAATTATAAAAAGAACTTAGCATAGTGCATAACACATAGTAGTCACCCAATAACATTGTTAGTGTTGCCTAAACAATGGAACTTCTTATTTAAAAGATATAAAAGATTAAAAAATTAAATTAATTATTTAATAAGGAATCACGAATTCAACACATCAGTTGCATGAGGAGGTTTTAAAAAAGTTGTCACACTGTGAAATGATATAGGATCCAAGGTTACCCGTCTTTTTACCAGAAAGAATCAGCCAGTTAAAGCTCTTGGACTACCTCAGATAACTGGCGATCCCTATTATTTTCCCCAGAAGCCAAGAAACATGACATTTTAATTATCTTGTGAAGCCTTACTGTGTGTTTAAATTTACCCTGTCCATGCTTGTGGAATAATTCAGGGTAACTCAGATGCTCATTACTGCTGTCTAAACCTCCAGGGGTCTAGGGCTGAGGCTGAAATAATTTCTCTGTACAGCCTCCCAGCCCTTCTCCCTTCGACATAAACATCTTTTCTTGCTGCATCAAACTTAAAAAAGGTTAGTCATTGTGGCAGGGGGAGTGGAGGTGGTGGGTAGATGGCTATCTTCATTAGTGGTCAGGGGAGCTTGCTTCTGGTCCCATTTATATATTCCAGGTCAGCGTAGGGGCCAGCCCAGGTCCTCCCATGTGGCATGAGGGTGTTTTCTGTTCAGTTCTGGAGGTCTTATACATTTTATAACCAAAATGTGATGTGTTCCTAAAAATATGGAGTTGTTCATAATTCTTATGTTTCTGCTTGTTATTTTGCTTAGTTTTATGAACAGAGTCTTACCTCACTAGATTCCTGAGTAATATTCTCTTAATTTAATAAGAGAATAAGAGAATTTAATATTCTCTTAAAATTTGTCCTTTTCAAATAATATGCACTGAAAACATGCACAAGCTGAGCAGCATTTACACTAATTCAGGACATTCCTAGCATGGGGGTCTTGGACCGTGACCGGAGGGTCCTCTCTTCTGTCAGAGTTAAATCCATAAACTGTTGTCTTTGTGACCTTTGACCAAGGAACATTGATGGTCATCTAGTAAAAAAAAAAAGCATTCTGTGTTTACGTAAGTTTGAGGAATTCTGCATCAAACAAAAGAGGACAGTTCTTTTACTGCAGTGTTTTGCAAACCTTCGGTATGATCAGGTATAGGGAGGGGCTTCAAAATAAAAAAGTAGCAGTATCGAAACTTGGCCGCAGAAACCCCACGTCTGTTAACATCACCAGTGCCCTCATGAGCACAGACGGGGAAAGGCAGCCCCGAGTCAGCCCTTGCGTTTTATGAATGAGGAAACTGAGAGCCAAAGAAGGGAAATGACTTGCCCAAGCGCCCAGGGTGAGGAGAGAGAGCGAGACTAGCACGCCTGACTTCCTGATGTCAGCCACATGTGGTGTCTGAACGTCCGCATCGGTCCTCGGACTCCGGAAGTCTAGATCACACTCTTCTGCTTATTGTCTCCCCAACTTCCTTTTCTCAAAAGCTGTCACCCCTTATTTCCATTATCTCGGGGTAGGGTGTGTGTGTGGGGGGGTGATTGTTCAAATATTATTCCCCCCAGCAGGCAGAGGGCAGTGAGGAGAGCAATTGCACATTTTATTTTTATTGGTACACAAATTCTGGAATGTCTCCTTTGACCAGAGACCCAGTGTTGCATTTTTCTCTTGCTGACTGTGCTCATGGTAGCCGAGAATGTAGGATAAGTTAGTTCTGCATAAGCGAGCATACCTTTATTTTTATGAGTGGTTTGGTCATTTGCTGGTTTGAAGTTGGTTAGACCCTTCCTGCTCTCCCTTTGTGCAGGCAACAGTGAATTCTGTTTCCCTAACGGGTGTTGGTACAACTGATTTTCTATTTCATGGTCTCATAGGATGAGAGTGAAAAAGCTGCCCATGATTCTGGCCCTGCACCTAAAGCGGTTCAAGTACATGGAGCAGCTGCACAGGTACACCAAGCTCTCCTACCGGGTGGTCTTCCCGCTGGAACTCCGGCTCTTCAACACGTCCAGTGACGCGGTGAACCTGGACCGCATGTATGACCTGGTGGCCGTGGTGGTTCACTGTGGCAGGTGAGGGCGGGCAGGCGGGCAGCGGGGTGCACGCGAGAAGCGTGGGGCTCGTCCCCGTGCCAAGGTAGGCCGGGCTACTCTCTCCTTGGCTGTGAGACTCAGCATAAGATATTTGGGATCTCTTTCAAGCTCTTGTTTATATATCATCTCAAAGTAAATCTAAACACGCCTACATACATACGCAAAGCAAAATAAAATACATTACAGTAATGATAATCTGTTACATCATAAAGGAAATAATAAATCTCCTTTGGAGGTAAATGATGATTAGAGGAGTTTGAAATAATGTGGAGAAATAAGTGCTTATGCTGCGATTTTAAATTTTAAAAGGCCAGGTTCATATATAATATCTCAAAAATATTTTAAGATATATGAATAAAGACTGGAAGCAGTAGATCAAAGTTAATATTTTTTTGGCATTTTGAATGATTGAAAATACAAAATGCCAAAAAAGTACCTAAAATATTTTTTAGGTACTTTTCCGTATTTCTCCAACATTCTATAAGAAGTACATAATCAGATAAAAAGGGTAATAAAGAGAAGCCCCCCTAGATACAGAGGAGCAGTGTTTTGCTGCAAGTTCTCTGAGCAAATACTTTTTATTCCACAATTTGGAAATGTCTAAGCATGGAAAAATCTGTTGAGAATTCACCTCTTGTGATCCTTTGCTTAGCTGGACCGGGTTTCTGTCCTCTTCCTGAGGCAGGCGCAGCTTTGCCTGCCCTCGCAGGCTGTGTGTTGGGCATGCCGTAGAGCAGGCGTCTTTTCCTCCCCATCTGTCAGGATTGGGCTGTGGTAAACAGACCGTTACCAAGGGGGTGCACTGTTCCACGTGGGTTGATGCATTTTTAACCCTGTACTGGTGTGGATGGATCAGTTACTGTAACTTCATATCTGAAGCACCTCATGTTTTGTCTTGTGCATATTAATATTAAGTGTCTGGATATTTTCTTAACATTCCCAGTAAGTTATGTTTATCAGTCAGTTGTTAGCCAGTTTTGTGTTTTCCCTGAAGAGTAGTTCTAACAGGCATTTTTTAAAAGAACACAAGGGCCCAGTGATCTGGAAGCTAGCCATAAACTCTGAGTGGCACCCCTGACAAGGATTAGGAGCAGGAAGTGTTGGGGAGGCAGAGCCTGGCACCTGGAGGACATTGTGGTCCAGGCTGGTGGTGTAGACAGGTGGTGAAGAAACAGAAGCACTCAGATTTGGAGAGGATGCATGGGTTTTCAGTAAGGATCTCTGTGGGTACTGACTATGATTGCTACGACCACTGCTGACGACAAGGCAGAGACCCATTTAGAGGAGTGGGGGCAGGGGACAAGTAAGTTCTGGAATAGTCATCTTCTGTAATGAGGGCATAAGGTCAATGCAGTCCTGGCAGCAAGGGTGAGTTGGTGCCAAGTCATGTGTGCTGCTAACAAGGATTCTCTAAATTCCTCCCTGTTAGAGCTATGATTGTTCTGCTGCTTGGAGCAAGGCTGGCCTTTGCACAAGGATCAGGTGGCTTCTTTCTGGCTTCTGGCTGGGGGCCCTAGAAGGGTTTGAAGTTAGGGAGCTGAACCCTTTGTTCTCCATGCCAGGATCTCCCGGCCCATGGTTGCAGCGGGTGTACAGCCTCATTCATTGATTTTTACTGCAAGTATTTTGTGAACCCTTGTTTCCTGGGTTCTGTGGCAGGATCTGAAGGTACAGCAGTGAGCAAGACATACAGGGGCCCTGCCCTGTTGAAGCTGAGGATCTAGTGGGAAAGATAATTAACAAGTAAACACAGCAGGTTGCCACCACCAAAAATAAACCACTGCAAAATAATTCATCATTTTGATTCATTGTGTGGAGAATGAACAGGTGATGAAAGAGTAGCAGGTACCTTTTCCGGGAAGATGATCGGCAAAGATTGCTCTACCAAGGTGACATTTGAGCTAAGATCTAAGGGATAAAATGGGCCAAGAATACAAACATTGGAGAAGGATGATTTCAGGCAGTTACGGCAAGTGCAAAGGCCCAGCATATGAAGGGTGATGTGTGTGAAAACAGAAGAAACCAATGGGCTGGAGCTTGGAGGGAGGGGGAATGAGTGGCTAGATGAGGTCGTGTTTGAAGAAAGCAAACAGGGAAATCCAGCTTTTCAAATTTAATGGTGCCTTAAAAAAAAAAACAACCCTAGATTTAAGATTAAATTCCCCTCAATAGTGCAAATCTAACTACATAGTAACAGCTGTTTGGTTCTTTCTACTTTTTTACACATTATAAAATATATACCTTTTTATTTTAGTGCTTTTTATACTTTATGGTTTGTTAACATCTTTCTAAAACTTAGATCATGTCACTCCTTAAAGTGACCCAGTGTCTTCCGAGCTCACTCACAGCAGAGTCTGAAATCATAGCCATGATACCCATTCTCCACCTCCCCTCAGCCTCCCCTGGCTTACTGGGCTCTAGCCTCCTTCCTGTTCCTTGAACACAGCAAGAACTAGACCCCCGCCCCCAAGACCTTTGCACTTGCTATTTCCTATTCCTGAAACTAACTTCTATCCTATAGTCAGTCACATGTCCCACCCCCACCCCTCCTTCAGGGGTATTTTCTTTTACTCAAATCTCATGTTAGCAGAGAGGCCTCTTTTCACTGCTTATATCTGCTAGGACCTTCTCTCTGTCACTCATTATTCCAATACTCTGCTTTACTCTTCATGGCACTTATCACCACTGGAAATATATTTATATTTTAGCTTGTTAATTGGCTATTCAACCCTTACCTAAGAAAGTGGGGCTTTTTTTGTTCACTACTTTTTTTCCCCAACAGCCAGAATAAGTTCTGACACATAGTAGGTAGATGGTGATTACTTGTTAATATTTGTTGAATTTGAATGTCTCTTTCCCTTACTGATGTGTGTAGTCCTTAGAAGATGGACGTTCATTCATCTTTGTATCCCCTTGTGCCCAGCACAGAGCCAGCACCTGGCATTCCTCTATAAACTGGCTAAAAGAATGTGCGGAGTAGACATGGCCTGTGCCAAGTTCTCTGTCCTGATGATAGTTTTTTTCTAGTGAATCACTGCTTATCAAGAGCTACCTAGAGTTTTATACAGAAGCAAATGTTAACTTGGTAACTTTCTTTCGTTTCTTCTTTTCCAGCGGGCCTAACCGTGGGCATTACATCACTATTGTGAAAAGTCACGGCTTCTGGCTTTTGTTTGATGACGACATTGTAGAGGTCGGTATGCAGAGCGTTCTGCAGTAGGGGCAGAGTGTGCTTGGTGCTTTGTGGGGAGGTGTACGTGTGGAAATTTTCTCAATAGACCTATTTTTCCATAATCTGATATGAAAATGTCTTACATCTCAAAACTACATCTGCTGCTCCCCATTCTCTATGGTAAGGGAGAAGGGGTGTGATCATGGACTCATTAATACGGTATTCTTGTTAACTGCTCAGCCATAGATATGGGATCTCTGTGCCACCATAAATCATTTATGCGTATATCCCATTTTCTAATGAGAATAAAGCCTTTTCTGGTACATACCAAATGATAAACTTAAAAGTTATGTTAAAATTCTCTCGTTATACCAAATTTTGTTTTGTGTTGGTATTGTTTAAAAATTTTTCAGTCCGTTGGACCTGGAAATCTTTATATTACACCACAGTATTCCATGTATTGATTCTGTTATAAAGGAATACTAGCTGGAGAGAATTCCATACTCAGCGGCATGGTCCGTGTCAGCCCACTAGGGTGACACTACAGGGAATGACCTCCAAAAGAATCAGGGTTATTCCCCAGTTTACATTTGAAAGATAGAAGTCCTGGCTTAAAAGAACACCCATATATGGCTGCTGATAGATTAAAAGGTGGCTTTCTTCCCCCAAAGATTTGCAATTTATGTAATCATGTTTCTCTGCCAAGTTGGTGAAATTATCCGTTTGCAATTCAAAGTTCCCAATTGTGATTTTATAGCCAGCAGTTTCTTACATTTTCCTTTGCTCCCATTAGTTTTTCTTTCCTTCTTCTAATAATCATCTTAAACAAATATATTGTGTTATTTTTCTTTTATTGCAGAAAATAGATGCCCAAGCTATTGAAGAATTCTATGGCCTGACGTCAGATATATCAAAAAATTCAGAATCTGGATATATTTTATTCTATCAATCAAGAGAATAACTCAGAGAACTGTGGGACTAAGTCAAGTGGGGGAAAATGTTCAAAGCACTATTATTTCCTGGTTTCTCTGCAGACTTTCTTCGTCCCCAGCGGCTCACCAGTGGTATTACTACCAAGTCTCAGTGGTCTGGCTGCGTTAGACCCTCCCTTTGTTTTTTTACATGCAGCACTATTTGTGGTTTTATTTTAGTCTGAGGTAGAATTAACTGCAATCAGATTGTAGTAAGATTTATATGAATAACAGTTGCTAATTTTAGGGTTGGGTAAATGTGCCACTGGGTATGTCTGGCTGAATTAGAATGACACTGCCTACAAATGTCTGTGGTCTATTTTGGGTCTTTGCTAAACTTCCTAAATGGCTTCCAGGGTCTCCTTTCAATGCATTCCTTTAACTTGTCCCTGGAAACATTAGCTTCTTTGCCTCTTACCTGATAGAAGAATTGGGTACATGTTCAGTTTTTTAGGGCTGCAACTATAGCTTTAAGTGTGTGCAAGTGAAAATGTTTTAAAAGTGTGTAAACTCTATACTAAAATCATCCTCCAGCTGGAATCGGGTGAAGAGCTGTTCATCATGGTGGCTCACGTCTGACCAGGGCTGTGCTTACCTAGCTGTTAGAATTCCTGGGAAGGTAGGGAGCTCGGGGCAGGCAGAGCCAAGAGAAGGAAGCTTTTGCAGACAGTGAAAAGTTACTTTTTTAATCTTTCTACCAAAACCAAGTTTCAGGAAAATAACTCTTTGATTTTTGTTTTTAGTGACACTTTATTCTGTAAGGTCCTGTGAATTGTGTCTACCCTTTATCTGGCATTGATTGCTAAGCTCCCCAAAACATCTCTTTAGACGTGCTGATGTTTCGCGGTCGGTGGCCACAGGGCTAGGGCACCACGGTGGCCGCCGCCAGTGCAGCCCTCCGTAGCCAGTTGGTACCAACACCAGTTTTGTCAGGAAGGACGAAGGCTCTGCACCGTCAACCGCATTAACAGCCGTTCACTTTTTAACATTTCAGTCTGTTCACTGAGGCACTGGCAAGGCCTAGGGCTAACGTGGAACCTTCCCTGGAGGGAGTGCCGGAGGGGGCTGGGTGCAAAGCTGGGTTGAAGAAGGCCGCAGTGCGTGCGAGCCAAAGAGACCACGTGCTGCTTTGGCTCAGGCTCCTAGAATGCTTGACGAGACAGTTTTTTGGAAGAACCTCATCTCACTATAGTTACTTTTACTTTTTCACTTTTGTTATATACATATTTATTAGATCATTTGAGTATTGGTACCTTTTATTAAAAGGGTCAATGTAGTGTTTTGCCTTTGAGCTGGTTTTTGGTTGCCTACAAATACTCTGAGTCATAGACCTTCCTTTGGGAAATCAGTTGATTTCCATACATTATGATATACTGTGAACATATTGTTACCTAATAAATCAGCAAAGGAACATGCAAACGTTTGGCATAATGTGAACTAAAATTGAAATTGAAAATGTTAGTGGTCATTTTGCAACAATTAAGAACATAGCACTTTATCTAGATGAAAACTGGATTCCTAATCTTTGAAATATCTTGAACCGTTAATATTGCTCAGAACTTAAATAAGCATGCAAACTCTTCATTTGTTCATGCTTAGAGTGAAATGTTTTAATTTTCACTGGAGAGGACAAAAACAGGGTGATCTTCATGTTATTGTTTATACGAGTGACAGAAATATACCTTGCCTTGTTTAGAGGCAAATTCATATTTATAAATATTTTGTCTGTTTTTCTTCCATGAAATATATGCAGTAATCACTTACCGGGAAGGTGACTTTTTATTGTTTTCAAGGAGAGACACTTTTCCAATTGATCGATATAGGGAACTCTTTGTACTATATATAACTCATGTATTTGATTGTAGGTTGCAAAGTTTAAAAAGTGATGGTTGATATCTAATATATTTGGAACTGAGTCACAAGCAAAACTATTAAAATTATCTTTGAAAAGACTTTTGAAGCTAATTTATTAGAAAAAATTTTTCATTTGGAAGACTATAGAAGTAATATCTAAATGCCAAGTCATAGATTCAGTACTTTTTTTTTGGATGTGTAAAGATATTTTTCCAGTGACTTAACTGAAATAATTTCTTTTAATAGAAAGGGTCAGTTAAAAGTCAATATTCATGGATAGATTTTTAGAATTAAAAAAATAAGTATGGAAGATAATGCAAAGACATTGGAATGGTTGTGCGATGCAGGAAAAGAAGATTGGAAAAGACCAAACGCACTTATCCACCAACACTTCATCAGTTTTTTAAACATTAGAGCTATCTAATAATTTCTTTTCTCTTCTTCTTCAGTTAATGAAACAAACACTAGGCAGCTACATTCCTCCCCCCCACCCCACCTCGCTCCCGGTCATTTCACTTTATGTAAAGACAGTAGCATGCAAACATTTTTTAGTTTTTTTTTAGTCCTTCATTCATCACATAAAGCAGAGATTGGTGTGGGATATGTGAGACCATTCTGAGGTCAACGATAGCACAAAGACTCAGCAATATTCCCTCAAATGGCCAGGGTTTTTGCGTGTCATTTTTTGGCAGGAGTGAGTAGGCCTGCTGTATTTCTTTTAACTGCTGGGTGTTTTAAAATAAGTTACAGTGTTTTACACTTAAAAAAGAAGAAATATTTCCTTTATTTGTTACTTACTTCTTTAGTATCTAGATTATGGTACAGTATGCTAAAAAGTAATTTGCTTAAAGGCAAATTTTGGTAAAATGTGGACATCAGTCCTGGTGTGTTGATTCATTTTCCATTCCGAGGCAGCACCAAGTGGCCTGTTTTGGAGAGAGCCAGGGAACAACACAAGAGGATGTTGTTTTGAATAGTAAGCCAGTCATATTTGGTTTTATAGCCTGGTATATTTTGGATTTCAGATGAAAAGGAGAAAAAGAATGACAGAAATGGTTCCTATGAATTTATTTTCATGGATACCCTTAATTTCATGGGCATGCCTAACAATGAACTATGTTCTAACTGGAGCTTAGGACTTATTTTAGATATTAGAGTGTAGCTTTATTACAGATGGATTTTATCTTTAAACATTGCATTTTGATCAACTTTGTATATTTATGTGTATTAAAATATTGTGCACTAAATGTTTTGCCCTTGTTTGCTATCATATGGTCAAGGCATTTATTAGCGATATTGTGATTCACTCATGTAAATGGCATGGGTCAGGGAAAATTATTTCCTACTTTTCTGCCTAATTAAATTTCTGTTTTCCAGTATTACATTAATTTATTTTTTTGCTTCCATTTCTGTGTAACAAAAATCATTACTGTATGTGTGTGGCATTCATATGATTTTTTTGCTAAGAAAATTTAGTTTTTATTTAAAATAATCTATACCTTAGTTTTTTTTAATGTAACCAATTCAAGCACTTTAAGCAATAATGTCAATCTTGTGAAATTTCAATCAGTTTAACACCCTGCCTCTAAAATTGTTGCAAAATAAATAAATAAATAAATAGGCTTCTCTTAGAGAATTATATCTGGATAATGTCACACACATGGACTTACTGTCATTTTTAGAAAGTGTGAGTCATCGGCAAGTTTCATGTCCAGGTGATCATTCCAGACTCGATTTCAAAGCGGTAGGAATGTGAAGAACGTTCTGGTTGTTGCAAGATATGAAGGTGGTGCTGCTGTCGGGGTTGGTAAAGGCAATGTCTGCAGATAATTTACCAGTATTTTAAGTGAAAAGATCAACAGAATTAATCCAGAAACCTGTATCTAGGAAATAGCAAATTGAGAATATCAGTGGAAGAAAAAGAATCAGGGGCCGGTAATTTGACATCACAATGTATTGCTTAGCTGGGACTTTGCATATAAAATCTACCAGTTTGAATTAAAAGATCTGTTCCCAAAATTAAAAAAAAAAATGGCTTCCAGCTCTAATACTGTCAGCATCTAGTTTCTAGAAAAGAGTAGGAATGCTGTTCTGGCCCCATGTGCCGACAGCCCTCCTCAGACTTCTTGGTTTCTGAGCTGTGCGGGTTCCCAGCTGGGAGCATGTCACTTCCTACACTGGCCTGCCAGAGGTGGGACAGATGCCAGTCCTTGTCCTGTGGTTTCAGAGTGTGGCCTCCCAGGGCTAAGACTCATGCATGCTGTGAATGTGCCTAAGGCTTTTTTTTCCCCAAATAGTCTTTAAGGGGTCCATGTGTGGACAGGAGGTTGTCATCTAAACACAGTTGCCTGGGCCCAATTATGGGAATATAGACCCACAGATCAAGAGCAGGGCAATGTGCTATTAAGTGTCCCAGTTTCCATCCATCTTTCAGGGCAATTCAGCTGAACCTGAGCTGGAACAGAGACTTGTTGAGAAAGCCACCTGTATCTACCATGTAAGCTATAGGAGGGAGAGACTGGCCTCTGATCATCTGTCAGGTGGGGTTTATAGAGGAGGCCTGTCACTCTCAGCATGACACAATGGGGAATGAGAAATGTTCCCCATTACTCCAATTTTCCCTCTGTATTCATTTATGCTTAAAACAGGTTTAACAGAAGCTGAAAACTTCCATTTCATTGCCTTCTATTTTTTATGAAGATAAAAATATTTGCTATCATTTTCTTTTTCCTGAGGGAAGATTTCAATTGTGACGACAATACTAAAGACAAACCACTTAGACTTGCCTAGAGGTGAGGTGCCCCAGGCAGAGAGTTTTTTAATTAAGCGATTATGTAGCACCCTTTATATGGTGAGCATTGTCATTAGAGTTAGAGGATAAAAAGGTGTAACAGATAGGATCCTCTTCTAGTTTATTGCTTCAGGAAAAAAAAAAAAAGTCTGGGAAAAGAAATTTAAATTGTGGAAATATGTATGTATGGGGGGAATTCATCACAGTTTGGTGTTTGGCCTGGGTCTTACCAAGCAAGTAGGCACTGACTGCCTCAGGTGGGCAGTGTTCGATAAAGCAGGCTGGTTCCTTTTTTCTTTGATCTGCTTTTTGGGGCCCCACTTTCCTCTCTGCCTGCTCTCAGTGTTGCCCTAGCTTACCTTTTAGCCCTTTCTGGGGTTGACACAATTCTTGAAATAATACATCTGTTACACTGCAGCAATGGACTTGAGCATCTTGCCTCTTAATTCTCATGTTAAAAGAGCCAGGGTATTGAAGTCTTAACGGTGGATTTTATGAATCAAATATCTAAACCATCTCTTAACATTATCACTAAATAGAGCCAACCAGAGCATGAGTTTTTAAGCATTGTGACTAACGATTGTATTGGTTTACAAATCTGTTTCCCTTTTATGGTTTCCCTCATGTTTTAATAGTGCTTTGAACAAAGCACATTAGGAGCTTACAGACAATGAAAAATGACTTCATTTTGGTTATGAGATGCCAGAGTCAGAAATGACAGATTTTATAACGAGGATTACTAATTTTGTGCTCGTTTCATGATGACTCATAAAAAAAATTAACAACCTTGGGGGTATCATACTCGTATTGTAAGTTACATGGATGCCTCTCACTTTTTTCCCTCCCTAGAGTGAGCACACAGGTCTGTGGAATTCCACTGAAACTCTTTATAGAAAGATTGGATGCTCGCATTGTGGGTTGAAATCCCATTTTGTTCCTAACTTCTCATTATAGTATGGGGCTTTCAGAAGGAAACCGAGACTTAGATTTGACTTGGCTGGGAGCAAAATAATTTGATAGTTGAAGCCACCATTTCTCTATATTTAAGAAATTCATTTTCCTGTGATCCAACTATATTTGTATTTCCGAGTCTCTGTTAATTGACCGTGCTTGACAGAACATTCTGTGCTGAGACAACTGAAAATAAACACAAGAAAAATTTAAGTGTGAGCCTTCATACCTTCTGCAGCAAGCTAAGTCTCTTTTCTGTAGAGATTGTCTCCAGATTGAGAATTGCTTGTCCCCCCAAGCTAAAGGATAGAAAAAAATATTTTTAATGACTTACAAAACCTGTGTGAAGGAGAGGCTCATTCTGTTGGCTTCACTCACATCCCCACCTCCAGAATAAATTGTTTGAAAACTCTTTGATAGGAAGTTACTTTTGCATATTTTTCTCTCTCTCTCAACCCCAGACCCCAGAGAGCAAAAATAAGTATAAATTGCTAGCCTGGGTATGTCATATATGCCCCTTGGATTTATAGGGTTGTAGAATGAAGAGTCCCCTTCCTGGGTGTCCATTGATAGACCGCGTCTTTAAACCATGTCTTTTGAGGAGTCTGAAGGTTTATGAAGAACAACCTCACCACAGAATCTGGCCTTAGAGGAGAATTTGTACAGCATATAGAATGTGAGGGTGTGGATCTCAAAAGTAAGAGGAGGGAAATAAGGCCAGGATCCTTTTAAGATAACTGTGTAGCTTTCATTGCAACACCTGCCCCAAGCTGTGCAGTTGCCCTGCAGAGTTAGAGGGACCCCCAGGAATCCCACAGGTACCTTCAGCTGATTGATGTACCACCTACAGATTCTATGCTTTGTTATTTCTCTGACCTTGATCTCTGGTGGAATTTCAAATTCACTTCAATAGTAGAGTGTAAAAACTCTACTAGACTTTGAATCACAAGTCCAGGTTCTAGTATGGGCTAGTCACTAGCTGGTGGCAGTGTCATAGCAAGTGGGGGAAGCAAAGGATCAGGAGGCATAAGGTCTGAGTTCAAGTTCTGACTGGTTTCCTGGTTTGATGATGTTACAGGTCTGTCATCTAAGTCAGATGTTGGACATAATGTTGGGGTTAGGATGCTAATGAGTGGTTTTGGCAAAGGTGCTCTTCAGAGGTCTTCAAGGGAGATAGACACAATTGCCAAAACAATAGTATAGAATAGCTACTTAATTAAGAAATTCTTGGGTACTGTGCTATATATTATTTTGTTTTATTTAATGCCCACAACATCTTCCAGTCATGAAAGATAAGACTAAAGAGAGAGGAGGGGGAAAAAAGCTGTCCCTGACAGCCAGGAACTAGTCTGAAACAGCTATACTTAACATATTGTAGGAGATGGCTTGGAGCTCACATGTGGGTCATAGTATTTTCTGATATGGACATAATCTCAGAACACTAACCTCAGACAAGGTCATGCTGTGACCATGATCAAGTGAGACAAAAAGCACGACCACTTTGTAATTCTATTTAAGCATAGACCAAAACAAGACCACTGCAAACCACAAAATACCAAACATTTTTCTCTGTTATAAAATCTGGGTCACTACTGCTGCTTTACCAGTGACAGTTTTAGCTTTGCTCTCATCTGTCCTACACAAGATTTGTTAAGATAACACGGTCAAAGAATTATCTCCACTTCTTGACAGCACCCAATCCAGGGTGAACTCTTTTTTCTTGAACCCTCCCCAAGCTTACTAAAGTCCCAATACTATAAGTTCTTTCTAACTTCCTCTTACTGAGATGCCCAATGCTTCCCCACGGTGTGTGGTCTCCCACTGCTATGAGGAATAAACACAATTTGTTCAACCACAGATGTACTTCCGGTGGTCTGGCCGGAGAATATTGACAGAAGAGTGTGCTGAACTAAGATAAGCCACTTTCTGGGATCAACCTGGATATGCTGTTCCCGTGACCGGAAGGGAGAAGAGCCACCACACACATTCAAGGTTGTCATCAGTGTCCCACCTTATCTAATTGATCTACAGTAACTCCTACTCAGAAGGGATGGTGGTATTGGGCTGAATGCCAAGGGAAGCTTCTTACAAGTAGCCTTGAATAAGACTGGGCCTCAGTTTTTCCTAACCTGTAAAATGAAGTTAGAGAAGGGTTGTGGTGTGTAGAAACTGCTGTAAAACACGATAGGTTATAATGTGATTACAAGTGGGATACAGTAAGACCAACAAGCTTTATTCATTGTTATGGATTCCTGGCAGCTCCACACCTACTTTTAGAATCTCTCAGGCTCACATATGTCTGTCTCTAGAGCCCTTGATTTCACTGAGGTGTCAGAAACCCTATTTGAGGCAGGGTCTGAGACACAGAAGATGGAACCTGAACATCTGCAGGGATGGCACAAAGTCTATTTCAGGAATTCCATTTCTCTCCAACAAAGAATGTCCCAGTTCTGTCTGGATCTTGTTACATATTCTAAAGATCTTTTTAGAATCATAGATTTGGGGTGTGGTAAGGGGCAGCAAGGAGTGGAGAATGCGAAGGATCCTAGGTGTGATTGAGGACATAGTACAGGGTCTATTGCCCTCTAGTGGGAAGGGCCTAAACATACCCCCTGATTTTTCTCAACTGCTGCACACGTCTTGCTTTTGTTATATACATTATTTGTCCATGGGTTTTTGCTAAAAAAAAAAAAAAAACAAACCCAAAAGCTGACAGTAATTATCTTAAATCCAAACCAAGGCTTAAGATAAATAGGCCCTCACCTTTTTGCAAGATGGACAATAGAACGAAGGATCCCAGGGTGAAAGAGAAGAAAATAACCTTGAAGACAGAGACTATACTGTTTTCCTCTGAAGCTTCATGCCTAGAAAAGGTTGAGTGAACACAAATGTGTGACATCAGGCGGGGACTAGAGTGGAGGAACCCCAGTCAGAGGTGTAAAAGACAATTCTTCCTGTTGCGCTTGTTAGTTACAAAACAGGAAGGAGGAATAAGAAGGAAGGGATAAAATGATATATTCGAGAAGTTGATATAAGGGTTTAAGTCAAAGATATAAGAGCCACTTGCTTTATTGGGAGGTATAGAGAGAGTGCCCAATGGCCATCCAGGTAAGGTGGAAAAGCATCATTGTAATCCTTACAGTCCTACCCAAGGATAAACACACTGTTTTTGCTATTCATGTTTTGGTTAAAATTCTTTGCAAGCTATTAATTTTTGTGCACAAAGACTGCAAGACCTCCCCAAAAGTGATATTGGGTAGAGATTCATGAATTGTTTTGAATTTCTGAAGAGTCGTTTTGCATTTGAAACAGTTTTACATTATTTTTGCTAGAGGCATTTACTTGTAATCATGTCTGTTGACCTCAAACTATAGGATATATAATAGACCTTTAATTACATCAGGCTCAGGATTTTTCTCTTTTTTATTTGGATATATGGAGGAGTGAAATTTGGGTCAGAAAATCTATAGTGATAGAACAGGAGCTGTGAATGAGTGAGAAGAACATTTAATAAAGAATAATTGCGAAGGATAGCCAAAGGGAATGGAGAAACGATGCATTATTTTTTCTAGGCATGGCTGGTTAATAGTGACTTCTGTCACACTAATTTATGTGAAGCCGACAGAAATAATCTATTTTAAAATAGGTTTCAGGAGAGGCAGGTATATGTTATTTTTTAAAACTTTATTATGGGAAATTTTAAAGATGTATGAAAGCAGAATAGAGAATGCCAAACTTCTGTGAATCCACGACTCCGCGTTAGCAGTTAACTGTAGCCAACCTTGTCTCAGACTGATAGACTTTACAGGTGGTGCTGGAAACGACAGAACTCACAAGCCTCTAACTCTTTGAGATCTCGAAACCCGCAAAGAAAGGGTAAATATATGAGATGTTAGTGCTTTTCAGATTAACAACCAGCTCTAAGGGATCATCCACTTATTTAGTCATTCCTCTAACTTGAAATAATGTGTCATTCCTCTAAATTGAAATGTTTCCACCTAAATGTGAAATGAAAATGAAAGCTTGTAGATGGCCCCCAGACCTTTTTTCTTTTGCATTGACACACGTGTATACACATAGCTATATAAACATGTACATATGTATTTAGTTTTGATTTTTAAAAAACATGCTATTAGATGTTATTCTGCAACTTGCTTGGTTCCCCTAACTTAGTAGTCTTGAAGATCTTTCATACCAGAGCTACTTCATTTTAAAAACAATCTTGTAGTATAATTTCATTATATACGAACCATAACTTATTTAAAGAACATTTAGTTTATTTTTTCGCTATTATAAGCAACCTTGCAATGAGTATCTTTACACATATATCTTTGAGCAAACACCATTTTTAAACTTAAAACAGGATTTTCACTGTTAGGCTCAGAAAGTCTAGCTTGAGTTAGTTCAGAGAAAGTATTTGGCAGAAATTAGAGGGATTCGTTAAATCCTTCAGACAAGAGTGAACACTGAACTTCAGAATCACTTGGTTTTATGAATGCCAAAAGAGATTTTTTATTTTTATGTTTGTTTAACATATGCAGACCTTAGAACTATCATCTAAGGCTAGAAACTGGAGACATAATTTTAAGACTGCCAGAATACAGTGTAGTGAACTTGGTGCCTACCCTCGTCTGGTATTTCAAATTCTTTCAAGTGTTTGACATTGACAGCGGTGCTCCCATGGCTACTCTCTCTCCAGGGTCTGTCTGCAATTGCCAAAAGCCTCAGTTGGGAATGTGTCCTCCTGCGAAATGTTTTCCCTTCATTTGGGGTTGTTTTGTAATTGTTGCCAAAGCCACATGATTTAAATTGTAAATGCCACAAAATGTAGAATTACTCTGCTTTTCTTGAGACAGGATTTAGAAATCTGAAAGTTGAAGGGCAGGACTCGAAAAGGCACTTAAGCTGCCATTTCAAAATTCTTAATGAAAGTGGCATCACCCCTGCTTTAACATTAAGGTCTCTTAAATAATCTTGTTTGTCAGACAATCCCTAGGACAGTGATTAATAAACACACTGCAGCCTGAGGGTGGGTTTGCTCTGATACACTAAGAAAGGTAATAAGCAGCAGGGCAGAGACTAGAATCCAAACCCAGACGATGTCCAGAGCAGTGGTCCTCCAACCTGACTGCACAGGAACCAGTGGGAAGCTTTCAACAGGTCTTGCCTCACATCTAATGAATCACAGACTCTGGTATGTAGTTACAATTCATCCATGAGAATTATTATATCAATGAAAATAGGTTATTATGTAGTTTGTAGTAATTACATAAATGTTAATGCCTGTTACATTAACACTTATGGTAATTTTAATGATTATTATAATCCGTTGAAAGATAATATAGATCTATCAGAAAGAAACTGATCTGTTGACTTGTGACAATAGCAAGTGTAAATACAAAACCTCCTTCCCTTCATTCCCCGAGCCCATCCCTTCGCTTCCAAGACGTATGTCAACCATGTGAGCATCTCTTCATGTTCATTGCCAACTGCCTACTCCAAGCTGCCTTCTTGTCTTGCGTGGACCAGCCTTCTTCCTCTAGTTCATTCATGCACAGTATAACATCCTGAAAAATTTTTTTTTACCTTTTTGTTTTGAAACATTGCAAACTTACAGAAAAGTTGTAACAGAATAAGAAGCACCTGTCTATACTTTACCTAGATTTTCTGATTGTAACATTTTGCTATATCTGCTTTATTTCTTATTTTATATGTATATATCATTTTTTCTATTATTATTATTACTTTAGCTGATCCATATGAGAGTTTGCTGGATACATGGCCCTTCAGTTCTAAATATTTTGGCCTGTATCCTCTAAGAATGATGACATTCTTTCACATAATAACCACTGTTCAGTGATAAAATTCAGGAAATTTGACATTAATTCAAAACTATTTAATATACTTTCCATATTTAAATTTCACCAATTGTCCCCAAAATGTCCTTTATACATTTTTTTCCAGGATCCAGTCACCAGCAGATGTTTAGCCTTTTTTAATTTCAGACTTTTGTATTATATAATATTAGAATTTTTTGAAGCATACAGGTCAGTCATTTACAGAACACTCCTCAATTTGGATTTGTCTGAGGTTTCCTCATGGGTAAATGCAGATGATTTGCTCTTAATAGGGTCATTCTCAGAGCATCACATCAGGTGTTAGAGGAATCTTTTAACCGTGAAAATCATGTAGTGCTTCTGCTGGGTTTATCCCCCGCCAGTGGCTCTCAGTGAATCAACCGTTCCATACCATGCCTACAAAGTCTGGTCCCTACTTCTCTCCAGCTTATCTTCTCCTGCTCTCTCTCACTGTGCTCCAGCCTTACTGGGCTTTCCCACTTCCACGAGCTAATCAAATCCTCTCCCTGGAAAGCTCTTTCCCACTCTTTGTTCTTGTTCTTGTTCTTGCTCTTCTTGCTCTTCTTGTTCTTCTTGTTCCTCTTGTTCTTCTTGTTCTTTTCGTTCTTGTTCTCCTCCTCCTCCTCTTTCTTCTTCTTCTTCTTCTTCTTCTTCTTCTTCTTCTTCTTCTTCTTCTTCTTCTTCTTCTTCTTCTTCTTCTTCTTCTTCTTCTTCTTCTTCTTCTCCTCCTCCTCTTCCTCCCCCTTTTCCTTTTCCTCTTCCTCTTCCTCCTTCTTATTCATATTCTTATTCTTCTAATTTTTTAAAGTATAGTTGACATACAATATTGTATTAGTTTCAAGTGTACAACATAATTATTCAACATTTATATACCTTATGAAGTGATCACTATGATGTCATATTCCTTGTGCTGTACATTACATCCTTGTGACTTGTTTATTTTATAACTAAAAGTTTGTACTTCTATCTCCCCTTCATGTTTTTTCCACCCCCTCCCATCTGGCAACCTTCAGTTTGTTCTCTGTATCTGTAAATCTGTTTCTGTTTTGTTTTGATAGTTCATTTGTTTTGTTATGTTTTTTAGATTCCACATATAAGTAAAATCACATGCTGTTTATCTTTCTCTGTCTGACTTATTTCCCTTAACATAATACCCTCTAGCTTCATCTATGTTGATTAAATGGCAATATTTCATTATTCTTTATGGATGAATAATATTCCATTATAGTTCTACTTGCAATTGCTTTGTCTGTTTTTCCAGGAGTTCAGTTATGGACAAGAGCTAGAGTAAGGAATTACTATTACCTTGAAATGAAAGTCACTGCAAGATGACTTTTGTTAAAAACAGTTTATCTCTTAAAGCTGCCTGCCTTTAGTTTTCTTTACTTGATTCCTTTGCTGGATTACTCAAAAGTCAGGATAAGCCATAACCGGTACTGGGTACACTCAGAAGTACAACCCCTTTACCATATGACAAGTTAGGGTTTTTGTTTGTTTGTTTTGTATTAAGATTTTTGCAATAAGAGAATCTAAAAGTCAGCATTTAAAAAGTAAACTTTTAATTTTAGAGTAATTTACAGAAAAGTTGCAAAAAATATTACAGTGAATTTCTGTAGAGCCCCTCATCACTTTTCCCCTCATAAGAAACAGAGATTGATACATTATTATTAAGTAAACTCCAGACTTGATTCAGATTTTCCCAGTTTTTCCACTACCGTTCTCTTTCTGTCCCAGGATCCAGTCCAGGATGCTACGTCACATTTAGTTGTCATGTTTCCGTCGTCCACTCTGGTCTGGGACAGTTTTGCATTCTTTTCTTCTTTTTCATGATTTGTTTCATTCAACAAACTTTTATTTTTATTTTTAAGAAGTACAATGTGATGATTTAGTATATGTACACATTGTAAAATGGTTATCACAAGCAAATTAATTACCATATTTTTCATGATCTTGATAGTTTTGAGGCGTACTAATATTTTATAGAATGTCCTTCAATTTCATTTTGGTGCTTTTCTCATGATTAGGTTGAGCTTAACAAATTTTTGGAGAGAATTTCACAGAAGTGAGGTGCCTTCTCATTTGCACCCATTCAACAGGTACAGGCTTTCAACAGAACAGAACTTACCCCTGTTTTTGTTTGTTCCTTGGTTAAGGTGGTATCTGCAGACTTTGCCATTGTATTATTTTTCCCACTTCACACTTTATTCTTTAAAAAAAATCACTAAGTCAAGCCCATGTTTAAGGGAGGGTGGAAGTGGAGGGGGCAAAAGGCTGCTTTAAAATTTTTAGTATACATGTTAGTTCTGAGATTTAGACTTTAATATTGTTTTTCTTTTCAGCTTATGGAGGCAGAGGGGCTATATTTTCTAAAATGTCTTAATCAGCTTGCTTCAGTATCTCTCCAACACTGATTGCAAATGCCTTAATGTAATGTGGCATTTCCTGGCTGTTTCATAGCCAGAGCTAGCAAGGATTTGCTAGAGAACACTACATTGAAAATATTTTGAATTTTGTAAAGAATCCCGACAATCACTTACTCATTTAGCACATAGGCATTTATCTATGCATACATATCATGTGCCAGGCAGTGCTGGTGGCCCATGGACACATTTCTATACCCTCAGGTTGGCATGGGGGCATTAATCTAACCTCAGCCCCTGGTCAAGTGCCTGCAACAGTCTGGGCACCCCGCTGGGTGCTCTGCAGTCATCAGGAAATCTTTACTCTTGACTGTCCTGCAAAGAAGTTTTTACTATCCTTATTTTATTTTAAAAATTAATTTCTTAAAGAAAAACTCGACATCAAAAGATGTACTGTAAAATACAGGAGTTCATCACCAGAAGCCATGCCACCCGCCAGAAGTAGCCTGTCTCTAGCCATTTCCCCTGGTGTTTATCTCTGTATTTGGAAACAATGTGCCTAAATTATCCTTAAATTTAAAAAACATATATGTTTAAGATACAATAAAACAAATATACAGAGCTCCACACAATGCCAATAAGTGGTTTAATGGGATAGTGTGAGCCAAATACCTTGTCACCATCACCCTAGATAAGAAAAAGAACTTCGTGAGACACCCCACAAGTGCGCACGCAGAACCACTACCCCTCCCCCGCGGAAGTAGCCGCTCTGCTTACTTTTATTGCCGTGACTCTCTTATGCTTTTAAAACTAGTTTTACTACCCAGTGTGTAACCTTGGACATTATAGTTTTTTTAGTCTTGATCATTTAAAAAATTGTTATGTCTTTTAAGTCTCTTTTTAATCTATAGGTTTCGTCTCATCTTTTTTCTTTTCTTCTTACAAAGTTCATAGTCTGAATTTTCTTGGGTTTAATCTTGGAGGATGTCTTTTATGTGAGCTTGCCCAATGCCTGGTGTCCCTTATAGACTGGCTGGATATGCAAATAGAGACTGCCTGCCTCAAAACATTCTTACACCTATCATTTTTTGGAGAAACACTTTAAATACAATCAAATGATTTTGGAAGGTAGGAAGAAGGCCAAATAGAAGAGTGAGTACTTGGTTGAGATTAGCAGGATTTTACCCAACATTTTTGTCAAATTTTAGCAAAAAATTAAAAGTGCTCTGATGTTTGCCTGGGTTCAAATGCCCACCTCTCTACTTCTTGGTGGCTTTGTGACCTTGAGCAAATTACTTAACTCTTGTTGCCTCAATATTCTCTGCTGCAACATAGGGATGGTAATTGTCATAGGCTTGTTGTGACGATCATATGAGATAATATACATAGAGTGTTTTGTTTTATTTTTTTTTAAGTTTGTTGGGGTAGCATTGCTAATATAATTATATAATTTTCAAGTGTACATTATAATTTGACATCTGTATATTCTATTGTGTGATTGCCACCCAGAGTCCAGTTTCCTTCAGCTATCATATATTTGATAGCTTTACTCACTTGACCCTCCCCCAACCCCCTAAGTTTGACTCCTTTACCATGTCTACCTCTTCTTTTCTCCACCACCCCCCTACCCTCTGGCAACCACTAGTCCATTGTCCATGTCTCTGTTTGTCCTTTTAGGACAAACAGATTATAGTTATTCTAACAGGTGTTGTTCAGTTGTTGCTTTTAGGTTTATATTCCACATATATGTGATATCATGTGATTTTCAACTTTTTTGTCTGGCTTATTTTGCTTAGAATGATTATCTTGAGGTCCATCCATGTTGTCACAAATAGCAGTATTTCAGCTCTTCTTATGACTGAGTAATATTCCATTGCATATATATACCATAGCTTTTTTAGCCACTTATCTATCGTAGGACACTTTTGTTGCTTCCATGTTCTGGCCACTGTGAATAGTGTTGCTATGAATATTGGCGTGTAAGTACCCTTCCAGGTATGAGTTTTCAGGTCTATGGGGTAAATACCCAGTAGAGGGATTGCTTAATGATATGGTAGATCAATTCTTAGTTTTTTGAGAAACCTCCATACTGTTTTCCATAGTGGCAGTACCAATTTGCAGTCCTACCAGCAGTGTATGAGGGTTCCTTTTTCTCCACATCCTCTTCAACATTTGTTATTACTTGTCTTGTTGATTATAGCTATTCTAACAGGTGTGAGATGGTATCTCATTGTGGTTTTGATTTTCATTTCCCTAATAGCTAGTGATGTTGAACACCTTTTCATATATTTGTCGGCCATATGTATGTCCTCTAGGGAAGAGTGTCTATTCAGATCCTCTGCCCATTTTTTGATTGGATCATTTGTTTTTTTGTTGTCATTGAGTTGTATGAGTTCTTTGTATATTTTGGATATAAGGCCCTTATTGGAGGCATTGCTTGCAAATATATTTTCCCATTCAGATGGTTGTCTCTTTATCTTATTGATGATTTCTTTTGGTGAGCAGGAGCTTTTTAGTTTGATGTAGTCCCATTCATTTACTTTCCTTGTCTTTGAGGTCAAATTCATAATATTCTCTTTAAGTCCAAGGTCCTTCAGTTTAGTTCCTATGTTTTCTTTTATGCATTTTATTGATTTCGGTCTTATATTCAGGTCCTTAATCTACTTTGAGTGAATTTTGGTGTGTGGTGATAGACAACAGTCTAGTTTCATTCTTTTACAGGTGGCCTTCCAATTTCCCCAGCACCAGTTATCGAGGCTTTCCTTTCTCCACTGTATGTTTTTGGCTTTTTTGTCAAAATTATTTGCCCATATAAATATAAGTTTACTTCTGGACTCTCAATTCTGTTCCACTGGTCTGTGTTTCTGTTTTGCTGACAATACCATGCTGTTTTGATTACTGACACTTTGTAGTATAATTAGAAGTTAGGCAGAGTGATGCCTCCAGCCTCATTCTTTTTTCTCAGGATGGCTTTGGCAATTCAGAGTCTTTTGTGCTTCCATACAAAGCTGATGATTTTTTTTGTTCTATTTCTTTAAAAAATGTCAGTGAGATTTTGATGGGGATTGCATTAAATCTGTATAATGCTTTAGGTAATATGGTCATTTTAACTATGTGGATTCTTCCAATCCAAGAACATGGAATATCTTTCCATTTCTTTGTATCTTCTTCGATTTCTTTTAATGGGGTCTTGTAGTTTTCATTATATAGATCCTTTACATGTTTCATTAAATTTATTTTAGGTATTTTATTCTTTTTTTTTGTAATTGCAATAGGAATTATTTTTTTCACTCCTTTTTCTGACACTTTATTATTAGAATATAGGCATGCTATAGATTTTTAAATGTTGATTTTGTATCAGGAGACATTACTGTATTTGCCTATTGTTTCTAGTAGTGTTCTTGTGGAGTCTTTAGGGTTTTCTATATAGAGAATCATGTCTTCTGCAAATAATGACAGTTTGACTACTTTGTTTCCTATTTGGATTTCTTTTATATCTTTCTTTTGTCCGATTGCACTTGCCAGGGCCTCCAATGTTATATTGAATGAGTGGTGATAGTGGACAGCCTTGACTTGTTCCTGATCTTGGAGGAAAGGTTTTTAGTTTTTCACCATTAAGTATAATGTTGGCTGAGGGTTTGTCATATAGCCTTTATTATGTCAAGGTACTTTCCTTCTATACTGATTTTGTTAAGTGTTTTGTTCATAGATGAATACTATATCTTGTCAAAGGCTTTTTCTACATCTATTGATATGATCATATGATTCTTATTTTTTTATTTGTTTACGTGGTGTATCACATTAATTGATTTGCATATGCTGAACCATCTCTGTGCCCCTGGGATGAAGCCCACTTGATTGTGGTATATAATCTTTTTAATATGTTGCTGTGTTCAGTTCGCTAGTATCTTATTTTGGATTTTTGCAACTGTGTTCATGAGAGATATTGGTCTGTAGTTTTTTTTTGTGTGTGTTATCTTTACCAGGTTTTGGTATCAGAGTAATATTGGCTTCATAAAATGAGTTAGGAAGTATTTCCTCCTCTTTGATTTTTTTGGAAAAATTTGAGGAGAATAGGTATTAAATCTTCTTTGAATGTTTGGTAGAATTCACTGGTGAAGCCATCTGATCTTGGATTTTTAGTTTTTGGTAGGTTTTTGATGATTGTTTTAATTTCCATACTGCTGATCAGTCTATTTAGATTTTCCAGTTCTTCTTGATTTTGTCTAGAAAGGTTGTATTTCTCTAAGTACTGGTCCATTTCTTCTAGATTATTAAATTTGTTATTATATACTTTTCTATAGTATTCCTGTATGATCCTTTGTATTTCTGCAGTGTCTGTCATAATTTCCCCTCTTTCATTTCTAATTTTGTTTATTTGTGTCATTTCTCTTTTTTCTTTAGTGAGTCTAGCCAGGGGTTTGTCAATTTTATTAACCTTCTCAAAAAACCAGCTCCTCGTTGTATTTATTTTTTCTATTGTTTTTTTTGTTTGTTTGTTTGTTTCAATTTCATTTATTTCTGGCCTAATTTTGACTATTTCTTTTCTTTTGCTGGTATTAGGCCTCATTTGTTCTTCTTTTACTAGTTTTTAACTATGAAGCATTAGGTTATTTATTTGGGCTCCTTCTTGTTTTTGGAGATAGGCCTGTAATGATATGAACTTTCCTTCTATGACTGCTTTTGCCATGTCCCAAAAGTTTTGATATGTCATACTATCATTATTATTTGTTTCTATGTATCTCTTGATCTCTCTTTTTCTTTCCTGACCCAGTTATTCTTCAATAGCATGTTCTTTAATCTCCATGTATTTGTGGTTCTTCCTGATTTCTTTTTGCAGTTGATCTCTAGTTTCAAAGCATTATGATCAGAGAATATAGTTGGTATAATTGCAACCCTCTTATATTTGTTGAGGCTATTTCTGTGTCCAAGAATGTGGTCGATTCTTGAGAATGGTCCATATGCACCAGAGAAGAATGCATAAGCAGCTATTTTGGGATGAAAGGCTCTGTAAATGTCAGTTATGTCTAGTTGATCTAATGTGTCATTTAAGGATATTATTTCCTTGATTTTCTGTTTGGATGATTGGTCCATATATGACAGTGGGTATTTAGGATTCCTACTATGATAGTGTTTTGGTCTGTTTCTTCCTTTAGTTCTGTTGGTAATTGCTTTACATATCTTGGAGCTCCCTGATTGGGAGCATAGATAATAATAAATGTTATGTCTTCTTGGTGCATGATTCCCTTTATCATTATGAAGCATCCCTCAATACCTTTCTTTACCTTTTTTATTTTGAAGTCTATTTCGTCTGACATTAGTACTGCTACTCCCACTTTTCTCTGAATGCAATTTGCTTGAAATATCATTTTCCATTCTTTCACCTTGAGTCTATATTTGTCTTTGGATCTGAGATATGTCTGCTGGAGGCAGCATATGGTTAGGATTTGTTTTTTGATCCACTCTGCAACTCTGTGCCTTTTTATTGGTGAGTTCAGTCCATTTCCATTTAGGGTGGTTATTGAAATATGAGGTCTTTGTATAGCCATTTTATCTTTTGCTTTCTGGGAGCTCGGTGTTTCCATTGCTTCCTTGTCCTTGTGTTTCTGTTTTCTTTATTTTGTTTGGCTTTTGTGGGTTTTGCCTCTTCCTGTTTTATGTTATATACTTCAGTTCTGAATCTTTGGTGTATGGTTACTATTATAAAATGAAAAGAATAGTAATACACACACACACACATATATGTATACACACACATACACACACACATACATACAGTCATCTATTTTCTGCGTGTGCCTTATCTTCTTTCCCCTTTGCAAATTTGGATCTTTGAATCCTCCTCTTTTTAGTCATTGTTATCTCAATTTGTCCCTATGTATGCTGAACTTTCATTACTATCTTGCTATAGCAATTCTCTTATTATTTAAGCTTATAATGCCCTATTCATAGTAAGGGCTGCACTCCTCTGCTTCTATCTGCCTGATAGTCACTTTACTCCTAATTATGTTTTTCTGTTGTTGTTGTCGTTATTTTGTTTTAGGTGAACTGAAACCATTCAGTATTTTCTGTACTGCAGGCCTCATTGTGGAGAATTCCTTCAATTTTTGTATGTGTGGAAAGGTCTTAATTTCTTTTTCATATCTAAAGGAGAGCTTAACTGGATACATTATTCTAGGCTGGTAGTTCCTTTCACTTAATAGTTTAAGTATTTGATTTCATTCTTTTCTGGCTTATAAGGTTTGCGATGAAAAGTCCCATGATCATCTAATGGGATTTTTAAAATATGTTAACATTTTCTCCCTGGTTGCCCTGAGAATTCTGTCTTTGTCATTGATTTTTGATAACTTTAATATAATGTGTCTTGGTGAAGGCCTTTTTGGGTTGAGAAAATTGAGTGTTGACTTCTTGAATTCCAAGCTCCAGCTCATGCCTTAGATTTGGGAAATTCTTATCTACTGTCTGTCTGAAAACGTTTTTGTGTCCCAGATCCTTTTCCTCACCTTCAGTAATACCCATTATTTTTATGTTTTCTCTCTTGATAGTATCAGTTAGTTCTTGTATTTCTCTTTCATTATTTTTCATTCTTCGGTTTCTCTCTTCTTCTTTCTGATTTCTCTTTCATTATTTTTCATTCTTCGGTTTCTCTCTTCTTCTTTCTGATTTATTTCTAGATTCCTGTCTTCGATATCACTGATCCTTTCCTCCATTTGGTTGACTCTATTTCCCAAGCTTGCTATTTCATTTTTCAACTCTTGCAGTGTGTTCTTCATCTCTAGAAGTTCTATTTGGTTCCTTTTGAGGGTTTCAGTTTCATTGCTCTGCTCATCTATTTGTTTGTTCAATTCCTGAAATTGTTGATTTGAGTCGTTTTGGCTCTCATTGAGTTTTTTCAGAAGTACCATCCTGAATTCTCTGTCATTTAAATTGCTATTTCTATATTTGTAAGCTTATTTTTTGGAGATTTTTCTCTTCCTTTCTGAGATGCCTGTCACCTTGGTTGTTCATGTTGTTTAATGGATTATTTCTGTGCCTGGACATTAATGGAAGTGTATTCTGTTGTTTTTCCAGAAAGAAGATTTATTATATAAAGGTCTTTAGCCTGCTGCAAAGAAGATGCTTTTCTTTTGATTTCCTGTAGATGGCGTCTAAGCCTCTTGGATCCCTACTTCATATAAAGCCTAAATGTCTTTTTATTTTCTTGTAGATATTTAATCACGCCCGCTACCCTCAGTTTCAGTCCCTGTCAGTATTAGCAAGTTTCGGTAGTGTTTGCTCAGATTCCCCTGGGGCTCCATGGTGATGGGTCTCTAAGAGTATGGGGGGACGGTTCCTCTTGGTTGGGAGTTGGGGGCTGCAGCTCAGTCACAGTTTTGCAACTGGGGCCAGTAAAAATCAACTGTTGTTTCTCTGTGGTTCCATCCCACTTCTCTGTTTTCTGCCCTGATGACTGGGCCCTGCTGCCAAGTGGTAGAAATTCAGACACTTCCAGGCAGGCTGATCAGGGAAGTCGCCATACCTTATCCCCTCCTTTACCTCCTGCAAGGAGCTTCGGTGGCTGCTGTGAGAGGCAGCTTCTTTATTTCTCCCAGTTCACTGCCTGACACCTGGGGTTCTGACCAGTGGTAGCTCTTATGCTCAGATTGCCAGCTCAGACATTCTGGTGTACAGTTAGGGTGTTTTTATGTTGACTTTTAGATGTCCAGCTTATTGTTGTTTCAGGGGGAGAGATCTGAGGATGTCTCTCACTCAACCATGTTTCTTGCCCCACATAGATTGTTTTAAACAGTGGTTGGCAAGCACAAAATAAATGTTCTGTATTTTAATCTGTTATTGTTATTCTTTGCAGTGGGGAGTAGATTGAAAATGATCAGCTTAAGTCTGATGTACATGGCTAGGATTTTCAATTCATTTATTGGCTTTTCCTCTTGGTACATTTCCAGCTCTCATTCATATGATTGGGAATAAAATTAATTCCTCCACAGCTGTTCTTTAATCTCTGGTTATTTTCTGACTCTGGCAAACAAATTATTAACCTTTAAACTAAACAATTAGTCCTAGCTTGAAAGAATTTGTATATATCCCCAAGGACATGCATAATGAACAAAGCCTTTGTTTTCTGTTTATACATAAACTATGAAATGTAACTACTGAAACCTCTGATCTCCTCTATGGCTTTTTGAGAAGAAAAAATAGATTATAGTAATTAATGTTTAGCAAAAAGAGAAAACTGGCTGTTTCTATGTACATCCTTAAAACCCAAAAAGCTCTCTAAGTCTGTTTCCCACAATTATATTTTCTAATAAAGGTGGTTGTTCCTTTATAATAGGTTGAATTGTCTCCCCAAACCATATGTGTAACTCCTAGACCACTGGTATCCATGAGTGTGAATTTATTTGGGTCTTAGACGACATATTTAAGTTAAGGGTCTAGAGATAAGATGATTCTGCATGCAGAATGGGCCCTAGGCCAACAACTGGTCCTTATAAGAGGCAGAAAAGGAGAGACAGACACAGGGGCAAAGCCAGTGCAGATTGAGGTAGAGATTGGAGTGAATTGTCTACAAGTCTAGGGAGGAGGCTAAGGATGGTTAGCAAACACCAGAAACTGGGAGCGGGGGTGGCATGTGGGATGGACTCTCTTTTGGAGCCTCCAGAAAGAACCAACCCTGAGAAGACCTGGATTTCAGACTTCTGGCTTAGAGAGAACAAATTTTCGTTGTTTTAAGTGGCCACATTTGTGGTAATTTGTTATGGAAGCCCTCGGAAGCTAATACAACCTTCATGGTAATAAAGGACATTCTAAATATTTTTTAAATCAGCAACTAAAGAAATTAGAGGGTTGACCTAGATATTCTGCTTCTGCCAGTACAAATAATACCACCGTTTCACACACTTTTTATTTATCGTAAGCTAAAGTACTTCGGAAAAGGGCAAGTTCTGGTTAACTACCCTTCTCATGCAAACCAATGTTTTGAAGAAATCTGAATATTTCAACAATGTTGCACATAAACTCTTAGATGATACAGAAGGCACTTAGATGATACAGAGAAGGCATATCTTTGGAGACCTGGAAATTATCTGTAACATCCCCATCACCCTCACCTGAAATCAAATAATCACCAAATGCTATAAATGCTACCGGCTAAATATCTCTTGTGTTTATCCACTCTTTCTACATGTTTTGTCACTTTCTAGTCCCAGGTGCCATTCACCCTCATGCTGACTGCTGCAGCCACTCAATCAGTCTCTGCACACTCTCACTGCACTGCAGCAAACCCGTCTTTTGACAACACAAGTCTGGTTATGTTATCTCCTGCCTAAAATTCTTCCACGGGGCCTCCAAAGATCAGACTCCTGGAGAGAAGAGACTTCACTTCTTCTCTATTTCAATGCCTAAAACAGTGCATGGCACATGTAAGTGCTCAATAAATGTTCATGGAAGGAATGACTTGCACTTATAATGCTCTGCATAATCTAGCTCAGGGTCTAGTCCAGTCCCCATATGTCCTAGCTGTGTGACTCTGGGAAAATCAGTGAAATTCTCGGTTTCATCTGGGGTCCCTCTTTCCTTCTTGCTTGCTGTGTCTTAGCCACACTGGGCCTCTCAGTTCTTTGCATATATTTAATTTCTTTCTTCCTCCAGGGTTTTTAACATCAGTTTCCTCCTCCATCTTATACTTCTTCCCTTAGTTAGCAACTATATACCAAGTGCTACTTCCCCAGCAAAACTTCCCAGGTGAGGTGACATCTCCCTATTACAAGCTCCCATGACTCTGTAATTATATATTTATTCAGTGATTACTTTTTTAGTATCTGCCTCCCTCACTAGGCTTCAAGTTCCGTGAGAAGAGAGACAGGTTCTACCTTACTCAGCACTGTATCCCCAGAGCTGGGCACAGTGCCTGCTATGCAATCAGGGAATGAGCGAATTGCCCTGTGGTGTCTCAACATTGTCGTTATGACTGTTTATGTGCATAGCTCATTGTGTGAAAATGGGTTGAGCCTTCTGGCTTTGGGGTTCATGGTATCTGGGCATTCACAGTAACATTCAATGAAACCAAAGATGGATAGAAGATTCTATCTGTTGTGAGTTCTCCCGTGGCCACAGTGCTGGTTTATAATGGGAGGTGGGAGAGGAGGGAAGAGAAGCCAATGTGCTGACTTAGAGTGATGGGCACAGCAAAGGTGGCAGAGATGAGCTGGAGACTCACCAAACCCATGCCCTCCTCTTCTTAGGGACAGAGCAGGAATGCATTTCTCAGCATCTCTTGCTATTAGTAGAGATTCCTCCCCTAAATCCTCAAGCATGCTTCTCCTTGTTCTCTGTCCTGCCTCGTCTGCTGGCCAGGTGCAGAGGGTCAAGTGACAACCCAAAGCTCTGGCAGAAAACAGTGCTGCCTGCCCAATAGCCAACTGAGCTTTGCAAGAGCAAGAAATAAAATTGTCCTATGTTAAGTCACTAAGATTGGGGTTATTTGTTGCAAATAACCTTAATAGAGAAGATGAGAATATTTGCCTAGTTTTTTTCTCTTTTCCTTTATTTTACTTTTTTGTTTAGATCAGATAGAAATCACACCCTGGAATTTCAGGGTACATCAGTGGGTAGAGAATGTTTTGTTCAAGCTGACCAAAGATGGAATTCTTGTTTCATATTGTTTTAATTAGCAAACAAGCCAACAAATAATTTTCTGTTCTTTTAACTTCATTTTCTAACAAAATGAAAAAACAGGATTTAAAGAATAGTAATTCTTTGAAACTTTGGAGATACATTCTCTGGTATTAATCCTACTCCCAAATCTCATTATCCCATGGAGAATCTCTGACAAAATTTATAGGAGATTGAGCTCTACTTAAAAGCTAAAAAGTGCAATCATCTCCTTAGAAGGAGGATTCTCCTGGGGGTGTGGGATTTTGTGGAATGTGGTTTAAGTTAAGCTTTCACAGCAGGGGTCTTTCATATGAATGAAGATTACTGTCTCAGCTAAGCCTCTTTAGAAAGTCACGGGTGATGGCAGCCAAGGGCAGCATATACATTTTAGAAACCAAGTCCAAACTTGGATTTAAAGGAATCACAGGATGAAACCTGCCCACTCCATGAGAGTAGGGACACGTTGGTTTGGGTGCTAGTCCACACCCAGGGTCAGGAATCTCAGCTATCAAAGTCGCTGCAGCCGCCTCTGAAAACTCAGAAGGGGGTTGTAATAGCATAAAGTTTTAAATAGCTGTGACAAGTCAGAGGGCCTCTGAAGTTCTGGTGATTGTTATGAAATGAATGCTTGTGTGCCCTGAGGCCCCTACCCCAAATGCGTATGTTGAAGCCCTAACACCCCACATGCTGGTATTAGGACACGGAGCCTTTAGGGGGTAATTAGGTTTAGATGAGGGCATAAAGGTGGAGCCCACCACTCATGAGATTAGAGTCTTTATAAGAAGAGAAAGAGGCATCAGAGCTTCCCCTCTCTTTGCCATGTGAGGACACGGCAAGTAGGCAGCCATCTGTAAGGCAGGAAGAGGGCTCTTGCCAGGACCCCATATTGCTAACATTGATCTCAGACTTCCTAACCTCTAGAACAGAGAAATAAATGTCTGCTGTGTAAGCCATCCGTCTATGGTGTTTTGTTATAGCAGCCTGAGTTAAGACCATGGATTACTCTATACTTTAAAAAGAGTTTCTGGGGTTTAGAATGCTGGAACTGAGTTCTTTCCCTTGATCCAGTGATCTTTTGATGAATCCATGTGTTAGAAGCCTATGAGAACCATTTCCTTTCTGATATATGAGAGACCTAAGAAATCTATCCTAAATCTAGGCAGTTTTTTGTTCTAATTGCAATCACTGGAATTAATTTAGAAAGAGGCATGAGAACTATACGAATTGACTAAATATTAAACCAGGTTGCTACACCCTGCTAGCCACAGAAACCTGGCTAATCAGCATAAGATGGTTATGCTGGGGGGTGGTGGAGGGAGTTGGGGTGGGGTGGAGGTTTGGGGAGGTTCGGGGTGGGGGGAGAACTACAGGAAGATTCCCGCAGCTTGCTCACAACTACTCCCTTTGTGCCTTTAACATCTTACACCCAAAACTACCCTGAAAGAAAAAACAAATGTAAAACTGAGTTTCTCAAACACGTGAGATTTCTCTCATTCTCTGTCTTTGAGAGAAGACCACATGTCTGTCTGTGGGGCGTTATTCCTTCTCTAATAGACTTGCCTTTTGACTCTAACTCTGACATGCGTTTGAATCTTTCCTGCGTGCAGAGGAAAGATTTCTGTGTGTGTAGTTGAATCCCCATTCAGACGGATTTGCCCCTTCCTGTATCAAAATCACATGTCCTTCCCAAATTTATAAACATAGTCACAGTATCACATGACACAAAGAGTGCTGTCCTCTTTCCAAGCTCTCAGTATCCCTAGTTCCTGCAGAAAGATGGGGGGTTCTGTTGCTTGCATGTCTCTGCCATCAAGTCTGCCAATCCTGGGCCTGTTTTCCATCAAGTCACATCATCGAGGCATCCTTTCTTCCTTACTCTGTGCTGATAGCTGTACCAGCTTATCAGCTAAGTTTCTTTCTTTGCAATTGACGATAAATGTAATGCAAAATAGCTTAAGTAAAAGTGGGAGATTTATTTCTTCACGTAATTGAAAAGTCTAGGGCTCTATCTCCAGCTTCAAGCACAGTTTGATCCAGAGTTCAACTAACATTACCAAGATTGAATCTCTCTTCCCTCTTTCCTTTTCTGTTCTCTGTCCCTTCTTTCTCTCACTTTCTCAGTTCTAGTCCCTCAAGTTTAGCTCTATTTGCAGTGACCACCTAGTTCAAAAATGACTATAGCCCTAGATCTTCCGAGGTCATCAAGAAAGGGTACTTGCCTCTATCCTAGCATTTCCATGAATGGTCTCATTGTGTTCTCCTGGCTCTGATTAGAACACATTTTGATACCTCAGACCAACCGCGGTGGGTGGAGAGTTTGAATGAGCTGTTTGGCTGAGGTCACTTACTTTACCCCTTGTGCTTTGGGAATGATGAGTGAGGAGAAGGTGAGGGATGGTATGCATCTGAACCACATGGGATAAGAATAGGGGAAGGTGGATTCCCAAAAGAAATTGAGAACAGAGCCAGTTCATAGAAGTAAGGTGAATGGATAGGGGATGACTCCCGGTCAACAAATCTCTATTGCTAGTCCTGCCTAAACCTGTGCTCTGCCTTAAGATAGCAAAAGAAGTCATCGATTCTCTAAACAGTAAAAGGAGATCTCAATTTTCCCAACATTTTTGCTAAAGGTTATATTAGAAATTTTATCTAGAGTGTAAATTCAAGTGCTTTGAGGGAACGAAGTATGAGAGGAGATGGATGTTTCTGGGAATGTATGGGTACACCATCAATCTCTAACAACAAGAGGTGGAAAGAACTGTTTATTACAGCAGCTGTAATATCAGCCCTTGTTCCTCGAGCATGTGCTCAGCACTTTACATGTGTTTCAGTGTCTAATAAAAAAAACAAAGACGTTAAACATTAGAATGTTATCTCATCAGCTCCTAATGGGTGGGGCACGGACATCCAGTCTAGCCCTCACTGAGTGTCAGGGAACGTCCTGACTCATTGCTCACCCACTAACCTGCTATTCTTCTCCCGTGTGACCTTTGTTTTCACTCTTTTCGAGTTTAAAACCTTGTGTTTCTAAAGATTTAGAAGTCTGAAAGTATCACTCGTATTTCTTTTTCTCACCAAAGTAGAATGAGTAGATAGGTTTTTTTTTCTAAAATTGGTCTTGCTGCCTTTAAATATAAGCTCCATTACATTACCACTAAAAAGCAGGGATTTTTCCTATTTTTTTCCCTGTTATATCCCTAGTATGTAGAATGGTGCTTAACACAAAAAGGGCAGGCTCCCCCAACGCTCCCAGGTTTGAACCTGCTTGGGGAGTCATTTGGAGGGAGCTATCCTGGCATGTACCCATTCCTCTCTCAACAGTGGTTCCAAAGACTGTGGAGTTCCTAGTAACTGGGGATGGCTTAGAATCTAAATGGCAGACACAGTGTATAAACTTTTTCTGGAACTTCCGATAATGGATCCTTTAACTCCCCTAAAGAAACACTAGGTTAATATGCTTCAAGGAACTGTGGTAATCTGAAGAAGAACAGCTCAGTTTCCAATAGAGAACATTTAGTTGAACGTTCCCCAGGTCACATGGCCACTTAATGTTCCTGCTCATGCAGTCACTTACAGGGGGCCCACCCCTCTCTGATGTCACTGGGAAGACTTGCAATTCATCATGGTAGGTTGAAAACAATGCTTACCTCAGTCCACCACCCCACCCTCATCACCAATATCTAGTAAGGGACAAGTAAGGGTGAAATCACAGGGGGCACCAGCAAACAGTGAATATCTCTTTCTTTGTTTCCTTTCCTCTCTGGGTTCTGAAAACATGCGGACAGAGAAAGAAGCTTTATATCCCTCTCTATCCCAGCAGAAATGAGGATTCCTCTCTGGAAAAATTAGCCCAAGAGAAAAGAATTAATGGTATCTAGCCTGATCATGCAAAAAATTAGTAGTCTCAAAAAAAAAAAAGAAAAGAAAAGAAAAATAAAAAGAATTAGTGGTCTTTAGCCTAATATCCCACCAGTCAACATGCCCTGTACACATGGAGTTTCCGTTAGTTCTCATTTGTTCCTAAACTAATTTCTGAGGACTTACAGAGACATAAAATGACATTAGCAAAGAGGCTGTGCTCAAAATGCAAACCCACACTTGCTGAGGTTGGGCCACTAACTCGGCTCATTTTTTTCAACAGCCAGCTCCAAAAGGGAAATAGATAGTTCTATGCTTTGTAATATCCACAAGATAAAAGCCAAGCAGGTGCTCTCAACTCTCTTCTCTTTTACTATACCCATATTCCTCTAGTTATGGTTGCCATGGAATCTTTAGCTGGACTCCACTTTTGTAGATTTAGTGTTTGTCCTTGAAGGCATCTCAGCTAAATTCCATAACCTTGGTTCTATTTGAACTGAAGTTGCCCTGTTGTGGTTGTACTCCTGTGCCCGGCACACACATTTCTGTTCTCATAACAGCTAATGGAGATACCTCCTGGGACAATTCTGTTGTGGCTTTTAACTCCTAACCCAGCAATCTGTTAGGTTCCTAAAGAAGATTAAATTGATGAAGGAAATTATTTTTTTAAAAGGAAAGAAAAAAATTTATCTTAAGGGTTGACTTCTAAAGCTTTCATACCCAGGGGAAAGTATTGGCTTAGATGTCTGTTTGTCTACAGAGGGTTGCTGGGAAGGAGCATGGGTTGTTAGCATGCCCTCAGTCATCATGTTTTGGAACTTCTAAATGCCCTCATTGAAGCGGTATTGCGATTAAACTCAATTCAGGGCGTACTCTGTGCTCTGCAAATTACATGGAAGCATGGAGCATATATCTTTCATTCTAAAAGCATGAGAAGATTCCCTTCTGATGTCCCCCAAATATTTATCTGAACAGTACAATATGGGGACAGTCATCTTTCCTGGCCCCCAAACAGCCCAACAAAGCGGAAATTTACTCCTTTATTAAAAATAAATAGGACAAAGAATCCTGAGTACAAATAAGGTATTTTTAGTTTAGATATTCTAATGGTCTTATTTGTAACATATATTAAATACTTAATATGTCCCAGGTGCTGAGCTAGGTGTTATAATACAATAACAAATATGATCCTGTCCTCCTTGGGGGGTTTATAGTCTAGTGGGGAAAATGGGCACATACAGAAACTTCACCAGTATACTTTGTGATCAGTGCTTTTAAATAGGTTTGTACAAAGCTGTAAAATACATGAAAAAATCAATGAATTCTTTCCCACAGGGCCGAGGGTGAAGATAAGAAGAGTGAATTTAAGGAAGACTGTGGAGCCATGCTTATCTTTTCACATTTATACAATAAAAGAAAAAAAAACCCACCAAAGTAGTTTAATTTGAACACCTATTGAATGCTAGGTCACAGATATAAATAAAAATAACATGCAATTCTTGGCCTTGAGAAATGTCTTACTACTTCTGAGTATGAAATCTACTTGGTTCTCTATAAACATTATTCACTAGAAAAAATACTTCATCTATTATAATAAGTATCTGTTTTGATGAGTATTTTGATCTACAGAGAACATGACTTGCCCAGCCTGGGCAAGAAGGATGTAACTCTAAACATTCAAGGAGTAGTTGATGGAATAGACATTAATAAGCTTATTCTGTGTAGCTCAGGAAGGCAGAACTAGGGCCAATAGGTGAAAATTGCATTGAGGTAGATGAAAGCCCATTTTAAAGAAGGCTTGTTTTTCTGTTATCTGGAACTCTCTAAACCTGGAAAAAACTGTCTTATGGGGGCGGTTAGTGCCTTGTTCTCACCAAGTAAAGCAAAGATGATAAAATGATATTTAGACATTATAAACAGTTGGACCAAATTCATCAGTTCAAGAATTATCTGCCACATGCTCATAGATCTTGGCCTCCAGGAAATAGACAGGTATATAGGCATTACATATAGTATCACACATGGCAGTAGAATTAGTGTGCTGGAGAGGATTATGGAAGGTTTCATAGAGGAGGTTACTTTTAAGCTGCGACCCAAAAGACAAATACATAGACAGGCCATGGCAGGGGAAAACAAAGAGTGCCAGATTTCTTCCAAGTCTAGTGGCCCTTGCAAATGTATTGGTCAATATACTTAAAAAAAAATCTATACTTACCTTTTTATCTGGAGCAGGAAATAGATGAGATCATTAGGCATACTTTAAAGATTCTTATTAGCCAAATCATGTGGCTTACTCACTACATGCAAATTAAAAATAGAAATTTACAGATTGTTGGATGTAGCCCTACACTCTCCTTGCCACCCAGTTACACTGCTACTTACCTGTCAACACCACCTACTCCCAAAACCTTCTCTCCTCCTCCCTAAACCATTAGGCAGGGGTGATGGGCTGCCCATGTGGGTAACTGAGGAGGAGTTGATACAGAAGTCCAGCTGACTTGCACCTCACTTGACTTCTCTAAACAGGGTGAAGAATTTTATGCTCCCCGAGTCACTGTTCCAGTTACTGTATCTCTGTAACAATCCACCCCAAAACTTAGTGGTAAAAATAACCATTGATTGTGTTCCTGGATTCTGTGGGTCTGGAATTTGAACATGACACAGAAGAGATGGCTGGTCCCTGCCTCAGATGGAAGACTTGAAGGCTGAGCTGGAATCATCCAACATCTTGTACACTCACTTGGCTGGGAAGGGTCAAACATCTGACACCTGGATAGCTGGGACTCCTTGGACATCTCTCTCTCTCTCTCTCTCTCTCTCTCTCTCTCTCTCTCTCTCTCTCTCTCTCTCTCTCTCTCTCTCTCTCTCCAACATATCCTGTAATACTGGCTTGGTAGTGATAAATTCCTTTAGTTTATTTTTGTTTGGGAATCTCTTTATCTGTCCTTCAACTCCAAATGATAGCTTTGATGGATGAAGTATTCTTGGTTGTATATCCTGGGCCTTCATCCTGTCAAATATTTTTTGCTAAGCCCTTCTATCCTGCATAGTTTCTTTTGAGAAATCAGCTGGCAGTAGTATGGTTGTTCCCTTATATGTAATTATTTGTTTTTCTCTTGCTGTTTTTAATATTCTTTCTTTGTATTTAATCTTTGGCATTTTAATTATGATGTATCTTAGTGTGGCCTCTTTGGATCCCTAATTTTTTGGAATCCTCTGAGCTTCTTCAGATTTTATGTTCATTTTCTTCACCAGGTTAGGAAAGTTTTTTTTTTATCATTATCTCTTCAAACAGCTGTTAAACATCCTGTTTTACTTCACTTATGCCGATCAGATGAATATTTGGACCCTTAAGAGTGTCCCATATCCTCCTTAAATTATTTTTATACTGTTGGCATCTATTTTCTTGTCATTCTGATTAAGTGTCCTTGGCTTTCCTGTCCTCTAGATAGGGCATTTGATAATCTTCTTTATTCACTTTGTTTATTTCTTTGTTTATTCCATTTAATATACTTCTCATCTCAGATAATTTCAGACTAGTTCCCTTTTATAATTTCCATTTCCATTATTATGTTTTTTATTTTTGTTGGAGTTCTCTACACTTCCCAAAAGTTCACTGAGCATCTTTATAACCAGTGTTTTAAACTTTGCATCTGTTAGATTACTTGACTCCATTATATCTGGATCTCTGTTCCATTCTCTCATATGGTTTCTCCTTCTTTGTCTTCCCATTTTGGCTATCTTTTTGTGGCTGTTTCTATGTACTAAGCAAAGCTCCTAAGTCTCCCAGTCTTCTTAGTGTGGATTTGTGAAGTAGGTGTCCAGTAGCATCATCCTGAGAGAGGTTCAGCTAGCAGTCAAATTTAGCCCAAGCCTTTGCCCCTCTGAGTTCAGCTGTTAATATTCAGCAAGCAATCTATAAATGCTGTGCTTATAGTTGCCTCAAAAGGCCACGCCAGAACTGAGGCAGCTGCCTCCAGTGTGAGTCTCGGCACTGCTCAGCAAGGAGCACTTGACTTGCTGAAGACACACATGGATGTGGTTTGGGTGGAACTGTGATTTGGGGGAGGTGGGGTTTCAGGGAATCTTCTTGGTGGAGAGACCTCTGTTATCCAGTTTGATGACATTATGGCTATGGCAGCTCTGTGTCCATGCACTGGGAACGGGGAGGGCTCAACAAGGAACAATGGATACCACCAGCCCTTCTGTACAGAGTGAATCTCACCTTGGCCCTCACTCTGACAATGTCTCTCTGTAAGTCCCTGGTGGCCCCTGTACACTGTGGAAACTGCACTGGTGCTCAGAATGAGCACATCAGTCACCACAAAAATCTACTTGTGGATGCAGCCCCTTTAAGAGGCTTCTGCTGCTGTTGTAGCCTCCGTCTCACTCAGCTGCTGGAGACCAGGTCATCCCATGTCCTCGCCACATCCTCGCTGCATCCTACCTTCTGCCATTGCAGGGTAATTTCCTGGATTTCGCCCTAGTTGTATGGCTTGTTTATCTAGATCCCAGGTGATTTTTTCTTGCTGCTGCTTCTTGTTTTCGTCACAACTTTGATTTGGTCACAACTTTGATTTGGTCACCAGAGGGATGAGCAGAGCCTCTATCATCTACACCATTTTTTCCCTCTACTACATTGTTCTTAACTAGAGTTGCCAAACTGTACATTACAGCCACAGGACTTATTTATTTTATAGCTGGAAATTTTACCTTTTGATCCCCTTCACCTATTTCGCCCACTCTCTCACCCTCAGCTTGTGGCAACCACCAATCTCTTCTCTGTATGAGCTCTTCTTTTTTTTTTTTTTTTAAGATTCCTCATATAAGTGAGATCATATGGTATTTGTCTTTCTCCATCTGACTTATTTCACTAATCATATTGCCCTCAAGATCCATCTGTTATTCCAAATGGCAAGTTTTTTTATGGCTAAATAATATTCAAATATATATATATATATTCAAATACACACACACATGTATATGTATATATATATATATATATATACACACACACATATACATATGTACATATATGTATATATGTGTATATATAATTTTCTTTATTCATTCACTGTTGATAGACATATATTTTGGCTATTATAAATACTACCGGCCTTACTTTAGCAATAGAAACAAAAGCCACAAAGGTTTTTTTGTGTTCCTCTCTTGCCCTGTTCTCCCACCAAATACACCTTTAAATTCCTAAGACAGCTCTTAGTTGCTAGTTTCAGCAATTTTCCCCTCTACTCACATTCTCTCTTCATTTTCCTGGTCATTTGCCCAGTTCGTCTCTACATTATAAATGCTCTTCATTCATATTTTGTTTTCTAACCAGAAAAATGCTTCTTCCTATCTAGTCTGTTTCATACACACTAATGCAATTATCTGTGTTGAAAGGTTGTTGTTGTTACTCAAGCCAGTTACGACTTTATGCACTTTAATTAAACCTGCCCTAAATTATGCTTGTTTGGGATTGTGTTCACTAAGAATCTAATCTGGCCTCTCCAGCCCCCTTGTTTAATTCAAATTGTCATTCTTTATGCTTCCTTTTGGCATGCCCTGTTTTTTATTAAACTGACATTGGAACATTCTTGTTTCAATGTGCCTTTTGGAGAGTAATGAGTATTGTCTTTTCCATAGTTTGAAAAGGGGTGGGTGGTATTCCTAACTTTATTGACAAAAGTGTGTAGCTTAGTGTTTTGAACAATTTCAGAGTAAAAATGAACAGGTTTTCTTCTCTAAGCCCAGAGTTACTGCCATGCAGAGAGTTCAGAATCATGACTGGGGCTCTGGAATATTAGATTCAAAAAGCAAACATTATTTTCATAAGAACAAGTGTGAAATTGGAACCTGGAATGACCTGAAGATCTAGGTTTTTCAGCCAAGGCACTTGGGCTTCTCTAAAAAGGAGAAGCCACAGATAGCCTGGAGCATCTCAGGAAACCACTGAAAGGTCAAGACAATGTACTAACAGCATGATAGCTGCATTTAACCAGTGAATGGCAATCATATACATGGAAGGATGGAGAGGTAGAAAAAGAGAGAGAGAGAGAGAGAGAGAGAGAGAGAGAAAGTTCTTAGAGGACAGAGGTTTGTCTGTTTTATTCACTCTTATACCCCCAGCACCCATTCAATTAATTAACCAATAAAATCTAGTAACATTCACCATGGTGGAACTGAACTTCTGGCATGGAGTAGGAGTGGGAGAGAAAGACGTAAATAAAAGTCAATAAAAAAGCAAATTATAGTACATTAGTAGCTAACATGTGATGAAACAGAAAGCATAGAGCAGAGTGAGGGATATGGGAAGAATGCAAATTAAATTGCAATTTTAAATTCAGTGGTCAGGTTAGGTGACGTTGAAATGATATTTGAGCAAAGACTTGAAGTAAAAGTAGGTTGGTATCTAGTGCAATGCTTTGTTCAGGAAATAGTTGTTAAAGAAATAAGTAAACCCTGTCTATCTTTCCTTTCAATTCTAGTGTTCCTCGGGTGAGCTTGAGACAGGCACAGGGGTCTGTTGTCAGTGGATGACATTGAGATGCTCGGTAATATCTTCACAATGAATGTTCCCATGTTAAGGATTTTAGTACACCTCAACTCCTAGTTGTAAGCCAACACTTTTATCAAGTGTTCAACTGAGATTTAGTGATGTGTTTCAACATCAGAGAAAAAATCAGCCTTATTGAATTTACTGAAATGTGTATTTATACAGTATTGTTATCTCCAACCCAGTACTTTCCCAAGGTAATGTAGGGAGAAGGTTATATTCAGAGACTGCAATATGCTGAACAGCTCTGCAGCCAGAGCAGGAGGAAACCTGAAGAACAAAGATTTCTGCTGGGATTGCTAACAAACCACTTCCCCTCACTGTGAAGGGTAAACAGGAAAACAGTCTTTAATTCTTACCCTACACAAAATCGTTCATTCCCTGTGGCTAAAACCATGGGGGCCCTATGGATTAAAGGCTGGGAACTACCCGCAGGACTTTTCAAGCTACATACTCTTATCTTTTTACACTGTATGTCTATACCATCAAAGGAAAATGGGTAAACCAAGTTTGTAAACTGTAAAACTAAGGAATGACGTATAAACTGAATCCCCCAAACACTCGAGGTCCTCTTAGTGTCTTTTCTCAGTCCCTCTCACTGTGTCCGTCCATCTGAGTCTCTCTCAGACTCTCTCACTCTCTGCCTCTGAGAGGAGACCATGCTCTGTCTATGGAGAATTACCCTTTCTCTAATAAACTTTCTTTTTTGACTCTAACTCTGGCATGCATTTGAATTATTTCTTACTCTCATCCAAGAACTCTCTTGGTGTAGGGCTTGAGTCCCGCCTCCCGCCCCCACCCCGAAGGAATTTGCTCTATCCTGCATCAAAGGTATGTGAAAGCAAACCTTGCAAAACACATGTCTGTCCATTGAACTGAATACTGCATATATTATGTGATGATGATTGGGGGCGGGCGGGGGGACGGGGAGAGTTGTGGAGATTTGCAGTATTAGGGAAGAAAAGTCCAATTTTCCTAGCTTCACAATTTTGTCTGGGGCTGGCCCTGTGGGAGAGAACTAGTAATGAACATCCTTCATAACTCAAAAATTATTTAATTTCATGGTGATTTTACAACTCCCATTTTAAGGCTTGAGGCACAATGAATGCAGATCATTTGTCTGAATTCCTCCAGAGTGAAAACACTGAAACCATTAAAAAGTTTCATACTGCCAGAAGTCTAAACTCTCATGTTAAATACTAGATCCAAGCAGACTGAGTTTAGGGAACTTGGGGTTGATTAAATAATTCATTCATTTATTTGAGAACTATATTTGAACACTGTGTTTGAGCCTCCGAGATGACTGCCAACGACTCTTGCCTCTTAATATTTATGTTCTCCTGTGGTAGTTCCCTTCTGCAATCACTGGGGCTGACTTGGGGAACCAACAGGACATTGTGGAAATAACAAGGTGTGACTTATGAGGATAAGACATAAAACACTTTATAACTTTTATCTTGCTTTCTTGTGGCACTTGCTTTGGGAGAAGACATAATATCCTGAGCAGCGCCCTGGAGAGGCCCAAGTGGCAAGGAACTGAGGCCTCTCGCCAACAGCTAGCACCAGCCTGGCCGCCATGTGAGTGAGCCGTTTGGAAGCGAATCTTCCAGGTCCAGTCAAGCCTTCAGGTGACTGCAGCCTGGGCTGACATCTTGACTGCAGCCTCACAGGAAGACTTCAAGCCAGGACCATCTAGGTAACTGCTCTCAATTCCTTGCTCACAGAAGCTATGAGGTAATAAATGTTTATTGTTGATCTGTTTTTACTCATGAAACTTCTGACACTAAATGAACGGGGGTTTTCCACACCAACAATCAATTTTCTGATCCTCTGGATATCTACTGGGTGTTTCACAATACGATTCTATTCTGACACCAACTACCTAAAGTTGGTGCAGACCCCACAGGTCAGTTGCACAAGACTGCCCCCATTTTAGGTGCCAGTCACAAGTCCTGGGCCTCTTGTACTTCTGACCAATTGGCAATAAACTGGAGATGGCCATGACATCCTCCTCAGGTTTGGTAATTTACTAGACTGGCCCCCAGAACTCAGGAAACATTTTGCCAGTTCACCTTTTTATTGTAAGGCATATAGCTCAGGAGCAGCCAAAGAAAGAGGCATACAGGGAAAGGTGTGGGAGTGATGGGGGTGTGCAGAGTTTTCCAAGGGTGAAGTAAGTGCTCTGAAGAAACTAAGGTCTACTATGAGAGAAACCCTGAAAAATAGTCCTCTTTTATTTCTGATGACCCATTCATCTCGCACTGTTACAGCTTCTAGATTCCAAGACTTCTGCCTATATCTCACTTTTTACCCTATAGTGGCATAATTGCCAAAACTTAGAAGCAACCAAAATGTCCTTGGCCATAAATAAAAACTTTGACACTGCAGAGTGGGAATGAAACTCTTGAATTAGCTGATTCTTATACAGGTGGTACAACATCTAAAAGCACTTAGAAAAATTTGGACCCACATCATATAGAGGATGGATGGGCAGGCACCAGAAACTAGTCACCAAAATGATTTTATAAGTAGCTGATTATAGTAAACCCCAAGGTTATTTCAAAGGTTATCTCATTTTTAAAAATTAAAATGTATTGATTTTTTTAAAAAGATTTTTTTTTTTTACAGCAGCTTTACATTCATAGTAAAAGTGAATGGAAGGTACAGAGATTTCCCATATACCCCTGACACACACAGGCACAGCCTCCCCCATTATCAATACCCCCACGAGAGTGGAACAGTTGTTATAACTGATGAACCTATATGGACACATCATCCTAAGTCCATAGTTGTACATTCTATGGGTTTGAACAAATATATAAGGACATGTATCCACCATTGTATATCATGCAGAGCAGTTTCACTCCCTGAAAGTCCTCTGTGTTCTTCCTATTTGTCCTCCCACCCAAAGCTCCCCTCCACAACCTCTGGCAACCACTGATCTTTTTACTGTCTCTATAGTTTTGCCTTTTCCAGAATGTCATATAGTTGAAATAACACAGTATGTAGCCTTTTTAGGTTGGCTTCTTTCACTTAGTAACATGCATTTAAATTCCCTTCATTTCTTTTATGACTTGCTAGCACTGAATAATATACCATTTTCTGGATGCACCATGGTTTATACGTTAATTCACCTACTAAAAGACATCTTGATTCCTTCCAAGTTTCGGCAATTATGAATAAAACCGCTATACGTATCAGTGTGCAAGTTTTTGAACATAAGTTTTTAACTTTTTTTGATAAGTATCAGGAAGTATAATTGCTAGATTGTGTGGTAAGAGTATGTTTATAAAATCTGCCAAACCATGACCCATGATGTCTGTGCCATTTTGCATTCCCATAAGCAGTGAATGATTACTCTATATCTTTGTGTTCTGGATTTTGGCCATTCTAATAGGTGTGGAGTGGTATCTCATTGTTTTAATAATTTTGACTTTTTAAAATATAAATATAATAATTATTTTTACTGCACCTTAACTTTTAATTCACCTACTAGGCATTGATGTACCTTTAATGTATAAGTATTCATGTTTAGCTTGATAGGAAGATAAAAGGAGTTCACGTGGCAAAATAGACTTAAAAATTTAGCCGGAAAATTAAAATTTTTCTCTCTCTCTGTGCCCCAGGTACTCTCCTCTGCAAACAGAATAAATGATCAAAGAACTTGTCTCAGAGGGCTATTGGGAAGACTAAATTTTAGACTTTTAAAGATTTAACAGAACAAAGAGAGGGCTCCATCACATACAGGCATGCCTTTCACAGTGGTTTAATTCATGCTGGTGATGGCTGCTTCCTGAGATTAGTGCATAAACCCAAGGATGGAGAGTTGCTTTTTTCTCCTTGGAATTATTTACATAGCTGAGAGTACTGCCTCCTGCCCCTCTGACTATTGACAATCTCTAGTGTACATGAATAAGTTTTTTAAAAAGCAACATGGAGAAAAATATGTATAGCAAGTTACCATGGGTGTAAAATGGAAAAAAAATAGTTATACATAGCTATTTGTTCTTTATTAAAATTACTGAGTACTACTATGTAATGGGCATTTTGTGAGGTGCTCAGAATACAGAAGTAAACAAAACCAATGGAATCACTACCCTCTGGGAGTCTTGACACTATTGGTGCAAATAAGACAGATTTCTTTTAGACACAGCTCTTGGAAGTATGGTGCCTACTTTTTAAGAACTAAAGAAAGGAGGCTTCTTTAAATTGGGCAAATTGAGGGAGAAGATCTTTCAGAACTAATGAAATAAAAGATAGCAATACTACTTTTATGAGTGTATAAGACTCAAACTAAGTGTATTGAAAAAACAACTCAAGCTCTCTTCACCAACAATAATAAGTGGCTAGGTGGGAGAGAAGAATTTAGTGGATTTTTCTCAGAATTCAACAAGGAGTTGAACAGCCAATCTTGACCTAGTGGACCTAGCTGTGATATTAATAAGAAGATGGCTCTCAAATCCCAGTTTCTGAGTCTCTTTATTTAAATTTTTTAGAGAAAAATTATTACACTATGATGAAAAGCCAGACTGGCCTGATTACACAGGAGCTGGGCTTCTCCATTTTCTGGTGAGAGAATAAGGTGACACCCACTTTCTTCCAGTCATAAAGAAGGAACAAGGTGAGATCTGCTGGTCTTCTTCTTTTAACAGCCTGAATCCTTTCACTGCCCCCACGCTTTTATTTTAACCAGAGCAGACCAGAGTGTCCCTGTTCATCCTCTTCCTGGTTCTGGGCAGAGCCTGAGGTGGTTAAGGGCAGAGCTGGGCATGGGCTCAAGTGCCTGCAAACCTCTTCAGTGCCTTTACTCATTCCTGACACTCACCTGGTTCCATTGGTACAAATGATCAGAACCACTTCCTTCAAGGATTAATATGATATATAACCAGCAACGATTTGTGTATGTGTGTGTATGCAGGCCTTGGAAAGTGCTGAATACTAACCTAGCCTTTCCTGAATTCTGGGAAGAATTATTTTATTTCAGAAAATAGCTTGGGTTGTATAGCTTAGGTTAACAGCTTGTTTTCTGGCACCAAATAACAGTGGGTTCAAATTTCAGCTCTACCAATGACTAGCTGTGTAGCCCTAGGTGGATTTTGTGACCTCTGTGTATTTTTGTTTCCTCAGGTATAAGTTCAATACAGTAACAATACGTGGCTCATAAGGTTTGATAGAAAACTTGCCCTTCATATGCTGGAGCTGGGTGGTTGAGGGTGGCTCCACCACTTGCCAGCCACATGACCTCAGAAACTCTTTTCCTCTCTCTGTGCCTCAGGTGTCCTCCTCTGTAAACTGGGGGTAAATCATCAAAGGACCTTTCTCAGAAGGCTGTTGAGAAGACATCATGAATTAATACATGTGTTGCAAGTTGTACTGTGTCCTCCAAATAAGATGTGCTGCAGCCCTGACCCCCAGCACCTCAGAGTGTGGCCTTATTTGGAGATATGGTCATTGCAGGTGTGATTAGGATGTGCTCATTAGGGTGAACCCTAATCTAATATAATTGGCATCCTCATGAAAAGAGGTAGTTTGAACACAGACATACACAGGGGAATGCCACGTGCAGATAAAGCAGAGATTGGGGTGATGCAGCTGCAAGCTGAAGAACACCAAAGATGGCCAGTAAACTTCCAGAAGCTAGGGGAGAGTGGAAGAGATTGTCTCTCAAAACCCTTAAAAGGAACCAACATTGCCACAACCTTGATCTGGGACTTCTAGCCTCCAGAACTATGAGAAAATAAATTTCTGTTGTATAATCCACCCTGTCTGTGGCATTTTGTTATTGCGGCCCTAGGAAACCGATACAGTGGTGAAGCACTTAGAAGAGTTGGAATTACTATTATTAGAAAGGGTGTTAAATGAGTTACTGTATGGAACTACTGGGAGTAGATGAAGTAGTCAGTGAAAGTCAACTGTTATTTTTAGAACAAAAGCCCCAGAGGCTTCGAATGACAAATATCCTAATCACAGATGCTTTCATTAGAAGGAGGAATCTGTATATACTTGGCTTCCTGTTAGGGCAGAGACTTATTTTATTTTAATGCAGTTAAGATGAAGCCCAGTCAAGATGTGTGGACAGCTCTGCTCATTGTTTAGTGAGAAACCCTCAATCTCACAGGTCACTGCCAAGACTGTGGGGTTGCAAGGAAGACAGAAAAGCAGCAGCCGCTGAACAGGAGGTGGGGGGCGGGGCAGTTGCACAGACACAGGCCCTGCAACTATGCGCCAGGTAATAATCAAAGGCTGCCGGAAAGAGCAGGTGCAGGACACCCACTCTCTAAAATGTATGCTGGCATGAGTCTCCACCTCTACTGGGAAGGGGTCTTGAGGGCACTCTTAACCCACTCCTTGCTGGGCCCAGGTTGGCCCTGACTGTCTTCCACTTTGAAACTGCTATCTTTTCCTGATTGTTTAAAAGTGACTCAAAATCCTGAAAGCTATCTTGCACTTTTCAGCCATTGTTGTCTGGAAGGAGCCATCTGCCTGATGTGCTCTCTTTGTCCTCAGGTAACACACTAGGATTATAGCCCGCTTCTCTCACCATCTCCTATAACAAAGAAGAAGGGGCGTGTGAAAACTGCCCGTAGTGTTTGCAGCCCTGGGGAAAATAAATCTGTTTGTTGTCAGCAGGCTTACTTATGAGACCTTCCTTGGTCATGGAGTGTGAGGTCCCTCTGGGAGGAAGAAGGACAGCCTCTTCCTTCAAACTCTCATTGACATTGACCTGACTGTGTCCACTTTAGTTCATTGCTTAAGAATAATAAGGATGTGATTATTATGCGTCCTTCTGGGATTTATCCAAGAAGGGGAGGTAAAGTTAAAAGTAGATTATTTTGAAACAGGAAGCTCTTTCTGATCAAATTTTATCATCCCATTATGTTCTATTTCTCCAGAGGGCTCTGGGTGAGCATAGTTGTCTGTGCAGAGTGTCTTGAAGACTTTGCAAGGTCCAGGATGAATCCATTGTTCAATTCTGTGCTGTCCAACACCGTAACCACTTGCTGTATATGGCACTTGAAATGTGGCTAGTTGGAACTGAGATGTGCTCTAAGAGTAAAATACACATTCGATATTAGACTTAAATTAGAGAAAGAATGCAAAAGATCTCATTCGGAATTTTTTATTCATTACATGGTGAAATATTTTTGATATGTAGGTTAAATATTAAAGTGTTATTAAAATAAATTTCACCTGCTTTTTTCTTTAAAAAATTTTCTAGTAACCATTTTAAAATTATATGTTTGTAGTTAACATGATATTTCTATTGCACAATGTTTGTCCAAATCATTTGTACCATGTTTTTTAAATAAAGGTTACTTGGGTGTTTTTATAAGTTGTTTTCCTATCAAAAGTTTAGTCCTGCTTTCTAGAAATTGATAACCAATAACCTATTCAGATACTTTGTCTCTTTTTGGTTGCTTTTTATAAATTAGATAAGATGTTTTAGCAATATGCTACCAAATATTGAAATACATACTTGAGTCTCTTCGCCTGTGGGGATCTATTTCGTCATCCTTAAAACAGAGTGCTGGAAGTTGTGCAATTCCTAAGGCTCCTTCTTGTTTCAGAATTTTATGATTCTGTTTTAAAATTTGAGGCCTTGTTAAAGGAGGAGGAAGATTTAGATTAATCTTGGAGCATCTTGACATTTGAGGTGTGATAGAGTTTTCCAAAGATAAAGTCTTTTTTTCAATTCTATTCCTGCTGAGACAGAAGTCTGGAATCGGAGCATGTGGAAAGGACAAGGCCGGGCAGGCAAGGAGGGCCAATGCTGCCTCCTTCCGGGCTTGAGGGGAGCCACAGGTCTGCAGTGGGGTGCTAGTCAGGGCCAGGAATGAAGCCAATATCTCAGGAAGCAGAGCAGCGAGTATGCGGGGATCCCAACAACTCCCATAGCAAACTTGCCCAGACTGCCCCACACCTCTTGCCAAGGGTTTAATGTTTGATGCAAACAGGAGCTGACAGCCCCCTTGCAGTTACAGCATTTGCTCTAGGGATCCCTGTGGTCTGGGCTAGAGAATCTGCAAGGCTGTGAACATGGTTCCAGCCTCACAGAGATAGCAGGCCTGTGAGAAGGTACCTTACGAGCCAGGAGAGGCTGACTCTAGAGATTAGTCCAAACTGGGCTTCTGGCCCTTTCCACCAGGAGTCCTGACCAATATAGTTCATAAAATATGGTTCTTTAGAAGACAGTGAGTTGACTTTCTGAGTCAGTGTAAGTAGAAGGGACACGTATCCTTTTCTCTATGTGTGTGACATATTTTAAAGGGAGGGAATCTGAGAGACATAGGAAGCCACAGCCCTGGTGTCAGACTAAAATGTGCAGAGGCCCAAATGAGTTTTCCCATTTCTGTTACTCCCATGGCCAGAATCTCCTATCCTACTACCCCCACCCTGTCCTCCCAAACTTATCACTGCTGTGCTGCCTTCACATCTTTTACACAGCACACTGTACACACACACTCCACTCATTGGTAGCAAGCAAGTACCTGTGTTCCTCCAAGTAAGGCGGTATTGCTAGCGTATACATGGAAATAAGGAAAACAGGAATCACAAGCTTGTTGCCAGACCTCTTGGAAACCGAGAGAAAGTCACACTACTTCCAGAAGAGGATAAGAACCACAGGACAGCTGAGCATCACAAAACCAGCATATGGTCTGTGGAAGGTCATTTTGTAGCCACACTGTTCTAGAGATCAGTTATCTTGTTGTCTGTTGTATCTCCTGTCTTTCCCCCTTCCAGAAGCTGGAATGCGTTGTTCTTCAAGTGACCGACCATTACAGGCACATCTCTTTTCTGTCTGCGTCTCTAACACACTCTAAAGAACCACTTCATTCTCTGCTTGGCATGTATTTTGACTTCTGTCTTCCCATACCTCCAGTTTACTTGAGTTTCATAATTTCTTGACTTTTCAATGGTTTTTTTCCTAATCTTCACTGTTATTTTTCTGTTTTTTTTCTATTTTTTTCTTGCTACAAAAAACTGACTCTCTCCCCAGCTCCATTTCACTTTCTTGAGAAAAAGAATTTGATGCCTTAATCACCATCATCTCCATAAGGCAGAGATTTCTCACTAGGCTATCTCATAGGCTGCTGGTCAACCCTAAATTGGCTACTCTTGGGTTGGATGTCCATCTCTGGTTTAATTAACTGTGGCCCTGGGGGTGGTGTGGTGAGTTTTGAGACTTCTCCTAACCCAGCAGTCCCCAATGTTTTTGGCACCAGGGACCGGTGCTCCTATGAGAATCTAATGCCTAATGATGTGAGATGGAGCTGAGGCAGTGATGCTCGTGCTGGGGAACAGCTGCAAATACAGACGAAGGTTCGCTTAGCTGTTGCTCACTTCCTGCTGTGTGGTCCAATTCCTAACAGGCCACAGATCAGTTCATGGCCTTGGGGTTGGGGACCCCTGTCCTAACCCATACACATCTGCAGACTGCTTCCAACTGCTACTTATAATGATGTTTTTCTGTCTATTGTTCACCTTCTTGGTGCAAGGTCCCATTTTTGTAGATTGCCACCTGCCCTACTTGGATGAAGGACTAGTGTTTTCTCTTTGAGAGTAAAAGATGAGGTAAGGGAGAGCTGGTATAATTTTATTTATTTTTTAATCTAAAAAGACCTTGAGAAAGAAGGTCATGGTGATATGTAACAACACACACACACACACACACACACACACACATCTTGTGCAAATAAAATACACACTGGGACTCTTCCATTAAGATGAACCTTGTGGGGAATGAAGAGAAGTGGGTTGGGATGAGAGCTTTTTGGAAAGTAACTTTGAGCATCTATCCAACACAGTACATTTCTGGTTACCGCTGCTGGCCCACCAGCTGTCCAGGCCTAAAACTCTGGGACAGTGTCAGCTCTGTGGTCACATGACTCAGTCAGCCTTTTTATATAGTCCTTTAGTGCAAACCTAAGATTGTCCCTCCTTCATCTATGCAATGTCAATCTTCTATTCTTTTTAAACAGTTGTCAGTGATTATACAAAGAGAGAAATCTTCTCAGAGTATAACTGTTCTCCTTGTACTTAAATGATTTCTATTGTCTCTGAATGAAATAACTTTATATAATTCTGGATCTGGATGAGTTGAATTGTGAAATCTAAGGAGAATTGAAATTTGGAAAGAATACCTTAAATTTTCTTTCTCTTAGTAGTGTTCTTGTGTTTTAGTGAGGTCGACAACCACACCCCTCTGAAAAGGTCTAACATCTGCCTCCTGCATGTTAATAATGACCTTTATTTGCTGTTTAAACACTGGACTCTGTTTTCTAGTAAAATTCAGAGCTCTGAGGCCATAAGTTCCCACTATGCACCAGGCACTGCTATAAGAATGACAGGTCCCTAACGAGCAAGACAGGTGTACTTGATGAGGTAATTCTGGAACGTGTAACAGACAAATGCAAGAATGTGTGATGGCTCTAGCACTAAAAGTTTATTTCTCTTATATATGAAGTCCTCAGAGGGCATTGCTGAGTGAGTGAGTGCCTTACTCAAGCAGGAATTTGAGGACCTAAGTTTTTCGTTTTGTGGCTCTGACATCTTCAACACAAGGCTTTTGGGGTCTCCGTGGAGAATAAAGGATTCCCTGTTGGAGCCTAGAGGACAGAGCAACAAATTCTATGTGGGCTGATGGTTTAACCAGGTTAAATCATAATAATATTATTAAGTCTATTTTGCTTCTTGAACTTACTGTTTATGCTCCTAATATTTTACTATTAAATATTGTTAAGATGTTCCCTTTCTTCTACATTCAGAGAGCATCTTTAACACCTTTGGTTCATTTTTAAAGAAGATAAATTGAATGATGATTAGAGGATGACAGGCAGAAATTAAGAAGCTATTTTCTACATTCCCAGTGTGCCATAAGGAGGACCAGCAAGGTGATGGCAGGCAGGGACTAGGGCAGGGCTGGAGCCAGGAGACGTTTGTGAATCCCAGAGTTGGTGAGGAAGTAAGAGGGCTGTGGCTGTCTTCGCAGTTTCTTCCTTGGGAGATTGACTCCTACCCCACTATGGAAGTTTATTCTAAAACTATCTCACCATTCATAAGAATTGCCTTTTGTGGGCTGTAATTTTTAAAGACATTCTTAAGAACTTGGCAACAGATCTTAAGACATGCATTTGCATTAGAAGGCACATGCATCTTTAGAATTTTCAACATTTTATAATTTATGATACAGCGGTTAGGAACAAAAATATCATGAACAAAGTAGCTTAAATAACAAAAATTTATTTTCTCACAGTTCTAGAGTCTGGAAGTCCAAGATAACGATGTTGGCAGGGTTGATTTCCTCTGAGACCTCTCTCCTTGGCTTGCAGATGTCCACCTCCTCACGCTGTCCTCACGTGGCTGTCCATCTATACACTTGCCACTTCCTCTTCTTATAAGGAAACCAGTCATATTGAATTAAGGCCCTACTCTATGGCTTCCTTTTAACTTAGTCACCTTTTTAAAAACTCGGTCTCCAAATATAGTTACATTCTCTGATACTGAGGTTCGGACTTAAACATGAATTTTGAGAGGTTACTACTCAGTCCATAGCAGGTGGTGAAATGTGTCCTGCCAAGGCAGCAAGACTCCTTGACTAATCCTTCTATTGTTTTGGTAAGTTAGAGTAAAGACGAGTTGCTGGGGATTGGGTTGGCCCACCCAATGTTATCACCCGGGCAAGGTTAGCTCAACCTTGTAGAATGTCCTCCCATTGAGACCATTCTTTCAGAAAGCTTTATGAAAATGCCACTTATAATTCTGTGTTTCCTGGACAGAGGCACAGCTAATCTAAGATATGGTTTTAATCTCAAAACTGATGGATAAGTGATGAACGTAAATATCCAAAGCAATAAAGGGAAATTGGTCTGGTTTTGGTGTAATGGTTGTTATTTTATGGAGAAAAATGTTTCTATGGGAGAATGGCTAGTCAGCAGGTCCAGAAAAGGAGAATTAGTGCTTCCTGTGCTGAGGCATAGCTTCCCAGAATTCTGGGGATTTTGCCAGAGTCCAGCTGGTTCTTGAATGGGGTCACTGGACTTCTCGGGGGGAACTGTCAAAGGTCCCTTCCTAACTGCTGTGCAGCCTGAGCCAACTTTTTCTCTGCCAATCTCTGCTCCAGATTTATGAATGACGAGAGGAAACAGTTGCTCTAAGTTACCTAAAACATAATCTCTGTTGTCCTAGTAATGCCTCTAGGGCTTCTGATGATGGACTGTTTTTCCAGGCACTATTTACTTCACATGTCATGGTCAGCTGCCAGGATGGGGCTGGTATTAAGAGGGTTATAAATAAATTGAGGTTAGCAAGGATCAGTAGCCTCAGATCAGAGTTAGAATGACCAACATAATTATTCATTTATTTATTGAACACTTACTACAGGGTCAGTTATTGGTAGTGGAGCTATGGATACACTTCTGATAAAAAGGCAAAAAACCCTGCTCCCGAGGGGCTTTCACTCTATCGGAGAGAGACAGACAATAAATAAACCGATTAAGTGAAACACATCTTATGTCAGATGGTGATATATATTTAGAGAAAAATGAGGCAGGGAAGGGTAAGTGTACTAGGTGGTAGGCAACTTCGCATTTGTAGAGAAGGCTTCACAGAGAAGTGACAGTTGAGCAGAGCCTTGAAGAAAGTGAGGGAGCAAGGTATCTGGGGGAAGAATGCTCCAGGCAGATGGAGTGCCTAGTGCAATGCCCAAAATGCATCTAGGAAAAGGAAGCAGGCCAGTACGGATGAAGCGGGGAGAGCAGTGGGAAAATAATAGGGAATAAGGTGAATCAGCAGGAGTAGGGTAGGAAAAGTACTTAGAGCTTTATATGCTATAAAGGATTGTAACTTTTACTTTGAGAGAAATGAGAATCTCATGAGGGACTTTTTTCCATCTAGCTTTATTAGGGTATAAATGACAAATAAAACTATAAGATATTTAAAGTGTACAACACAATGATTTGATATACATATACTTTGTGAAAAGATTTCCCCCACTGAGTTAATTAACACGATCATCAATGTCAACTGGTGTAGCCACTATGGAAAGCAGTAGGGAGATTCCTCAAGAAATTAAAAATAGAACTATCATATGATCCAGCAATCCCATTTCTAAATATGCACACAAAGGAAACAAAATCATTATCTCTATGAGATATCTGTACTGTCATGCTCATAGCAGCATTATTCACAATAGCTGGGGTATGGAAACAACAAGTGAGGGTTTTGAGCAGGAATGGCATGACCTAGTAACTTTTTAAAAAGTTGAGAACAATTCTAAGGGAGGTAAACATGGAAGCAGGGAGATCAGTGAAGAGGCTACTGCAATAATCCAGGCAAAAGATAATGGCTTAGACCAGGTAGTCGTGAACTGGTGAGAAGTGGTTAGATTCCAGGTGTGTTTTGAAGGCAGACCCTTTAGAATCTACTGAAATCTTGTATGTGGGTTATGAGAGAAAGAGAGAAGATAAGGTTGACCTCAAAGTTTTTAGGCTTATAATAATTAGAAATTTAGGGCTAAAGTACCTAGAAGTGTTATCAGGAGGTATTTCTAGACAAATAAATATATCTTGGAGCATTCAAGACTCAGTCATCCCTCTCCTACACCTCTCTATAAATATTGAAGTGTATAAAATGCTAAAATTCTCCACTCTAGCTTTGAGAACCCAATGCCTCCAACTCTTAAACTTATTCATTCATTCCCTCATTCATTAATTCTTTCTTTCTAAAAAATTTATTTTAATTAGTTTCCAGTATACAGTACATTGATTAGACATCTACATAGTTTGTAAAACAATCCCCCAATTGCAGCCTCCCTCCCCTGACCCTCTACCTAGCCAACATATTAATACTAGCTACATTCCCTATGCCATGCTCCCCATCCCTGTGACCATCCATCAGCTACTAATTTGTACTTCTTTAACCTTTCACCCAATTTTCCCAGTCCCCCCAACTTCCTTTTCCTCTGTCACCAAATTGTTCACTGTATTTGTGAATCTGCTTTGAATTATTTTGTTCTTTTTATTTCTTAGATTCTGCATATAAGTGAAATCATATAGTGTTTATCTGTCTCTGTCTGACTTAAATACCTTCTAGGTCCATCAAAGCAATATCTTTTTCCATCCCCTTTTTTTCATATGTAGGGGTCTTATTTTCCCTGCTCTCATTCTTCTTTTATTTCATTCATTCAATCTTATTGCAGATATCAGCCAGGAACTTTGTATTCCTTGAGATCTAGATGAGATTTATTTTGACACCCTCATTCCATAGTATGTGAAAGTCCAAAGGTCTCCCAGAGATTTCCATCAAATGCCAGGGGAGCTCAGATTCTTCTGGCCTCCTCTATATCCTGGACACGAGCTGCCACCAATGCTGCCTTGCTTGTGCCCTCACACCAAGTAGGGTGGTTGGCACTCTACTGGTGATTTGGGATTGAGTACCTAATTCTTTTTATTCTCTTCCTTTTCTTTTTTCTTCTTCCTCTCTCTTTTCCTCCTTTCCCTCTTTTGGTCTTTATTTATTTGTAATAAATGTTGAAACTTTTCTCAGTTTGATGAACAAACAACACTTTTGTTCATAGAATGTTTCTAAGCAGTTGTAAAGTTTGAAAGGAGAAAACCTGTGCTTGCTTCTATGAGCTGACCAATTTTGGGAAGACGTCAAGGTTTCAAGTTCTGATGATACTTTGTTTACTGTTGGAGGTCATTGATGGCAGCAGGGTGAGAGAAAAGGAAGGATATAAACTAGAATGACAAACCCTTTGTCTTCTTAGCTCTGTCATGAAACACCAGGCCCTTGGTTTCACTGGGATGTGTAACCTTTCCGAATGAAATAGAGTTCTGGCTTAAACATAAACCTAATTTATCTTTCTTGTCAGTCAAGAAACAGGCAGAAACAAGAAGGTCAAAACAAGAGAGCTCCTCTTTGAGATAGTTGAAAGCTATTGTTCCATAATTACTGTGACTAAGTAAGACAACATGCAAACTCTATTGACGTTGACAGCCACCTTAGATCGGTGCAGCTGAATTTCTGCATGTCTCCAATAAAAGTATAGCATGTTTGCACAGATCGAGAAGATAATAGACTATAATAACTCCAGAAGCACTATTCTGACGTATTATGCCAATCTGAAAAGAAATGCATTCCATTTAGGCTTGTTTTGAAATGTAGCAAAACATCACCATATTAGAGAAAGGGTCTATTCTTCATCCAAAATGGTGAGAAGTTCAGGAGAGTTGAAAAGAAAGGTACTTTTCATTTAAACTAGGCTAGTCTGGGATAGTCTGGGATGACTGCACTTCTAACCTAGTTGGGGACCATGAGATAGACAGTCCTTTTTCTCTTTCATGGCACATATTGCATAGTGACTGCTCAAGAAGTGTTTTTAACATTGCATTGAGTTGAGCTAGTTTCAGTTATCCAAAAGTTCTTTTCGTTTTACTAGAGAAGAGAATGGGGGACTTTGTGGCCACATTTATCACCTGGTTGCACATGCATTTTTGAAACCATTTTATCACAGCTGTCTCTCTGCATTAGAACAGTAGTCACAGGCTAGCCATCCTCTGGACATGGGTATAGGAGCTCCTGGAAATATTTCCCTTTCTTTATTTGATTGGCTGCAGATTCATAGACTCATGAGTGCATTAATGAAAGTAGGCATAAATATATTGTCTTCAAAAATTTTCTGAGTAGATTTTCCTGGCTTTCCTATCATTGGCAAATTTCCTTTTTCAAGATCACAGATAACGTTTTGTGAAAATAGTCAAAAAAGTCATCAGTATTTACAGGGATGTTTCCATCTTTCACCATGAAGGGCAGCATAACTTTGCAGTACAAAAGAATTTATTGCCATAGGAACCTAATTTAGGAGGAAACCATTATATGCTAAATCACTAAGAGAACAGGCTTGCTTTGAAGTACTAATCAATAGACAACAAATGATTATTGAATACTTACAGCTTGCCAGGCATTGTTATAGATGATACAATGATGAATAAGTAGAGTTTTTTCTCTTATGGGGCTTGAGTTCTAGTGAGGAAGACAAAAGGAAACAAATAAATAAATATACAATGTAATGTTAAATGGTGAAAAAGTTTATGAAAAAATAAGTAGAATAAAAGGTTAAAGAATGACAGTGCTGCCAGGGAAGATCTCCTTAAAGAGGTGACATTTGCATTTAACAGTATGTGCAAAGACAATAAAAGAGCTTGGCTTGTCTGAAGAATAGTTATTAGACCAGTACATAATATTAATTAACTACAACAACAAAGGACCTAAATTTGGTGAAAAGCATCAACACACAGAACTGGCTGAGATTCCTATCAGACATCAAAGTGAAGATATCAAAGTGAAGTAAGTTGGATATGTGAATCTGAAGTGCGTGTTGGTACTGGAGTCACAAATTTGAGAGTCATTATATAAACATGGTGTTTAAATCCACAAGACTGAATGAGATCACTTAGGTACTGAAATAGATAAAATGTCTGAGGATTAAGCCTTGAAGAGGCATATCAACCCTCAGAAAGCAGCAAAGGACTTTGGAAACAATCACCTAGTGAGATACAAGCACAATCAGGAGGATGTAGAAGTAAAATTAAGGAAGTGTTTCAAAGAGGACAGAATGATCATGTCAGATTCTGTTGAGAGATACAGTAAGATGAGTGCTAATAACTGCCTATCAACTTTTCCAAGATGGAAGTAATTGGTAATTTTAGAAGAGAAGATACGTAAGAATGGTAGAATGCAAGCCTGACTGGAGTGGGGTAAGGAGATATGAAGAAACAGTAAGTAAAGAAAACTCTTTCCAGGAGTTGCGTTTCTGTGTTGCTCACATGAAAAGACATAACTGCTTCTTACACTTGAACAATACTTGTGGGTCTTAGATGCTGTTATTTGGGGAGCATATACAAGAGAATGGCAATGCTCCAAGGGAATTTAAGAACCATATCCCCCAGTGGTTTTTAAGAGAAGCTATAACAGAATCCATAGAGGTGCCCCACAAAATAGGATTTGATGGGTTCACATAATCATTTCGGATATGCTAGTACTTTAGTTCCTTTTCAAATTGACATTTTAAAAGCAGTTGTTTAAATATTTGTAGAAGAACCTGAGCTCTGTCCTGTGTGTGGGAGGGTGGATGACTAATGCTCATTTTCAACCTTTTCTCTTTTGAAGCGAGCAGCCTTGTACTGACCCAGAGTTCCTGCCTCACAGATATAGAGAGTCTCCATTAAGCCCACTCTTATTAAGGGCCTCACTCCTCTAATTTTTCATGTACTTCTCCACTTCTTCACGTACTCCTCCTAAACAGAACATACTACTCTCGCTTAGAGAAATTTTGGTAGGTTCAACTTTCTGTTAGGATATAAATTCAACTTCATGTAACAGAAACACAAAATAGCAATGGCATGTATGAAATAGCAGTTTGTTTCTCACACACACAAAAATCTGCAAAGGTACAGCGGCTTTTCTCTGCATGGCTACTCAGAGCCTAGACTCCTTCTTTTTTGTTGATCCACCAACTCTGTGGTGTTGTTCTTGTCCAAGTGGCCAGCATGACTCATCATTGTGCTTGTATTCCAGCCAATGGGAATGGGAACAGAGGAAGGAGTAGGTGCGTCCATTCCCTTTAAGGGCAGGACCTGGTGTTGCACACATGTCACTTTGTTCTCATCTCTGTGGCCTGCATTTGGCCACATCCAGTCACAAGGGTGCCTATGGTGTGTGTGTGTGTGTGTGTGTGTGTGTGTGTGTGTGTGTGTGTGTGATAGTGTCTATTCAGAGTGACCTTATGCTCAACTAAAAAATTCACTGTGGGAGATAGGACAATGGATATTGACACAGAACCAGTAGTGTCTGCTTCAACTGTGTACTTTCCCTAGGAGGCTTTAGGCCTCTAGTGGTCCCTTAGAGATTGGGCAAGTGGCTGGAGTGCCTTTTATTCTTATTGAACTTCAGAATTGCCACAGGCTGAGGTGGAGATGTTGGGGGCAATCCTACAATAAATGTATGACAGGTGCAGTGTTTCTCTCTTTTGTCACATATTTGACTTCTGCAGAAAATGCTATTTGAAGAAAGGGCTAATGTGATGGTTAATTTTTGCGTCAACTTGCCTGGGCTCTAGGGTGCTCAGAGCTTTGGTCAAATGTTATTCTTATTGTGTTTGTGAGAGTGTTTTTTAATATAATTAACATTTGCTTCAAGTAAACCAGACCGCCCTCCCTAATGTGAGTGAGCCTCAGCCAATCAGTTGAAGGCATATATAGATTAAAAAGGCTGACCCTCTCATGAATGAGACAGAATTCTTCCTGAATGACTGCCTTGAGTTGAGATATTAGTCTTTTCCTACCTTCAAACTCAAACTAAAACATTGGCTCTTCTTTGGTCTCAAGCCTGCTGTCTTTCAGACTGGGACTTACGCCATCAGATCACCTGGGTCTCCAGCATGCCTGCAAAGATGCTGAGACTTCTCAGCCTCCATAACTGCATGAGCCAATTTCTTATAATAAATCTCAAAATCTACCAATCTATTTCTTCCTCCTCATACCCTCTCTCCTTCACTCTCTCTCTCTCTCTTTCTCTCTTTCTCTGTGTGTGTGTGTGTGTGTATGTAATACACACACACACACGCACACACACACACACATATTCTATTGATTTTGTTTCTCTGGAGAATCTCAGCTAATACACCATCATAAAAACATTGGAAGCCACTGATTCAGTTCTAATATGTAACAGATGGGAAAACTGGGGTCCCAAACCATTAAGTGGCTCCCACAAATCTGGTAGCCACAAATCCAGGATTAGATATAGTCTTCCAAAAGTCAGCTTAATTTTTTCCCACAGAGTGTTTTTTTGTCTTTCAGGTCACAGTACAGATGAAAATACACTGTGTTTTACCAAACGGCATATCCATGTACTGCTTCTCAAGTACAGTTCATCTTGGAGCTTCCTATTATTTGAATGATCTCCATAGAAACCGTAAAATAAAAATTCACTTCTCAAATGAAAGTTTTCCTAGGCTAAAATAATGGGAAAATGTGGAAAACAAACACATTTTGCTATTTTAATGGTCAGCCCTGGAACGGAACATCCTTTCAAATCTGTCTGGTAATTGAATTGGTGATTGAATTCCACAAGCAAATGCCAACATCACCAAAGTGAAAACACAAGTGTCAGAGAAACATTCTTCACTGAGGAGACTAGAATTCAGATTTGATTTGTCAAAGCTCAAAAATAAATTAACTTCTTGCTGAGGCAGAGTTTATATAAGTAACACCACGCTCCCTTCTCCATTGTGTGTGGGTGGACAGAGAAAACTGTTAGTCTTTCTGGAACAGAAGAGTCATAATTTTTATGCAAACAATGACAATAATTTCTATATCTCAAATTAGGTCATGTCTGCAAAGGCTTTTGGGAAGGAGGTAATAGAAATTTTAGTTTGACAGTGCTTGAAATATTCTGTGAATTGGTGCCATTTCTATACTACTAAAAAACCCAGCTTTTTTTGAGCTACAATTTACATAACAAAGTTCACTTAAAGTGTTTAATTCTGTGGTTTTAGTATATTCATAATGTTGTATAGCCATTACCACTAATTCCAGAATACCTGCATCGCCCTACAAAGAAGCCTCTTACGTATTAGCAGTGACTTCCCATTTCTTCTTCTCCCTAGTCTCTGGAAACCACCAATTTACTTTATGTCTCTATGAATTTACCTATTCTGAACATTTTAGATAAATGGAAGTTTTTGATATGTGACCTTTTGTATCTGGCTTCTATCACCTTGCACGATGATTTCAAGGTTTATCCACATGGTAGCATGTATCAGAATTTCATTCCTTTTTATGGCCAAATAATAGTCCATTGTGTGGATAGACCATATTTTATTTATCCATTAATTAGGTGACAGACATTTGGGTTGTTTCCTCTTTTTTAGCTCGTATGAAAATTGCTGCTATTAAAATTAGTACAAGTTTTTGTGTAGACATATGTTTTCAATTCTCTTTGTTATACACCTAGTAGTGTAATTTTTGGGCCATATGGTTACCCTATGTTTAACACTTTGAGGAATTACTAAATTTTTTTCCACAGGGGCTGTGCCATTTTACATTCCCACCATCAATGGGTGAGTGGTCCAATTTCTCCACATCTTTACCAACACTTGTTATTTTCTGTCTTTTTATTATAGCCATCCTAATGTATGTAAAGTGGCATCTCATGGTTTTGATTTGCATTTTCCTAATGATTGATTGATGTTGAACATTTTTCGTTATTTGCTTTCTCATCATTTTCTATCTTATGAAGTGCTTATTTGAGTATTTTAGACTTTTAAAAAATTTCACTGTCTATCTTTTTTTTAATACCGAGTTCTTGGAGTTCTTTAAATAAGTTCTTTGTCAGGTATAAATTTCACAATTATTTTTTCCCAGTGTGTAATTTGCTTTTTAATTTTCTTAACTCTGTCTTTCAAAGAGGAGAAAAAATTAGTTTTGATGCAAGTCTGATTTATAAAACTTTTCCCATTATGGTTTGTTTTGTGTGTCTTGGCTATGAAATCTTTTCACATTCCAAGGTTGTGAAAACTTTCTTATATATATATTTTTATAAGTTTTAGAGTTTTAGCTTTTATGTATAGGTTAATTATGCCTATTCAAGTTAATTTTCCTATATGGTATGAATTAAAAGTTGAGATTTTCCCCCATATGGTATCTAGTTGGTATAACACCACCTGTTATCATTTTCTCACTGAATTTCCTTGACAAGCTAGTTGAAATCAATAAACTAGTCAAAATCAATATTTCATATATTTCTATTTCTGAAACTCTATACTGATTGGTCAGTACTAATCTATGTTTCTAGCCTTTCACCAGTATCATATTGTCTTGGTTTCTATAGCTGTATATTAAGTCATGAAATCAAGTAGAGTAAGCCCACAAACTCTTATCTTCTCTGCAAGATTTCTCTGGCTATTTTGTCTTAGCATTACTATATAAATTTTAGAATCATTCATTAAATTCTACAAAAAAAAAGCCTGTTGGAATTCTTATTGGGATTGCTTTCAAACTATAGGTTAATTTGGATAGATGAGATCTTAATAATATCAGGTCTTCTAACCACCAATATAGTATTATACTTCAGTTATTTCAATCTTTAACTTCTTGGTTTTCAATATAGAGAAAATGTGTGTTTTTCATTACACTTATTCTCAAGTATCTTAGTATTTTTAAATTATAAATGATATTGTTTTTAAATATACTTTCCACTTTTTGGTTGCTGGCATAAATAAATACCTTTGATTTTCATATACTGACCTTGTATAATAAAATCTTACTAAATTCACTTAATTGTTTTAATGTTTTATATATATTTATTAGGATTTTGTACATAGTCATCTTGTCTATAAGTAAAGATAGTTATATTTCTTTCTTTTCAGACATTTTGCCCTTTATTCCTTTTGTTGCCTTATTGCACTGGTTAGAGCTTCCAGGATGATGTCAAATAGAGGTAATGACATTAGGCACTCTTGCTGTATTCCTGATCTTAGCAGGAGAGAATTCATTCTTTCACCATTAAATATCACATTACCTATAGATTTTTCATAGGTGCTCTATATCAGAATGAGGACATTCCTTTCTATTTATACTTTATTGAGTGTTTTTAATTGTGAAGTCATATCAAAATTTGTCAAAAGCTTTCCCAGCATCTATGGAGATAATCATATGATTTAATTCTTTTGTTAATGTAGTAAATTAAATTTGATTTCAGGTGTTCATTCTATCTTGCATTCCCAGTATAAACTCCATTTATCGTGATGTATATTTCTTTTTATAAATTGTTGGATTCATTTTATAATATTTTGGTAAGAATTTTTACAGATATGTTTATGAAGAATATTGATCCTTATTTTCCTGATAATGTCCTTGTCAGAGTTTGGCATCAGGTTATGCTGGCCATATAATAGGATTGGGAGTGTTTTCTTCTGTTTTCAGAGTGCAAGATCATTATTATCCCCTTCTTAAATGTTAGAATTCACCATTGTGTCAAGTTGTATTCTCTGTAATGTAAGCGAATGCTGAGATGGGATTTGAGGGTAAAAGACGCCTATTATGGATCAATATCTATATTGGGAGAGGAAAGAGTATTAGCTAAAGGCAGAAGTTAAAATTCAATGAAGGCCTAATAAGCGTTAACTAACCTAGCAGGCAGGAGCTCTGGAGCCAGTATTGCTCATTAGACTTTCAGGCCTATAGCATTTAAACCTTGCATCTGAATTCTAATCTCTGCCCCTCAGCCCTCTTAGATGGCCAGTCTCTTGTGCTACAGTCCAGAAGGTGCTGGGTGCATTGTGGTGCTCACCTCCTTTGCTTCCCTTCACTCAAGGATCACAGTTCTGCACTTCTTATAGTCAAAGAAATTACTTGTTTCATATATCTCTTTTAGTTTTGTAATTTTTTTTTTCAATAGAAGGGCTGGTTCAAGACAATTACTCCATTGCGTTGCGAAAAAAAAATCTCTTAGTTTAGCTTCTGACAGCCAGTTACATAGACATTTATTTTCATTATCTTTATTAGGAATTTATTTTTGACACAACATTATCATTTTAAGACAGATTTTTCCTCAGCCGACCATAAAAGCTTAAAAATCTTACAAATACAAAAGGCAGCAAGAAACTCAGATCACAGTTCGGAATGTTTTGCTAATGTAGGTCTCTTTTCAGATGTTTCCTCCTGCCCCACCCATCACAATAATATCCTTAAATATATATATAAACAAGTTTTATGGCAGATTTCCAGACTCCTCAGCCAAAACAGAAGAGCTTCATTGTAGCTTTCTTCATGATCCATTTCTTCTCCTGGGCAATCTCAGCAATCCTTGCAAACCCGGTGGCATGTCCACATGTGCCATAGAGGGGCTCCGGTGGCCCACTCCTTTGGGCTATCAGGATTTTTTGTACCTACATATTTTGGTGGGCTGGAGAGTCAATCCTAAGAGCATTTAAGGTTCATGTTTTTCAAAAAAGAGTATTTGGGATAAAAATTGATTGCTTGGAATGAAAAGAAGCAGAAGATGGTATAGAGAAGGGGGAAGCTTTTAACATATTTCATTTTTATTTTTGTACATTGCTTCATATACAGTAGACATGCATATAGATAAATAGACACTTGGTTGATGTGAAATTTCAATATTCAGTATAACTGGTACTTTCCCTTTATTAGCAGTCAACTCATTTCCAGCCTTACATTTCCCCGTGGAAGGAATCATTGCTTTATTTTGGCAGTTTTAAAATAATGGCAGACACTGTGAATGCAGGAGCAATAGCAACGAAATGGAAAAAGAATGATCAGCAAGTGAGATTTCTAGTGTGGGTGTTGAAAACTAATGAAATGCTGTATTATTCTGTGTTCCGCTCCAGAGAACTTTTGATTTTTTCTTCTTTAGTTAATTTGATTCTACTACTTATTATTATTGCAGAAATGTAAAAAATAAAAAGTTCAAAATACATTTGTGTTCAAATAGAATACAATTGAAAAGTCCCAGGCAAGCATTTTAAGCTCATAAACAAGAGAGCAAGCGAGAAGAGAAAATCAAGAAGCAAATGCTGAAGCAAGTTATAACCTGCCAGATATGAGAAAGGCAGTAGAAAATCATAAAGAAAAGGAAAAAAAATAGTTAAAATCTTTAATAAGCAAATGGAAAAAGATAATTAGAGGCACCCCAAAAAGGCTGAATTATAAAAAATGTTACTTCAGTTTCAACAAAAAAATTCCTGATAGTGACAAGCTTTTAAACTTACAATGAAGATTGATGAATAGAAAAAGAAAATGATGTCAGGATATTTTAGGGAACAAAGAAATAAATGAGTCTAAGATAACATTAAAAACAAAATTTGGCCGGACATGCAACAGTGCATAGTAACGGCACTGGAAGAAAATGGCTGCAGTAGTTGTTCTACCAACAGCAGAACTGGAAATTTCTCACAAGCAGCCTTGCTCCCACCATCAGGAGTATCATTTCAGGCCCTTCAGAGATAAAGGGCAGCTTCCAGCTGCAGCCCAGTCCTTCTGCAGCATTACTCACTTTATTAGAGAAGAGATACTAAATATTGTGAGAAGATTCTGCTCATTTTAGAATAAATAGAAGTTACTGGGGTGATTTTAGCCTTGTCTTAGCTTGAGTGACCACAGCCACAGTGCCCAAACCCATGAGGTCAGTAGTCCTTGGTCTTTCATTTGGAAGAACTGAAATTAACATAGTCTTATTTTGGGCGGTGTAATTCTCACAGGTCTTTCTCTCTCCAAGTGCTCCTTCCCTTTGAAGAAAGAGCAGCTGTGTTCTTCGTGGTCTTCATCTATTCATTTTGAGTAATATTTCCTTGGAAAGCATAAGACAACGTGAAAAGCAAGAGAGATCTACATTGAATAGTGAATTTCAAAGACAGAGAAACTGAACTTCGTGCAGAATATATGTTAGAAACAATTGATGAAAAACAAATGCAGGCCATTTTTATGGCTCTCATACAATTCTAAATCATTGATAAGAATTATTACAAAAGAAACAGTTGCTTTCTTGCTATAAAAATGAAATGAGCATTAGGCAACAAGTCTCTTCTTGCTTTAATATTTTTATTAAATTTTTATGGAATCAAATTTTATATCACACAATATAGAAATGTTATTAGTGTCATAACTTGCATGCACCATACACCTCCCTCTCCCGGAATATACATGTGATCATGTATGTGAATATATGTTGTATTTACTTCCTTTCTCATATGAAGTAGTTCTCAAACTCCTCAATATTATAAAGCTGCTGACTTAATAAAAGACACAGCTACTGTGAGCAGGAACATGTTGTTTTAGTTGACTATTACTTTTTAGTTAAATTAATTGAATTAGCTACTTAAATAGGCTAATTTTCTCTTCACTAGACAAAATCGTCAGATCTGAATCTAGTATCTTTCAATGAGCAAAAGAAAATTTTAATAAATGAAGGAAGTGGCCTTTGCTATTTTAGAAATATCTTGAGGAATATCTTGTATCTTGAGAATCTCAAGCCAAAAAAGGTCTGTTCTTTTATACTTTTTAAAAGCCAGTTTTTTTCTTTAATCAAACTTTTAAATAGGCAACTGAATTAGTGTAAGGCCATCTTAAGGGAGAAAATTATTGAGTAATTATACATTTAACAAAATAAAAATAGATTTTGAGAGTTGTGCTGTCTAGTTTTATGCGTCTAGTTTTATCTCGAAAGTGTGCGAAGAACTGAAAATAATTTCCTTTTATATGTCTCAGTTGGACTGAGATTTTTATGAACAATCAAGGTTGAGAGGTGATAAAATAATGTTAATGAGATAAATATATCTGATGATGAGATTGTAAAATTTTCATTTTTTGTTTCATGGACATGTAATGTTTAAATCTGAATAAAGGAAATTAAAAAGTACTATAAATCTTCATTGATAGATAAGCTTTAAAATATCAAAATATTAAAAAGCAGTCCAGAGTGAAAAAAAATAGTGATGTAATATAGACTATCATTTCTCTGGATTTATATTATTAAAACTACCATCTTGGAAATCTATACAGGTCATCTAATACAAGACAACTACATATAGAAAAAAAAATTTTACTTTTAAGATATTATATGATACTATGTATGACTCTGAGGATCTCATTCAGGGTATGAAATTACCACACACTTGAGTTTATAAAATAAATGTGTTCTAATGTCTCTTAAAAAAAAACTAATGAAAATGTCATCTCTATATACTCTTAAACTAGGTACCAATATGCATTTTTTTCTTTTTTTATTGTTATTTACACAATGGAAACTGAGTTTGATAGCAATTGAAATGCTTTGACTGAGGAAATAGTTAGACTACTCACAATCAGGGATTTTGTGAAAGTTCTTTTTATTTTGCTTAATATTTTATTATGAAAGTTTAAAAAATGTAGAAAATGTGAAAGAGTTTTACAGCAATCTTTCACATATCCACCATTTGGATTCTACAATTAACATTTATCTATGTTAGATTAACCACATTTCTATTCATCTATCCCCTATCCATTCATCAATCCATCTTATTATTTGATGCATTTCAAAGACATTGGCATACTTCCCTTCAAGTACTTTAGCATGTATAACATTAACTAGAGCTGTGGAAATCATTTAAGAGCAAAAGAGTTTTTAAAAATCACGTTATCTAAAGAGGAAAATAAAGTTTTTGGATCCTTGAAAAAAATTGATAATGTTACAATTTAGATACTTGGATGAATTTTAGTGTTTTATAGCTAAGGCTCAGAAAAACAAAGACAAACTGATGATCAGTTTAAGATGATGGTAAAAATCAAATCTCTAAACCCTTACCTTTCATAAACAGAAAGAGGGTTTCTAAAGATATTCATCATCCAAGACAGGCATTTTCCATAAAGCTCAGCTCTGACATGGCTATAGAGGTTTCCTGTCTCTCTTTCTGTGTCTCTCTCTGTCTCTGTCTCTGTCTCTGTCTCTGTCTCTCTCTCTCTTTCTCGATCAATCTCTCTCTTTCTCTGTTTCCTTCTTTTCCCCTCTCCCCACTGCCACCTCTTAAATTTGGCCAAATTTTGATAAAGCCAGAGAGGTTTCTAACTGTAAAGGCAGAAGGTCATTAGCTGACTTGTCAGTCATTTTAGTATTCTGGATAATCTGCCAACCAGCCAATTAAGTCTGAAGAAAGTGAGACACTGCTACAGGCTAGTTCTAGTAATATCTAGAAATCCAGGTGCCAGAGAAAGTAGAGTTCTTAGCCTCTGCACTACCAAAATGTAACAGAAAAGTGGCCATGTGATAAGGAATTAGTTGATTTGTCCTCTCTGCATTTTAAACACATCGGGATAAATCTGAATTTAGGAGAAAATATTTAATAAGCTTTGAGAATGCTGAGAGGCAAATTATCTTGGTATCAGTTTTGCTAATCTGATCTCAGACCTAACCTCATGCATAGGTTTTTCTCAGTGGATTTAACATTGAATGAATTTCACAGAAACCCAGTTTTCATTCCTAGACTTTCATTCGGTGGTGAGCCGTGATCAACTCTGTTTACTGTTGCAGAAGGTCTCATAGAATTTTTCCTTTTCATGGGCATTTGCTTCATAATAAGGTCTTGCTTTTTTCTCGCTTATGCTGAGGCAAGACAGAAGGCCTCTATTAGGCTCCTGACCTCCATCAGGAGCTCCTTTTGAACCTGAGGTTTTAGAGCTGTGGTTTCTGCATCCAGGTGTTCATTGAAATAGCCTCCTATCTCCTCCCGTATCTAGTCCCACTGCCATGATGAGAATTGTAGCTAGTGGTGAAGACCTAGCTCAGGGAGGGTGGAGGCTTGCCGCAGCAACCTTGCTCTGAGGCACCTGAGAGAGGAGACTCTTCATCTCTGAGGTAACTTTAATAAAGGAGGTCTTGGGGCCATTGCCAACCACTGTCCTTACAGGCATGGGACCTGCCTGTGGAACATCTAAATCAATGGTGAAGTGGTAGGAAGGGCACCCAGAAAGTTTTTATCTTCAACTAGACAGCCCTACCTCAAATATATCCAGGGCCCAGGACAAGGTACAAACAGGAGTTTCATATATGTTACATCTAAACATTTGGAAGTTATAGTTAACTTAACAAATTATTAAATAAAATGTTATATTCTCTCACCTTGACAACTATACCTTTATAAAGACCTGGAAGGTCAAGTTTGCATTCAGAATTCCTGCAGCCCAAAGCATCTTAGGGCCACACCATTACACCTTCAGTGCATAATGAAGGTGCAGTTTTGAAGCTCAGTCAGTGAAAAGTGATCAGAGAGGCAGGAGACACAGTTCCAGTGTCAGCTCCTGAGCCAGAAATTGGTTTTGTTGGCTGTTGCTCATTACTGCTACTAGAGTAGTTCTCTCATCCTTTGGACCTTTTTTTTTTTTTTAATTTTAACTATTTCAAGTATACAGTACATTGGTTAGACATCTATGTAGTTAGTAAAATGATCCCCCCAATGTTTCCTCCCGCCCCTGACCCTCCACTTAGCCAACATATTAATGCTAACTGCATTCCTTATGCCATGTTCCCCATCCCTGTGACCATCCATCAGCTACTAATTTGTACTTCTTTAATGCTTCACTCCATTCTCCCAGTCCCCCAAACCTCCCTTCCCTCTGTGCATCACCAAATTGTCCACTATATTTGTGAGTCTGTTTTTCATTAGTTTGTTCTTTTTATTCCTTAAATTCTGCATATAAGTGAAATTATATAGTGTTTAACTTTCTCAGTCTGACTTAAATATCTTCTAGGTTCATCAAAGCAATATCTTTTTTTCATTTCTTTCCCATATGTAGGGGTCTTGTTTTATCCTTTTAGCCACTCTATCTTTTGGTTGGAACACTTAATTCTTTTCCATTTAAGGTACTTATTGATAGAAATGTAGTTGTTACCATTCTTTATTCCTGTTTTTGATATATGTTTTTTCTTCCTAAAGAAGTCCCTCCAACATTTACTGTAATAGTCATGTGTTGGTGATAAATTTCTTTAGTTTATTTTTGTTTGGGAAGCTCTTTATCTGTCCTTTAACTCTAAATGATAGCTTTGATGGATGAAGTATTCTTAGTTATAGATCCTGGGTCTTTATCCTGTCAAATATTTTTTGCCAAATCTTTCTTCTTGCATAGTTTCTTTTGAGAAATCAGCAGCCAGTTGTATGGGTGTTCCCTTATATGTTAATTATTTGTTTTTCTCTTGCTGCTTTTAAGATTCTTTTTTTATTTTTATTTTTTATTTTGGTATTTAATCTTTGGCATTTTAATTATAATGTGTCTTGGTGGCCTCTGAAGATCCCTGATTTTTGGAATCCTCTGAGCTTCCTGGGGTTTTATGTCCATTTCCTTCACCAGGTTAGGGAAGTTTTCCATCATTATTTCTTCAAACAGCTGTTAAACATCTTGATTTTCTTCACTTATGCCGATCAGATGAATATTTGGACCCTTAAGAGTGTCCCATATGCTCCTTAAATTATTTTTATAGTGTTGGCATCTTTTTTTTTTGCCATTCCGATTGAGTGTCCTGATTGGCTTTCCTGTCCTGTGGATAGGGCATGTGATCCTCTTCTTTATTTACTTTGTTTATTTCTTTGTTTATTCCATGTAATATACTTCTCATCTCAGATAATGTGTTCTCCACTTCAGACTAGTTTTCTTTTATAATTTCCATTTTCATTTTTATCTATTTGTTGGAGTTTTCTACACTTTCTGAAATTCATTGAGCATCTTTATAACTAGTGTTTTAAACTCTGATTCTGTTAGATTACTTGACTCCCTTATATCTAGATCTCTGTTCCATTCTGTCATATAGTTTCTGCTTCATTGTCTTCCCATTTTCATTGCTTTTTCATGTCTGTTTCTATGTACTAAGCAAAGCTCCTAAGTCTCCCAGATTTGTGAAGTAGATGTCCAGTGGCACAGTCCTGAGAGGGGTTCAGCTGCAGGCCAAATTTAGCCCAAGCCTCTACCCCTCTGCAGCCACCTGTTAAGATTCAGTAAGCAATCCACAGATGCTGTGCTTATTGTTGCCTCAAAAGGCTACAACAGAATCCAAGGCCAGCTGCCTCCACCAGTGTGAATCTCAGTAAGGAGCACCTGACTCGCTGAGGATACACCTGGATGTGGCTTAGGTGGGGCCTGAGTTGAGGTAGTGGGGTTTCAGGGATCCTCTGGGCATAACTACCTTTGTCATCCAATTTGATAACATCACAGCTAGAGCAGCAATGTGTCCGGTGCAGGTATGGGATTAACAGGGAGCAATTGATACCACTGGCATTTCTGTACCGAGAGAGTCTTGCCTCGGCCCTCACTTCGACAATGTCTCCCTGTAAGTTCCTGGTGCCCCCTGTATGCAGCTGAATCAGCCCTGGTAATCAGAGCGAGTAGGTCTGTCACTGTGAAAATCCATTTGGGTACATAGCCCCTTTAAAAGGCGTCAGCCATTACCGCAGCATTCGTCTCACTCAGCTGCTCAGGACCAGGCAGCCCTGCATCCTCGCCCTGTCCTACCTTCTGCCGTTGCAGGGTACTTTGGATTTCTTCCTAGTTGTATGACTTGTTCATCTAGGTCCCAGGTGACTTTTCCTTGCTGCTGTTCCTTGTTTCTGTCACAACTTTGATTTGGTCACCAAAAAGATGAACAGAGCCTCTATCCTCTATGCCATTTTTTCTCTCCTACCCTTTGAACTCTTGAATCTTGCTTTCTTTGGCTTATGGTACTGACTGGATTTTTTCTACCTGAGCTGACTTTACCTAAGCAATCTTCCCTTCCTTCCTCTGCCCATTCCTTGCAGTATTTTGCAATATTATCAACTCTCTACCCCAACCTGGCCCCATAATTACAGCTTTACCTGCTATACCTGTAGTTCCTTTCAGAATAGTGCTTCCCTTGTCCAAAGCCCATGCCCCAACACCAGCTTTGCCCACTCTATTTCTGTATGAGTAAAGCCAGAATGTAGTATTATGTTCTTGACTCACACTTTGAACTTTTTTCTAAACTAAGCATGATAATGGGGAGCTAAGAACTGATCCCCCTACCTCCCAATTTTATAGGCTCTAGAACAATGGTTCTCAAATGGGATTTGGGGGCGAGAAGAAGGGTATTTTGCCCACAAGGGGACATTTGGCAATGACTGAGGACATTTTGGTTGTTTAAACTGGGGATGCTACTGGCAACTAGTGAGTAGCCCTGGCAATAAAGAGTTTTCCGGTCCAAAATATCAATAGTGCTGAGGTTGAGAAACCCTGCTTTAAAATAATGAAAATATTAGAAATGCATCACATTCAAGGCTTCCATAGCTTTGTAGCATCCCCACCAGCAGTAATCCTATATCTTTCTGCTGAATTACTCTTTTATGTTCTGTATTGCTCAGACACAAGAGGAGGCCTCTTGTACTCTGGATATCACTTATCTACTGTGCTTCCTCTGGACCCTTCTGGGTTTTTAAAAAGGACTGTATGAATAATGAAAGCTTATTTCAGGGACAAGAGCCTTTGATCTTCCAGGACTTTTCCTGTTTCCTGGAGGATTTTTTACTCTTTCTTTTCTTCAGCATAATTCTAAAACCATATAACTTGAGCCCTTAATCAAACTCTTTGTATTTTAGTAGATTACAGCCTTAGGAAACTAGACCATATCTTAGATTGATGCTGGAAACCTAACATCTTAACAGCAAGGGTGGCCCTCATCCATCATTTCAATGAAACTTTATTTTTACAGAATTTCCTTTCAAGATGGTAGATTATTGTACATTCTAGGGCAGAGGGTGAGAGGGGAAAGTCCATCACTGATAGAAAATGGAAATAGCAGGTTTGTTCTTTATGGGGTAAAATGAGAGATTGAATCAGATCATTGAGTGTTTCCATTCACAGGATTAACTCAAAACTCTATCGAGTGACCTCCAAGTCTTGAAACTTTATAGCTATGAGAGATGAGAGGCCACTTCTCTGAAATAAGAAGAAACACCAGTGTGTGCCATGAAGGATTATGGAGCTGTGGGGCCAGAAGGTCAAAATGGGGGGCTTAACTTTTATGTTCTATAAAATGGGAAGCTACTTCTGTAACTATCACCTCAGATCTTACAGTGATTTAGAATTTCCCAAAGAGATTTCACCCACACCGTGATTTCATTTACTCGTTATCACAGAGGACTTGTGTGGTAGTCAGGTCAAGTATTATTACCTGTATTGGGTCAAGAAGAATGAGAAGTTATAAAAGTTAAGTGACTTACTTAAGATAAATAAAACTTAAAGCTGTATCAACTCATAGAAAGATGTATGCCTTTTGAATGTTACCAAATGTTTTGGATCTTCCTCAGAATAGTTAAAATTTAAACAATCCACTTTCTATCATCAATAAGTTCCTTTACCAGATAACAAGTCTTAATTTTTAAATTTTTATTGTGAAGTTTTGTACTAGGGGCCAGAGAGAGAGGGAGACAATGATAAATAAGATAAAAATATGGGATTTGCCCTTTTGTTGCTCATAGCCTTTTAGTGGTCACAGATGTGACCACAGCAGTCCAATGCAGGTAGAAGGGCTTAAAAAAAACAGAAGCCTCAGTTTTGGAACTAGAGTGGAAGAAGCAATTCATTCTTCCTGTGAAAGGCTCGGGAAAGACTTGAGGAGGAGTTAGCATGTAAGCTGGATTTTGGAAAAGCAGAATTCTGAAAACCAGTGATTAGTATATCACAGGGAAAAAAGAAATAGTCGGTTCAAATTCTTAATGTTCTGATGAAGATTTACTTAAAGTTTTAAGTGTAACATCAACTTAGGTGCTTTCAATTTATTATCTGACAATGTCTTAGACTGTAAATCTGTTGGTCTTTTAACACAAAGATTTTGTCACTTTTTCTTCCCAGAGATGTCTGTGACTTCTAGTTAAGGGCATAGAAAAAAATGAAAGTTTTGCAAGAGAAAGATATCTCATTTCTCACTTCTGTTTTCAAGGCCAATTCAACCTTTATCATTTACCTTTTCTGTATCTTCTTCCTTGCATAACCAGGCAAAATATATACAGATATGGATATAAATATAGATATAGACATAGATAATTACACACATATTTTTTTCTGTGTAAACATCTAATCACTTAATTTTCAAATGCCTATGAGTTAGGTGTTGTTATTATTTTAACTTTATAGTGAAGGGAACTGAAGTTTACTGAAATAGAGTAATATGTTTAAAATCACATAGACACAGGATTGAAAGGTGTTTGTTTCATTCAAAAACCCTACTCTTTATACTACACTCTATTGCCTCTGAGTAATTCTATAAAAGAAAATCCACATAGTGGCAGAGACTAATCATTGTACCTCAGAACCTGTTTTTTTTTTCTTCTTTCTAGTAATAGAACTGACTCCCTTTCACCCCCACAGTTTCATCAGAGCACATGGACTTCCAGCTGCAGCTTACGTCTTAAGCTTACCTTGCAGCTAGGCGTGATCTTGAAATTTAGTTCTCCCCAACTGAATGTGAGCCGAGTTAACTGGGAGCCTCCTGGAAATCAATCACATCCTTAAACAGAGATTGCCTGCTCTCCACTTTCTCTTCCCTTCTGTAGGCTGGAACATGGTCATGGTGCTGGTGGTCTTCCCTGAGAGAGTGAAGCAACAAGTTAGAAACAACCTGGGTCCTTGGACACTTTGGTAGAGAAGAGCTTGGACCATCCACCTACCTGTAGGTGGTTAGTGAGAGAAACTTCTATCTTATTTGAGCCATGGTAGTTTTTAGTTTTCGAAATTATCCCCTAAGATAACTTTTATGATGCAAGAGTACTAGTCAAATTTCCAAGGGTGTCAGAGCTGTTTCATTTCATATATATAAAAAGCAATCCATCATAATTTGCTTGTGGCATTACTAGTGTGATCCTGATGACCTTGTTACTTTAAAAGTCTACTGCAGCTTTCAAATGTCAGCCCACATCTTGCACATACCTTACATCAAATGATAGGAGACTATAATCATGCTGTACCCAAACTGCTAATCTCAGAAGAATAAGACTGTTTTCCCGTAACTGAGCAAAATGGCTCAGATCACCATTCCATTGCCAGGCAACCTTCTATAAAGGTCCTCATAAATAAAGAAAATATGCCAAGCAAAAGTAAATTTCATCACCCTAATTTCTGAACATACTGACTATATTATTCGTTACCAGATTTCATTGGCGTTGGCTGCTGAAGAACACCCAAGCAGATGTGATTTACTACCTATTTAAAGTTGGGATTTTGAAATCTGTCTAATTGCCTTCACTGTCCATCGTAGTCCATAGCAGAACACAGCAGAAGTCACACACGTATGTTATAAGACTTCTGCAGAAGGTCTGATGGAAGAAACTCAGGATTTACATGGAAAATGGAGGTCCTTGAATTGGCACTAACTGCTGCTGATCTAGGACACAAGAAGCTATTCTAAATGAAAGTCAGACCTGTCCTTTAAGAGTGACTTGTTCTGAGAAAAGGTGTTGCTCTGTAGAGCTACTCTATAATTGCAACCCAGTTTCTGAGTTCTAAACTCCGAGGGCCTCTTACGTTGCTCTGTCTTCAGGACACCAGGAAGTTAGCATGAATGGGTCACAGCATCTTTATCTATCACCTTTACACAACGAGGAATTGAGCCAGGAGTGGAAAATTTGTAATCATTGGGAATTAGACTCCTTTGATCTGCTAATGAAATTGACAGAAAAATGGACATTCACACGTAATTTCACACATTTCAGGGCTGTCCACAGAACTCCATGGAACCCATTCATGAAAACCTAGTTTCATAACCCAGGTATCTGTGGCTAGTTGGTAGTAGTACATTTGCATAAAATATTTTATAATCAATATTATCTGTACTAAGTTGAAAATTCCTAAGGACAAGAGTGGTAACATGTTGGCCTGGTACAGTCCTATGTAGTAGGTGTTTTATGAGTTATATAGAGAACCAAATATCATGGGCTTGATTTTTCCAGTTGGTCTAAAGATTTCCAGTCAAAATACTTTATTTTTAGACATATTTAGAAAATGAGGTGAGAAAGAGAGCGGGATGGGGGGAGGGAGGGAGAAGGAGGGAGGTAGTAGAGACTCAATGTCCAGGAATTTTCATTTCTCTTCATATGCAAACCATTTAACATCCTGTAAATGATTTAGCAGCTGGCTACCAGTCCAAGAATAAATCTTTTTATAGGCAAGAAGCTTGCCTCATTTTTACTATTTAGAAGATCTAGCCTAAAATTTATGCAATACTTTGAGCTGTCTAATTTTGCTTACTGGTATAAAAATTCTTAACTTGATTTTAATTAAAAAATTTTTTGTTCACTATTTTCTTGCCTTCTGTGGCAGAGACTGTTAGATGTTTCTAATATTCATTCTCCCTTCCTCAGTAGAGAACCCTAGGATGCCGGCTGGACACATGACTACCCAGAATTAAGATATTTCCCAGCAGCCTTTGCAGATGGGTGTGGCTATCTGACTAAATTCTGGCAAATGGGATGTGATTGATTTATATAACACTTAGAAACTGTAATTAAATAATGGTGTCAGGGGACTGCTCTTCCTTGGGTCCTTTTCTCCTTCCTGCTGGTTGAAGTATAGACATAAGGAATAGCCATTCTGGACCACAATGTTCAGATGCATGTTGAAGATGGCAAACTAAAAGTAGTGGGAGACTTGGTCCCTGTCATTGTGGAGCTGTCCCATTGGTCCTGAACTGTTTCAGGCTCCCTAAGGCCACCCCACATTTGGAGAGTTGTTAAAAGGACGTGGCATATAGCTGTGCTTGTGGCTAGGATTTATTATAGCCATGTAGTAAAGATACACATCCAGACTATAAGGACAAGGACACAGGTGGATCCTGGAAGAATCTATGTACAGACTTCCTTGTGCTCTCTGCTTCCCAGGAGAAATCACACAACACGTGTGTGATGTTTCTATGCAGGGAAGCCCAATAGAGACTCAGCTCCTAGCTGGGAGCTGATCATGTTAGGTACCCTCTGACCACCAAAACTCCAGACTCTCGTGAGGAAAATAGTACCTAGTAGAATAAGATCCTTGATCTCAGTTAAAAAAAAAAAATACCCCACTACTTTCTTGCATTTTGTGGCAGAGATTGCTAGTTGTTCCACAATATGAGCTCATTGTTGACATGGGACACCTCAAGAGCCAAATCCTAGGTGCCAGCTAAGGGCTGACTTGGCAGGCAGGCCTTTCTAAGGGGGGCATTTTCAGGCCTGCTATGTTAACACTTCTGCACATGGTTGGTCTACATCTACCTCAAAGAGAACTTGACTTACCTTGTTTAAGTCAACGTTTCTCTGGAATTTCTCTTTTTGTCAAACCTAATTTTAACATATACCCTTCCTCCTTCATATACTTTGACAGACACTTAAGTAGAACTAAATCATGGTGACTAACTTAACAGTGGAGTTGGATGCTGCAGGCTGACTGGGACATGCTCATTCAAGAAAACATGTTTTCCTCTCCCCAAATTCTGCGTGGACAGCAGGCAGCGTCAATATACAAAAGAACTTGTATTTCCAAGGTTCATCTGTAAAGTCAGTGCACACATCAGTTCATGAAAGAAATCCAAGGTGAGTCTATGGTGGAGTGGGAGGGGCCGGATTCCTGCCAGGAACCTGCAATTTGCTTTCCGTACTTCTATGAACCCTCTAGTGGGACAGGCAATGACTATGACCATTTGCAGAAATGACTTGGAAGTAACACTCCTCCAGCTTATTGAAGATCTGATGAATCATGAAGCTCCTTTATCATTCCAGTTCTGCTACAATAGTTCACACTGAGAAAAACTGCACTTTATAGTTTTCTACATCAACATTCAAACTTGGTATTGTTTTGTTTTGTCTGGAACAGGATGGATTCTAATTCATTTCCTTATTTTACAGAGGTAAAGTATAACACATCTCACAAGAACCAGTAATTTAGCAAAAATGAACATCGAAATCTGTCGTCTCAGTCCCAATTTACATACCACCCTGAATAATCTCCTCTGATCATCAGCAAAACTGGGAAACCTGGATCCTCTGTGAAAATAGATCTGGGCACACAGACAGCCCTGAACATTGACTCACAACTGACTGTAATGTCACTGAGTCACCCTCAAGCTGTGTGGTACCTTTGGGGGCAGGAAGAAAAGTTTCCTTATAGAGCATGTAGATACACAGAAGACACTTTACTCTGTGACATTACATTTAATTCTTGGGTATTTTAAATAGTGCCCGTGGGAGAGTAAAAATGATCCTAGAATACAGGAAGCAGTTCAGTACCTCCATGCTGATTATAACCACAGGACTTCCGTTTGAGTCAGCGTCAGATGCTTATTTAGTAACTTCTTTTGAGGTGCTCCTAAGATACTTATTAACATTTAAGCCACTAATTAATTTGCATGCTCTCCAAACAATACCGCAGTTTCCACATGCTTGTGTGGGCACTTGATAAATGTTACTTGTAGATGCTAATATCTATTCATCAAACTTAAAGACATTTCCCAGTTCCTGAATAACAACCCCCTTTCAAAGAAAAATGAGGCACTGAATGTGAAAATCCTAGCCTTAAGAATCAATGACTCAGTGGATTTCCTGAATATGATTTGGAGTCAGTGCTGGGCATTTGCTTTCTACCCACTAATTTGAGATGTCTGTGTGCTGACCAGAGTCAAAGGCAGCTTAGTAATTGGCTACAGAATAACTGTCAGCTTGCTGAGGGCTGCTCTTTGTCACTTAATAGTAATGCTGAGCAAAGAATAGAAGTCCTCGTGAGCACCATCAAAGAGAAAAAGCAACAACAACAACAAAAAAATCACAGAAGAATACTAACCTGGGAGTAGCAGGAATGGTGGCAAAGGCCTTGGGATAAATCTCAAATTAACCTCTCACTCTGTTACCTGTGTTGCCTCTATGAGCTTCAGATCTCTGTGAGAATATAGCTAGCATTACCTATTGATCAGGGCTGTCATGAGGATACAAATGAGAATATTTGCGTAAACATCTGTGGAGTGTCAGGAAGACACAAAGAGGCCTGTCTCACCCCTTCCATCAACTTCCCAGAGGAAAAAGAGTTTTCTTACTGTGGCAGACATGAATAGACTCTTGAAAGTGTTAGAAATCACCTACGTAAGTTGGAAGGCATATGTCAAGTTTCTGCTTTTTTTCTGATACAAAATAAATACCCACCTTTACGTTTCCACAGATAATGATGCCTCAGTCACATCATTACTTCCCAGATGGTGTTCTGTAAGGCTGCCTGCTTCAGTTTGTTCATGACCTGTTTCTAGGTTTACCAAACTAATAACAGTGTTGTTCAGTTAATAAATAACTATTTCAAATGTTATATAATTTAAATTATTTTTAGCAACTCTTTATTTTATTTTCAAGTAAGTTTCACTTTGGAAGATAAATTATATGGACACTACCCACATTCCCATCATTAGATACAGTCACTGTCAACAGTTCGGGGATAGATCCTTTTATTATTATGTCTAATTATGCTTCTCAAACAAAACTAGGGATGATTTTTTTTAACAGTTAATATGTTTCATTGTGATCATTCTTCTATCTCATTAGATGTTTCTCTACGTACACTATTATAATAGTTATGGGTGTTCCATGATCTACTTAGCCAACCTCTTATTGTTAGATATTGTAGTCGTTTCCATTGTTTTATTAATACGAATACTGCTACAATAAAAATTTTTGTATGTGAACAGAAATCACACCTTTGATCTCTTTCTTACTCCCTTAATCTGCAGGAAGCTAAACTAATAGTTGTTGCTCAAGTAAAGCCAAAGGGAAAGAAAGAACATTCCAAGATGTCACCTAAAAACAGAAACCTTGAATTGCTAAAAATAAAAAAAAAAATACCTTTGGATCTGATGATCTTATTTCCTTTTCTAAGCAGAGAGCAAAGAAATAGAACAGCAGCAAGATGACATGACTTTGCCCTTTCAGAAACCAAGAGGGATATTTGTTTCCAAAGTTTCATGAGTGCCAAGATTATGATTGGAAGGCTTTCAGCTTCCTGCTTAACCCCGGTAGCCTCAGGCTGCAGGTCAATCACTTGATAAAGTGAAGGCCTCCAGCCCCATCTATCTGTGCACCAGTGGAGATTAGAAACATGACCTGGGACTGCTTTGGAGAATTAACTTATTTTGTTTGGTGGGAAGCTGGGGCAAGGGTGGTGAGAAGACACTGCTCTAAATATGATATAATCCAGCTGTCCAAACATGTACAATTCAATTCAGCTGTCATCCATTCCCCAAAATCCAGATGTTTGCCATCACACAATCTCAGGGTATCTTTCCTTCTAGTGAAAGTAACTTGTTCTAATCATGTTTGTCAGAGTTGCATTTGTTTTTAATTAGGAGATATCTATTTTGATTCAGCTGTGCCCTCTTTGCCTCAGCATAGGGACACAGCCTACATTATTAATAAGCTTTAAATCATAACTGTCCTTTGCCTTATGACAAATCACCGAGGTTTTCATTCCATTCCAGAGGACAAATATAAGAAACTTCAAGACTACACTAAATATTTGTTGATTACTAGTATTCAGTAGCATATGGATAGTTTTATGGCATCTACACATTCTCTAACCACTGAGTTCTCACAATGGCAGTGAGCTCTTAATATTTGTATATCTTTGTGTTCAGAAATCTCCAACAATTATGTTTCATAGTTAGACCTGCTTTCAAGGTTTAACCAGATGTGTGATCTTGCTTAGGTTATTTGCAATGTCTCTGACCCTGATTTTTTTATCTAAAAATTAGAGGATGGTATTGAAGATTAAATGCCATGAAATATTTCAAACACCCATCTGGTCCTGCCTCCAGGAAACTGAAGCAGATTTTCAATGAAATTAGTCTTCCAAGCTTTAGGTTTCTTTTTTTTTTCTTTTTCTTTCTTTCTTTCTTTTTTGCCAGAGAGACATTAAGCAAGAAAAGTAAAGAAAAAACCTAGATGAACAATCTGGAATTGCTGGAAGCAAATGAGGACTGTTATGTACTGGGTCCCTTCTTTGTGAAGCACACCTCTAGGCCATCCTTTGAGCTGATATTTTGCTTACCAAGAGCAATTTTATAATTGTTGATTTTCTTCTCAAGTACATCAATACCAGGCACCAAGGGAGCAGCCTCTGGTATTCATGACTTTGGGAAACTGTGTCTATTTTAAAAATAAATATGTGTATTATAAAATTCTTTTTATTTTCATGGACTTACTAAGAGTTGCTTTCAAAAAGGTGGCCCATTCTTGATGAGTCTATATAGCTGAACTGATCCCAGGAGTAATGGAAAGACACCAGTAGAGGTGCTCTTAGAGCCTGCTGAGTCAACATCCTGTCCTCCTCTCTGTGCATCTGTCAGTCTCTCTTACTATCTACCCCTTTCTCTGCCTTCTCTTTCTTATCTCATCTCTTTTCAAATTCTCTGCTTCGCTCTGATCTGCTCCCTTGTTGTGGCTCCTGCCTCCTGGTTTTCTCTTACCATTAACATCTTGCCTGGTTTACATCTACCTCCTTGCTTTAATTTCCAGTATTTTTGTTCAGAGTATGGGTCAAATTTAAGCCAGCAGTAGGTTGAGGCATAAGATAACTATTTGTGGGATGGCGTCCGAGAGGCCCAGCATGATTCTTCTTGTACTCAGAAAGTGGCTTACCAAGCAGTTAACATTATTGCCCATGTACACCAGCTAGTCCACTAACCGCCTTACATGCACTGTTATGGACTAAAGATTTGAGTCCCCCTGGAATTCATATGTTGAAATCCCAACTCCCTAGTGTGGCTCTCAATGTAGGTGAGGCCCTTAAGGAAGTAATAAAGGTTAAATGAGGTCACATAAGAAGAGATACCAGAGAGCCCACGCATCCTCATTTTCTCTCCCTCCAAGCTTATGCACTGAGAAAAGGCCATGTGAACACATAATAAGAAAGCTGCCATCTGCAACTCCAGGGAAGAGCTCTTCCCAGACATCAGCCAGCCCTGCTGACACCTTGGTCTTGGACTTTCAGTGTTCAGAACTATGAAAAAATGAATTTCTGTTCTTTAATTTTTCCCTTCTGTGGTATTCTGTATGGCAGCCTGAGCAGACTAATGTATGCACATTTTTCACTTAATCTGCTCAGTGATCATATTAGGTCTTATTATTGTTATTCCCATTTAAAAGATGAGGAAACTGAGGCACATAGAGGTCAAATAATCTGCCCCCAAATATGCAGTTATTACATGGTGGAGATAAGGATTTGAACCGAGGTAATTTAACCCTAGAAACCAAGCTCTTAGCAACTTCATATTTTTGCTTGAGCCTATACCATTAAATCAATAAATATACACTGCTTAAATTATGGAGAAAAGAAACTTCTTTCAGAGCATAAAAATGGTGAAGGTAATTTTGAAAAAAACTGTTTTGAATTCAATAGTATTAAATTTGACTTAAGACACAATGACTAAGCCAAAATGCATGAATTAATAGTAGATTAAAAATTGGCATTTATGGAATTTCTGTTGAACTATAAAACTTTGATTTATATAATTGTATTTAATATTCACTGTTTTTCAATTTAATAAACATACTTTCAAAATTCCATTTATTGCTTATGAAGCCTTAAATCACTGCTGTGAAGCCATGACTAAAAGGACTTGGTCCTTGCTTTGAAGAAAACTCCAAGTGGGGAACAGACGCTAACACGCAGGGTATGCCCTGGCGTGTTTACTCAACAAACATTTTTATGAGACCCTACCATGACCAAGGTACCATAAGAAGGATTAAAAGATGTCTATGAGTTTGCCAGGTAGGTAAAACCTGTATCCAAGTGTGTGTGTGTGTGTGTGTGTGTGTGTGTGTGTGTGTGTGTGTGTGAGAGAGAGAGAGAGAGAGAGAGAGACAGAGAGAGAGAGAGAGAGAGACAGAGAGAGAGAGAGAGAGAGAGATTGTGTGTGAAATAGTGGAGGTGGAGGAGGTAGATATAAGAGGACATTTGGGAGTGGAAAGAACTTGTAATGTACAATAAACAGATTAAGCAAAACCATTTTTTTCTATTTTATTTTTATTTTTTTGGCATCTTGCCACAGTAGGAACTGATGTTTTGCAGGATGTATGGGCTGAACTTGTAATTGTGAATGACTTCAATTGCTAAAAAATTATTCTATGCTGTGTGTTTAAACTTAACTAAGGCTTGCTTAATGCAAGAAGAGGTGCACAATATCTCAGCTCCAGTCCTTACTGCTGGTTGCAAAGGGTAGATGCTGAGCCACATGCCTGGTGCCAGCCTACGGTGGGGACCGTGTATATACTTATCAAAGCAATGAGAGAACATAGTTTTATAAAAATGATAGAAAGGGACTTAGAACCTGAAGTCACAGTCCCCTGATCAACATCTTCCCAAGTGCATCTCTTTAGAGATGATTATTTGTAATTTGTTTAATAGTTTCTGTTTTTAATTCTTCTGATGGTTCTTCCATGTTGCTAAGTATATGACTTAGTATATTTAGTATACTAAGTATACTACTTACCAATTTTAGAAATTATCTATTAATTTCACTCTGGTAGATGAAGAATTAGCCCACCCAAAAACAGTTCCGTTGCCATTTATTCCCAAATAGTTTCAGTTCTCTTTCTTGTTTCTATATTGGTTACCTCTGGAAATTTAAACAAAATATTTACATCATTATTTCTTGTATTACCAGATACAAAGGTTGTCTCTTGACTCCCTGCTTTATCAGATGAAAATATTAGTCTCCTTACCTCTTGCTGCAGCTTTCATCTATCATTTGCTGTCCATGTTTGCCATTTGTAGTTTTACCTTTACACATCATTGTTGAAACATTTAAAATTTTCTTTGTGAATATAATTAAGGCATATCTATAGGTTAATTCTAACTCTACAAAGATGAAAAATAGCACTTGCATTATGATTACATGAAGATTGTTCATTGCAGGGTCAAATGATTTGCTTTGATTACATTTTTCTGCCTTGTATAGATTTATTTTTTTCTATTGTCCCTAAATACCTTTATTTTTTTTTTTGCATTTGTCTTTTTTTTTAATCAAACTGTATATTCTTTTACTAACAGGAATTATAAACAAATGATACTAATCTTATTTAAAAACCATGAGTGCAACACTAGTGAATATACAGCTCACAAATAACTTAAAAAATATTTCCCAGTTTAAAAGGCCACACTCAGCATACAAAACCTACCTATACTAAACAGCGAGGCTGTAATTATGAGACCTGCCTGGCTAGATGCTGCAGTACATAATTAATGTTAATTATATGATCAGTACATTTTTTCTATATGATTCCTTTTATGTTTTACTTTCTTCAGAAACTGAATTCTGAACTTCTTCTAAAATAGGTATAATCATATTATCTTTGGATATCAAATTATATTTTATCACAAATTTAGTAAACTGATGACACAAAAAAGTTTCATTTTTATATTCATCAAATATTTGCCAGTGATGAAAAATAAGCATCTGAAAATATTCTGTAAATCCTATGGCATACTGATTCTAGTTTTGGTAGAGATGCTGGGAAAATATTTCCTGCTCTTCAGAAGACACATAGCACTATCAAGTGTGTGTATAATATAGTCTATATCAGGACAATCTTTCAGAGTTTTATGAGCTGCACAGAGAAAAACCTATTGTTCAGTTGCTGTCATCTGTACATATATCTGGATGGCAATCACGCTGAAGTTTGACAGCAAGTCCATATAGCTCGAGACAGAATTGCCTTAAATGTTCATACTTCCATAAACCTCCATCTTAGCTTTCAGATACTTCAAGAATTTTGTCAATATTGGAACAATCTGCTCTCATGTTCTGTTGAATATACTGCTAAAGAGTTAGTGTACTTTCCATTTCACCAAAGGATTCATCTGGCCAATGATAGAAACCCTATATCTTTGTGCCTGGCCTGGTCTGCCTCAGTAGTGCCGTCCCCTCCGCTATGACCATAACGTCCTTCTTGCTTTTGTATTTATTGCATTTTTAAGCCTCATGCATAGTACCATAATCTGGAAAAGTCCATGCATCTTTTGTTTTCAAGTTAACTGTATCCTATGTCTTCTTGATTCTTGTTTTACTCCTTCATTTTGCCAGATCACATCCTCAAGTATCTCCAGACAAAGGGCATGGGGGAGGTAAGCTTTTAGAATCCTTGCATATTTGACAATAACTTTATTAGGCAACTGCACTTTACTAATATTTTGGTAGTGTCTAGATTGTACTTTAAACACAACATTTAGCTCTTTGAAGAATTAACATATTTGTCTTCTAGTCTCAGTTATGCTGACCAGAAATCTTTTGCCTCATTCTTGTTTTGTTTTGTTTTTTGTAAGTGAAGTTTTTTGTCTTTCTGAAACATTAAATTTTCCCTTCATTCCTAGTGTTTTAAAATTTTACAGTGATGTATCTGCATATTGTCATGTGAAAAATTGTCTAGATGCCATGTAGCTTTCACGTATATGTCCTGGCAAAGGTAGTGTTAGCAAAGTACTCTAGAGGTGACAGAAGAGAGAGACTTTCAGTCTAAATTAAAATGTTCAGAGCACACTGTTTAATAAATTAGTCTAAAACATATAGCAAGGAAGTAAGGGGAAATAGTCAAGTAAGTTAACCCTTAGGATAAGTTGTATGAAGGGTAGAAGAGTACTGCTCGTCCTTGGGGACACAATGTACATGTCTCTCTCTCTCTCTCTCTCTCTCTCTCTCTCTCTCTCTCTCTCTCTCTCTCTCTCTCCCCCTCTCCTCTCTCTCCCTCTTTCCCCTCTCCTCTCTCCTCTCTCTCTTTTCTCCTCTTTCCTCTCTCTGTCACATCCTCCTTCATCTCTTGCACTGACAGTAGGTTAGGAGGACCAGAGTCGGATGGTATTCAAGCAAGAGGGCTCACAAATAGAAGCTTCCCTGGCACAAATTGGCTGTGTTGGAGAGATACAGGACAAGCATGCCTGCCCTTAGCTCCAGCTAACCAATTATCCTGCTCAGTGGCCATGGGTTTTATTATTGTTACTTGAGCAGAGGACACATGGAACCAGAATGGGCATCACTAATGGGTGGTTGAATTAGGCCTCTGGATTCTGAGTGCTTCATGTCTTGTGTATATTCAGTGAACTCTGAGTATTTGGTGCCTGGTATGTATTGAATATTTCACAAATATTTAGTATCTGGGTGCCTTATGTATACTTAATACCTCATGAATGTTACTCATCTTTTGGTTCTTCTATCCCTTCTATGTTTAACGCACACATTCTCCACTACTATTTCTATGTACTTAAGATATGTGAGTTTTGTCCATTTCATTTGTTTTCTTTTCTCCTATAGTAGAATTGTAGGTTTTCAAAGAATACTACAACTGAACATTACAGTTAAAAGTTTTTGTTTTTTTATTTATCGTGCTTAGAATTTCTTCTATATTTAAGACTCATGTCTTATTTCATAAATGTTCTTCTATTTATTCTTTAATAATTCCTTCCCTCTTTTTTTCTTATTTTCTCTTTCTGGAACCCAAATTAATCATTTATATATTTTATCTTTTTACAACTATCTTTCATTTTCTTGGTTGTTGTTTTTTGTTTGTTTGTTTGTTTGTTTGTTTCACAGTTTGAAAAAATTCTTCAGCTTCCTATTTCAACTTGTCTATTGACCTTTTGAACCCAATAACCACATTAAAAAAAGTCTTTGTTTCTTCAATAGTTTTAGGTTTACAAAAAAAATTGCAAAGACAGTACAAAGAGTTCTCATACCTTGTACCTGGTTTCCACTGTTATTAAGATCTTATATTAGTATGATATCTCGCTTATAATTAATGAACCAATATTAATACATCGTTATTATTAACTAAAGTTCGTACTTTATTTAGATTTCCTTAGCTTTTAACTGTCTTTTTTCTTTCCTGGATCCCATCTAGGACACCACATTACACTTAACTGTCATGTCTCTTTTGGCTCCTGTCTCACTATTGCAGTTTGTCTGATATTTTTCTCATGATAAAACTGGGGCTAAAGATTAGTGGGAAGAAGACTGCAGAGGTGGCATGTAATTTTCATCACGTCATTATAAAGGGCACATTCTATTAATATGATTTATGACTGTGGATGTTGGCCTTGATCGCCTGGCTGAGGTAGTGATTGTCATGTAGAGTTAGTCTCTCCTCTCTCCCCTTGCCACACCCTACTCTTTGAAAGGAAGTCACTACACACAGTTCACACCTGAGGAGTAAGGAGTTTTGTTCCCTCTCCTTGAGAGTGGAGTATCCACACAAATTATTTGGAATTCTTCTGCATGGAAGATTTGTTTCTTCTACTCAAAAACCACATTTTTATTTCCAAAATCCCATTCTTGTTCTCTGATTGTCTTTTTCTCATAGCATCCCATTCACGTGTGCTGTATCTTCTCTTATTTTTCTGACAATATAATTAGAGATTTTGGCTGTAAGAATCTCTTTTTTTTTCTTTTTTCAAATTTATTTTATTTCATTGTGGTAAGAGCATTTAACATAAGATCTACCCTCTTAACAAGTTTTTAAGTATACAATACATTATTGTTGACCGTAGGTACAATGTTGTACAGAAGATCTCTAGAACTTACCTTGCTTGATCGAAATTTTATGTACATTGATTAGCAACTTCTCATTTTTCCCTCCCCATCAACCCCTGGCAACCACCTTTCTACTTTTTACTTCTATGAATTTGACTCTTTAGGAAGGGTCTCTTTGTTCTTTGAATTTTTCTTTTTCCTCAGGAATTTGCTTACTTTAGTCTTTCTCTGACAGTTCAGTTTCATGTCTGGAGCTCTTTGGTTACTCATTCATATTCAGATAAAAATCAATAAACTGGAGGTCTCAGAGCTCTGTCGGTGAGAATAGAGCTTGTTGGCTAATGAGTTTCACTTTAGGGTGAGAAGGGAGCTGTTGCTTACCCCGTGATCCCCTCCAAACATCAAAATGCAGAGAAATTGATCCACGACACCAATGCTCACAGTAGCTGTCCTTCACATTCCTAGGCAGATTATGTTGTCTTTATATTTGTCGGGATTAGGGAACGAAATGCCTGCTGGCTGGTTGTTTTGAGCACAGGGTGGAATGGGAGTATCACTAGTGGGAATTTTGTTCCATAGACTGACCATTAAATGATACCTTTATTTTCTACCTCAGTTCTCACTTCTGACCTTCACTGTACTACATGTAGTTTCTACGACTGATGTGTCCTCAAGACTCAGGCAGAATCCTGAAGACACTACTGCTTATGAGACCTGCCTGGCTAGATGCTGCATTGTCCCTCTGTTCATTAATCAGTGTTCTTCCATCTGTTTCCTACCTCCCGGGAACTTGGTAAGATCTATTGTATCTTGACGGGCCTTCTCTTGGCCTGGCTGTTATTCCTTAGTGTCTTTAATGTGATCATAGGAGGGAGAGAAGATAAACATTATGTTCAGGCTGTCGCCTTGAACACTGCTTCATTTATTTTAATTATAAAAACATGATGTGTCGATTACGCTAGGCTAAACTGCTGTAACAAATTGATCCCAAAGCATGTACCATATAATAGAAGTTTATTTCACATTAGTGTAATAGTCCAAGGTTTCTGGTGGTGGCTCTCCTTACTGCAGGAATGCAGGAACCCAAGTTCAACCTTTCTTGTGGTTTTACCATCTCCTAGGACTTCACTGGTATCAGCACCTGGCCAGCAGAAGAAGAGAGAGTGTGGAGGAGGCATGCTTGCTTCTTAAAAGCTTTGGGCCAGCAGCACACACATCACATCTGCTCGCCTCTCATTGGTGAGAATTAGTCCCATACCCAGTTAGTTTCAAGGAGACTGGACAAGGTAGTTCTTAACTAGACAGTCCCTTCTCAGTTGTACCTCTATGTGATAAAGAGAAGGATGGATCTGGTGGTACATCTGGTCTCCTTGTCACACATGTACAGGGGCCCAGATGGAGGTGAGAGGCAATGATAAGAATGAGGCAGAATTATACTTTGCTCAATGACAATCATTGGTTTATAACAGCAGGATGGTGTGACACCTTCACACCAGCATATTCCCACACACTCTACCATGGTTCTGGTTGAGCTACCCTGGATGTTTTGAGGGAAAGTAAAGGGAAATGATGCTTATTTATGAAATCTATGTCAAACGTTGTGCTAGGTGATTTCCATACAACCTAGACAACACATGTTCTCCCTGAGTCACAACAAAATATGTTTTTTCTTTTAATGAAATTTTGATTCCCTGTGAAAAAAGCATAGAACTTGGGGATTTTTTTAAAGGTGTAAGGTGGCATAAAATTATTTCTCACCTACTAAGTGCTAGATATGATGCAGGTTTTAGGAACTAATATTCAGGAGCTTGGTTTTCTCTAAAATGCAAAGAAACAATCACAATACAGGTGATGTGTGCCATAGTGAAAGGCAGGGGAGAAAAGAGTTTTCTCCACCACCTAGAGGGCAAGGTAGACTCTGAGGAGGGGCTTGGAGAAGTTGTGACAAAAGGAGGTGTCTAGTATTTAAATAGGACTCTGACGAATATTTAAGATACTACCAGAGAGAAAGAAAAAGAGGGATGCACAGGCACAGGGACTAATATACAAAGGTCAAGAGTCATGGGTCACCCAGAGAGTGACTAATGCATGAGGCACCTCAGACAGGCAAGGGTGGAAAGGTGAGGTAACAATGAGGAGGAGGCTGGGGGCAATCACTAGCCTATAATCTACTTCCTGCAAGAAACTGCAGTCTCAGGCTCCCCCCCGCCCCCGCCAGCCAATATATCCCAGAGTCAACTCCCTCACCAACAATTTTAGTTTCCTCAGTGAATGGAGCAGACAGCTATCTTGAGACCAGGGCTTCTTTACCTTGGCAATATTGACATTTGGGGCCAGATCCTTGTTTGTTGGTGTGTGTGTGGCAGGGTAGAGGGCAAGGGGGAGGGGCTGTCCTGTGCATTAGAGGATATTTAACAGAATCCCTGGCCTCAACGCACTAGATGCTGGTAGCATCTCCCAAGTTGTAAGAAGCAAAAATGTCTCCTTAGACAGACATTGCCAAATGTCTCTTGGGAGGAAGAATGAGCCTCTTGAGAACTGCTGCTTTAGACAGATGTCACCTTTCTTTTATTATCCACCATAGAATTAAGTATTGTGTTTTGCATATAATAGGGCTATGTGTAATTTGAGGACAAATCTGTTTTGAGCCAGAGTGCCTTATTCCATTAGTCAACAGCTTTTCCATGGCTCAGAGTAATGTTATGAAGAGCAGCTGGCACATTATAGTTATGCTCTCTTTCATATTATGGTCACCTTTAAAATGTCTGTTTCCTATAGTAAGTCGAAAGCCAGCCTAGCAGACATTCAGCTTACATTTTTTTTTCTGAAATGGAAGGGTAAGTAACCTTTTAAAAACAAATTGATTGAGATCCAAGCAGATTAAAAATGATTTTTGAATGTCCCCTTTTTAAGGCCAGAATGACCTCTTTCGTGCTTTATTATTGAACCTCTAAAAAAAATAATACTTTATTCACTTGCAGACACCCTTGCAGTCCATATGGGAAAAATATCAGTCAGGATCCTACCTTTTCTCAACTAACTTTTACTTTGATGCCTGCACATCTGGCTCAAAAACATATGGATCATTCTTTAATCAACAGCCCAGAATATCATAGCTTGGAGCACCTGTCAAGAGAATTAGTCCAAAATTGATTGCAGTTCAGTGTTTGCCAAGAGCATGATCGAGGCATCTGATTTTAAGAGAGAGAGTCTAAATGTCATATCAATTTCCCATTCCTCCCGGTTCTCTAACTTCAATTCCTGCACAAAGTCAGCTTATTAAAAAAACAACAAGTCTGGGTTCTACTATTCAAGCTTTTCACAGAAGTGCTTTTGGTTGGGAAAAAGTCATGATTTAGCTTTGGAGGGGAGGGCAGAGAAAAATATAAGAAATAACCTTCTGTGGGAAAAATCTGTCTTTTGCAAAATCATAGTTAAAGTTGCTTTCAACTGTAATCCTGTTTCCTAAGAGTGAACTGAGTTCTGGTTCCAGCAGCGAGCTGGAAAAGCCAGAATGTGTCTTTGGACAGGACACAGAAGGTTCCAAGCCCAGGACCAGAAATGGCCAAAGGGAAAGTTCCTTGCTTCCTAGACTGCTGAGATGTTGGTGACAACTGCGAGCAAAGTGCTTGGGGCCTGGAGTGAGGTCGGGGCACTTCTTATGACTTCAGAATTAGTCCTTTGGACACAAGGAAGTCCTCAGGTGAACCCTAGGGGCAGAAAAAGACTTTCACTCTAAGTGAGATGGGAGAATCTAGGACATTTAATGTTAAATGAAAGATTGAATATACAAATAACAATATCAGACAAAACATTAAAAATAGAACTCTGACCCACAACCCGTAGCAACCTGCCCAGAAAATTAACTCATTATTTGGAATAACCAGCTCAGGAAGCCAGTCAGCTATAAGTCAGACGACTATCACTAGTGACAGCCTAGGAGGCCAAACAATAACTTCTAAAACAATTGGCCCCAAATGGTCAGGGCTTGATTAATAACTGACAGTTTACCTAATTTTTTTCAAATCTGGACCAACCAGAGAAAGCCAGATGTGCACCTGTAACCAATCACACAGAACACTCCACTTCCAGTTAGCTGGCCTACAGCTCCCCCATTCTCACTGCCTCCAATCAGGGCACACCTGAAGGGCACACCTGAAGCCTTCCTATTTTTCCCTCTGTAAGCTTTATCACTCCTCTGCCTGCTTTTGAGTCTCTGCCAGAACGTAAATGTTGGTGGCTGATCCATTTTCTACCACAAGCTCTGAATAAATAGCTTTTGTTATTTATTTTGTTATTTATTTGGTCTTCGTTTATTTACACAGAATGTTGCAAGTAATGGAATCTAATTTTGAAAAAAATTAGTTGAGTGTGATAGAACAATATTCTGGAGGGGCACGCAGGTAGCATGGTCCCATCCTTCTGTGTCTGTGCACCCAGTTCCTTCTCTCTGGAGTGGTCCTGTCCCTTCTCTTCCCCCAGGAGAAATCCCACCCATCTTTCTGTGCCCAGAATGTGTCCTTACTTCTGAAGAGACTTCCCTGCTTATCATCAGCAAAATCCCAAGAATTTCCTTCTTCTTTTACGTTAGAATGACATCAGTCCAATGCACAATGTCAATAGGAAAGAAATGGCTATTTTCTGAGCATTACCTATTTCCTGGGCGCTCTTCATGTGGCATCTCACTAAATTCTCTTAGCTTTATGAAGTCGCAATTACTTTCTTCCCTTCACAGATGATGAAGGAAAAATCATAACCCTCCATAGAAAAATTGAAAATGGGTCTGTCTTTCCCAATTAGATTTTGAGCTCCTTGATAAAATTATCTTTTGTGTGTTTTAATTCTTCATGCAGAGCAAATGCTGGACACATGAAACATGTTTTGTAAAAGCTTGGTGAGTAAATGCATGAGTGAATCGATTACTATACGGCAGGCAAAATGAATATATTTACAAGCCTTGCCTGCCTTAAAGAACTAATTCTTCAAAAGCAGGGACCATATGGTTCCTATAGGTAAAGGCATATAAGTCAAACTTTTTCTTTCAGTTAGACCCAGTTTCTCTGGGCAGGAAATCTATCATTGTAAAATTCCAGGTGGAGGCTGCAAGTATTTTTAGCTCTAGCGAGGTCGGTTTGGGGGCTTTGATGTCTGTGAGCCACACATTGAAGATTCATCAAGCATCAGTAGCTTCCTTCCTCAGCGAGAAGACAAATGTCAGCATAATCCATGCCTAAGCAACAGAAGAGCAATTTTCTCTTGTAAGCAGTGTATATAAGAGTGTATCATTTTGCCCAGCCTTAAGGGATCCACATCTTTTGTGCCTTTGGTTTCATTAATTATTTTCAACATTTTTATTGAAAAGTTGTCATAGCAACACCATCAACAAATATTTTGAAGAGACAAATACTATTTCCAGCACCCTTAAGTAATGTTTCATTTTTGTCCATTAACTATCTATCCATGCTTATCCACACATAAGTATTTTATACACTTGCAGTTACAAATCAATGCCTATTTTGTATTCTGCTATTTTACCTAACATTACATCGAAAACATTTTCTATGCTCCCAAAGGCTTCTAATTTAAAATTTCAATGTCCATACAGTATTCCATAACTTACTAAACTAGTCTCACACTGTTGTGCAATTAGTTCACTAGTCGTATTTATACTATCTTTTAGATAATGTTTCAGGAAGCATATTGCATATAATTTTGCCTTCTGATTAATATTTCATTAGAATAAATTCTTAGGAATAGAATTTCTGATATCTTTGTGGATTCTGCTAGGTCATAATACTCTGTTGATTTGCAGAAACACATCTGCTAATTTAAAGAACCAGTTCACAGCTCCAAAAGGATGCCTTGTTATAAACAACAGTGTTCATAACTTACTTGTTGTTAGGGTGAGGGGCTACACAGTTGACACATGCAGCATCTTCTTAAAAAGAATTCAAAAGTGTTTGTTAAAAGTAGTGTGGGTGACGTATGTAGGAAATAGTAACACTGAGGTTACCTTGATTAGAATTCTCTGAAGCGAAGCTGTTTTGATCTGGATATGTGCACTCATAATGGTAATAGAGGTTTCTCCTTTCCTCCCTCCTGAGTTTTGCATCTCATATATGTAAATGTGACTATAAAATTAGGGACTAGTTTTTAATAAACACACTAGAATTCTTACGTGCAAACAGGGCCATCTTTTTACATGAACTCCTTATGTAATTGCTGAAATCACAAAATCCTTTTAAAGGAACTGCATTCGTAACCAGTTTTGAAACTACAAAAGCAAATTTAGGCTAATTTTATCTTTTTGTAGATAATCAACCAGCTTAATGATGAAGTATGATGAAATGTAGGCCAAGTGGGTAAGTCAACTTCATAATTATAATCATAGCTGCCATCCAGGAGCACTCACTATGAGACAGGTTCAGAGCTAAGTCTCATTAAATGGACAATACTGATGCTCAGAGTAAGGTGCTACTCATATACTCATTTTGTAGATCAGGAAACTGAGGCTTAGGGCAGGAGGAAAGTGCTCTGCTGTATAGCAATAAGTGGCTGGTGTTGAAATCCGGGCCTATTTGAACACCTGTCAAAGGGTAAGGTGAATAAATCTTTCTAATAAGGAGCCTGGGAAGTGGAAGAATTTCCTGAAGTTGGTTCAGGCCCAAGGCCTGGGGTATGTAGGGTGGGAAGGGCAGGATTCAGAGCCTAGCACTCAGCCAGGGATACTTAGGTCACAGGTCTGGAGGAGCAACTTTTTTATTCTCACCCACTCCCCACCAAGGGCCTGAGCTCTGCTGAGGAGCCTGAGCCATAGAAAAACCTTCCAGATAATGTTTAGTCTCTATCACTATGTTTCTGCCTGTGCTGAAATTCCATTATTTCTTCCTGGAAGCCCATTTCAGGCTATTATGGAATCAACACTTTCTGCTTTGCCCTTGGACACCAAGCATTATTTGCTTGACCTCTAATCCACTGCCCTCTCTTCTTAGCCCTACATCCATCAGGTCCTTGCTTACTCCTCATCTGTCTCTCTTACAGCTGGGAGGCATCATGGATTATTTCCAAGAAATAACTGGGTGCTAAGACCTAATGAGACTTGCCTACCTGGTCAGGAACAGATAATGATGTTCTAACATCATTAGACTTCGCATCTGTCAATCAAGCAGAATTTAGTCTAGCTGGGCAGCACAGGCACGAGCCCACAGATGAAGGACCAGAGCTTACACAAGTGATGAATTTGGTCATCTTTACAAACACGAATAAACTGTTTAGCTGCAAGCACCTGTCTTTAATAAGGGAAGCTTAAACTATTTTTATAACTGTTAATCAAGTAGAAATTATTCTGTTATAAAGTAGGCATTAGGAATTTTGAGCACTATTTTGTTTTCCTTCAAGCCTTTTGGGGGGATTATTATGTTTACAGCCAACATTTTAACAAAGCATCATATTTAATCTTTTTACCACTTTGATTTTTTCCTCTAAAAATTATTTCCTTTATTACAAGTTCTATCTTGCCTTTTCTATATCTCCTTTATAAAAGTTTCTTTAGAAGATAAAAAAAATCCCATTAAATGCTGTGAAGTTCCAACCTCCCTTTAATAAAGAAAAAAATATGAAGCTCTAACAGAAGGTCACTGCATTGTGAGAGAAATGCATTCACAATGGGCATAGATTTCTTTTACGTACATGTTGGAGACAGTGCCTGGCTGTGACTGTATGAAAAATTCTAAACTCCATCCCTGCAATTTATCAGAATGACGTTTCTTATACTAAAGATAGTCAGGCTGCAATAAAAGATCTAATATTCATGTCACCAGAGTCCCAGAAAAAGAGGAAAAAGTACTTGAAGTACTTCGATGATGAAAGCATAAAGAATAACACTGCTATGGTTCTAAATGTATGTAGAGAAAACATTTATAGTGATTACATTATAAAGGGGAAGGGGTAAAGGGACCATAAAAAGGTAAGTTTTCTATATTTCTTTCAAACTGTTAATGGTGACAATAGTAATTATGCTAAGTTATATATATATATATATATATGTATATATATATATATATACACATATACACACACACATATATACACATATATATAATATAAATACATATATATAAAATAATATTTAGAGCAACCATTGAAATTTGTTTATTAAGGTACACTCAAGAATATTATAAATAAATAAAAATGGAATTTTACAAAATGTTCAAGTAATCCAGAGAAAGGAAAAAGAAAAAGAAGAAATAAAAAACAGAGACAACAAAACAAAAATTTTAATGATATATTTCTGCACTAATGTCACTAATTAAATTAAATGGAAATCATAAAACACACCAATTAAAAGACAGAGATTCGCAAAGGAAGTTTCAAAAAAGGACTCAACTGCATGCTGTCTAGAAGAAATTTGCTTCAAATATGGTATTAGGCCAGTTGGAAAAAAAAGAAAATGTTACATCATGGAAACATTAATTAAAGGAAAATTGGAGTGGCTATTTTAATATTAGATAAAGTAGACTTCAGAGCAAAGAAAATTATCAGATAGAGATGAACATACATAATGATAAAAGGCCAATCTACCAAGAAAATTTAGTTATCTTAAATATGTATGCAACAGGTACCAAATGTGTGAAGCAAAACTGATCAAATAAAAGGAGAAATAGACAAATATACATTATAGTTAATTACTTTGATGCTCTCTTAAAACTTGACAGAACAAATAGAATAAAATCAGCAAACATATAGAATTCAACAACACCCTTATTCAACATGACCTAATTGACATTTATAGAACAATCCATCCAACAATAGCAAAATATCCATTCTTTTTAAGTGCCCATAGACTATATACCAAGATACTGAGTTCTGGGTCATAAAACCAACTTCAATATATTTGAAGAACTAAAATCATACAGAGTATATTCTATGATTACAAAGGAATTAGACTAGATGTCAACTAAATATATATATATATATATATATATATATATATATATATATATATATATATATAACAGGGAAATCTCCAAACATTTGGGAACAGCATACTTCTAAATAATCCAGGCATCAAAGAAAAGTCTCAAGAGAATTGAAAAAGTACTTATCAAAATGAAAATAAAAATAAAATATATAAAAATTTGTGGGACAGTTTCAGTTATGCAAGATGAATAGTTCTAGAGATCTAATGGAAAAGAATGTGACTATAGTTAACAATATTGTATTGTATACATGAAATCTGCTAAGAGGGTAGGTAGATCTTAAGTGTTCTCACCACACACACACACAAAGAGAAAAACGAAAAGAAAATGGTAACAATGTATGGTGATAGATGTGTTAATTAGCTTGATGGTGGTAATTCTTTCACTACATATGTATATCAAAACATCAAGTTATACACCTTAGGTAAATACAATCTTTGTCAATTAAACCTCAAAACTGGGGTATTGAAAAAATTCTGGGAAACAGTTAAGCAGTATTTGGGGAAATTTATAGCACTAAATGCATACATTAGAAAAGAAGAAGTCTCCAATAAGTAATATAACCTACCATTTCAATATCTGAGGAAATGGAGAGAAAAAACTAAACCCTAAAGCAAGTATAAGGAAGAAAACGATAAAGATAAGAGCAGAAATCAATGCAATTGAAACAAAAAACCACAGAGAAAAAAAAATCAATGAAAGAAGGTGCTGAATCTTAGAAAAGATCAATAAAATTGACAAACCTTCAGCAAGACTGACATAGAAAAAGAGTGAAGACACAAATTACCAACATTGGGAATGAAACAGAGAATATCACTATAGACACTGCAGACACCAAAAGGACAAAAAGGGAATACTCTGAATATCTCTACACATAAATTCAATGTTCACTGATAACAAATTTGACATCAGATTGACATTAAGTTGATAAATTTGGACAAAATAGACCAATTCCTTAAAAAAAACAAACCAACATAACTCAATTTATATAAAATACATAATTTGAATGAATAGCTCTATAACTATGGAGAAAATTTAATTTACAATTTTTTACAATATTCAGGCATAAATAGTTTCACTGGAAGATTTTAACAAACATTTAAAGAAAAGTTAACACCATTCTACCCAATCTCTTCTACCAAATAGAAGAGGAAGGAGTATTTTTTTAATTCATTTTATAAAGCTAGTATTACCCTGATAGCAAAACCATTACCCTGATACCAAACCGTATTTATACGGTACACAAAAAGAAAACTACAGGCCAATATTTCTCATTAATATATAGATCCAAAAAATTCTTAACAAAGTATTAGGAAATAGAATTCGTAGAACATACTGGCACTAAAATAAAAAATACAATACTATTTACAATGAGAGAGAGAGAGAGAGAGAGAGAGAGAGAGAGAGAGAGAGAGAGAGAGAGAGACGTAGAAATCAAACAAAACATGTACAGGACTTGTGTGCTGAAAACTATAAAATGCTGATGAAAGAAATTAAAGATGATAGAAATAAATGGATAGATGTACCATATTCATGGTCTGTGACAGAGATTCAATGCAATTCCTAACAAAAAGTCAGCAAGATTTTTTATAGATATTGCAACATTATTCTAACATTTATACAGAAAGGCAAAATAACTACAATAGCTAAAACCTAAATAAGATATCACTACACATTGACAAGAGTACTAAAGTAAAAAAATAGTGAAAATGCAAAATGGCTGATAAGGATGTGGAGAAACTGAATCATTCATACATTGCTGGTAGGCAGGTAAAATGGCCCTGCAACTTTGCAAAAACAGTTTGACAGTTTTCTTAAAAACTAAATACACAACTACCGTTCAACCCAGCAATTGCACTATTAGACGTTTATGCTAGAGAAATGAATACTTATGTTTATGTGGGAACCTGTACATAAATATTTATAGTAGCTTCATTTGTAGTGGCTTCAAACTGGAAATAACTTAGTTGTTCTCTGAAGGCTGAGTGGTTAAACAAAGTGTGATAGATCCATACTTTGAACTACTGAAAGAAACGTTGATACATGTAACAGCCTGGACCAATCTCTAGAGAATTATGCTGAATGGAAAAATCAAATTCCAAAATATTACACACTGTATGATTCCATTCCTATACCATTCTTGAAAGGAGGAAATTATAGAAATAGAGAAAAGATCAGCGGTTGCCAGGGGTTAAGGAGAGAAGGGAGACAAGAAAGAAGCAGATATGGTTGTAGAAAGCAACATAAGGGATCCTTGTGATGATGGAAATGGTCTATATCTTGACTCTATCTGTGTCAACATTGTATCTGTGATATTGTACTACAATTTTGCGAAGTGTTATCAGTGGAAGAAACTGAGTAACAGTACCTTAGGTACCTTCTGTATTATATTATTTCTTTAAATTGCATATAAATCTAGAATTATCTAGAAATAATGGGGTTGATTTTTAAAATCCAGTAATGAAAGGATTAAAAAAAATACAAATCAGTTAAGATTTATTGAACACTTCCTATGGCCAGAGGCCATTTTAGGAGCTAAAGACACATCAGGAGTTAAAGAGGCTAAGTGCCAGCCCTCGTGGAGGCATAGTCTAGTGTGGGAGAGAGCTTTAACAAAGAAATAAATTCATAACGTTCAGCGTTAGTAAGTTCTATTACCGACAATAAAAACTATTTAAAGAGATAGTGATTGGGGGAAAGGGTCAGAGGTAAGGTGATCTACAAAGGCCTCTCTGGGAACGATGGCAGCTGTATAAGGGTTTAAGACAATTTTGTTTGGGACGTATTACCTTAAGATGCCACTTGGGTATAGTAGCCAGGTAAAGATGTCCAGAAGGCAGGATAAAAACAGATTTTGCAATCATTTCGATAGGAATAATTATATAGTAATCATGGGAATAAATAGGATAACTAAAGGAGAAAGGATAGAGAAAGGATAGAAAGAACCAAGGACATAATCTTCATGATTCAGTATGAAACTCCTGTCATTGCCATTGATACTGGGGCAGAATCTAAGTAGGCAACGTCCCTTTTAAGTGTATCTCAGTTGGAGATACACACCAACTCCTAAATAGAGACCATTACATCAGATCCCAAGCCAAAGTCTGGTAAGCAAAGCTTCTGAGAGGAAGTTTGGGGACAAAGACGTTGGGGAAGTGTCTGGAACACTCTGGGAGGTATGGCTAGGTGCATTGGGACTGCCTTTGAATAGGAGAGGGGCACCTCTACTTCAGTCCTGCCAGCCTCTGCCATTATCGGGCACCAGCTTTATCAAACATGTCCTCTACGGCCATCTCATAATCCCATTAAGGATTCTCGTTGCCATTTGCCAGATGAGAAAGCCAAGGTTTAGGGAAACGTGGGATAGGAGGAGGCCAAGCCAGGATTTGAAAGCAGAATTGTCAATCTTTATTGCCACAACATGATTACTATTTGGGGTCTATACTGGGTTGAACAGTGTCCCCCCAAATTCATGTTCTCCCAAAACCTCAGAATGTGACCATATTTGGAAACAAGGTTTCTGCAGATGTACATAATTATGCTAAAATGAGACCATACTGGATTAGAGTGGGCCCTAAATTCAGTGACTGGTGGCATTATGAGAGAAAGGAGAGGGAGATTCAGGACTTCAGGACACACACACACACACACACACACACACACACACACACACACACACACACGGAAGAAGGCCATAGGTTTGGAATGATGGAACTCCAAGAACTGCTGGGAGCCACCTGAAACTAGGAGGAAAAGAGACTTCAGTGGGAACAAAGCCTTGCCAACCCCTTCTTTAGCACGTGTGGCTTCTAGGACTGTGAGAGAATAAATTTCTGTCATTATAAGCACTGTTGGTGTGTCGTTATGGTAGCTTTGGAAACTAGTATCACTCCCCTGAAACGGACACACGTCCATGTTGCTGCCAGAACTTTTAATTATACCATTTACAGTCTAGGATCCCAAATTAACATTCACCGAGCAGAACCCTCCCACCACAATCATTCCTTTTTCTGTTCCCTCTCACATGCTTCCATCAGTTTGCTTGTTTGTTTGTTTGTTTTTGTAGCAGAGTTCACGTTTTTACACACCTCAAGGATTCATGGGTCCTTGAGAGATTTGGTCCCTGACTACAATATCTACCAACCCCCACCTTCTTTCCAGAAGCCCACATTTCTTCTCATCTGGTCAGGTGAGTCTTATCTAAGATGTCCAATGCTAGATGCCAAACATCCCAGCCATCCAGGCACTCCCGACCTGTGAGACCCATGTTTCTAATTCATTGTGGTGTGAATATAGGTCATAGGATTTTAAAAAGGAAATCATCATCTCATCTATAGAATGTTTTCTAAATAACATTCATATTACCAAGCTTGTGGAAGTCACCATGAAAAGCCAGATTTCTTTAAAAATTCCACTGGGCGGCCTTCTTCCACAGAGCTCCAAAAAATGGCAGTCTGGCTATTGTCCTCCGTAAATTTTGTTCCAGCAAGTTCTGCATCCACTTAACTTTGTGAATTAGGGTTCTGTGGTTTGGATTCCATCCCTGCTCCCCCACTGCCCTCTTCCCAATTTAAACCTTTCTAATCCAGGATTTCAAGTTGGGGGTTGGGGAAGCCAAACGGAGCATCATATTCTTTGTCTCTTGCTGCCCCCTGCTGGGAGAATCACTGCTTTCCCCCACTTCCTTTTTTTTTTTTTTTTCCTTTTCCTTTTTTAACTAAGGAAATGGACAGACAGTTTCTTAGGGGAGGATGGGTCAAGGGAGAGCAGTGTCTTAGAGGGAGAGAAAGGGTCATACAACTTCCATTATTTGAGATTCTCAGTTTATTTTTAAAAATGAAGAAATAGAAATCGTAATTTTTTAAAAAAGTTTTTATTTAGCTGATTGGTATTTTTAACAATACACAAATACAATGTACTGCAATTGTGCTTCCATAAATAATTCGATTTGCAAAAGTATCAGTTCACAGTACACTGCTGGTGGTTTGGCTTAGTCCGCCCACCAACCACCCTCACCACCCAAGGTGAAATGTGCGCCCCTTCCCGTGGAAGGCATCTTTGTTAGAAAGGTTCTCTTGGGGCGGGAAGGCCTCTGAAGTGCCTCTGCTCAGAGCTTCTCTGGGATGTCCAGGGCTGGGGGCGGATGTCCCGCCCCCAGCCCTGCCCTGGCACTGCACCAGGGCTAAAGGTCATTAGAAGAGCCTGAAGCCAAGCCCTGATCCCAGCCCTTGGCTGCAAGAGCGGAAGAAAGGCCTTCGAGTGACTCCTCCACTGCAGGCCGTTGACGGGAGAAAGCCTGCGCCGCCTCTGCTTCTCGCTGCGGAAGAACAAGGGTTTCTGTGCATGTATCAGACCGCGGACCTCACCCTCTTGGGAAGGTGCAGCTTCTTCCCAGCAGGGCCGGTTCACCAGCCCGCTGCACGGACCTCACCCAGCTTCCAGGTTTGCTCCACTCTGGTTTTCGCTCCCCGTGGCTTACTCACTCACTCAGTCGGCAGCCCAAACGCAGTCCCGTTAACGATATTATTTGTTTCCTTTCCACTGTGAGTCAGTGGAAATAGGCTTTTTTATTTAAATTAATTGATCCAAGATGCTGGGACAGTGAGTTAAAATCAGACTTAGGTTGATTTAAAGGAGCTGATGGACATGACAAGGCATATTGCTCTTTCCACGTGAGTCTGCAGAGTAAAATTCCAACCCACATACCTCTTTGCCCAGACTACTCCTGTATTCCACCAGATACCCCAAATCAGTATTTCCAACATGGAAACTTCCTCTAGACCTGCTTTTGTCTCATAGCTCCTCCCACCGGTTGTAAGTAATGGAGAGTAAGGGTTTAAAACTTTTACTTCAATTTCACATTGCCACAACATCTCTGTGCAAAATTGATGGTCTTGTCTCTTGGAATGGATGGAGTAGAGAGCAATTCGGAGCAGTGTGTGTGTGAGAGGGTACCCTAATCATGCTCATTAGGATCACATATTGGTCTGAGATGGACTTGGCGGGGGAATTAGTCCTTCACTACAGGTAGAGGAGCATGGGGCTCATGACCCCACCTCTTGCCTAAAGGAAGGTTGTCGTAGCCTCTGTGTGCGTGGAAACTTCCTCTTACCCCATTTCCTACCCCCATGAGAACGTGAGTTCAGAAAGGCACAGCTCTTGCTGTCTTACTGACCTCAGAACCCAGTGCTCCAAGGAGACTGGCACATAAAAAAGCACTCAATAAATATATGGCAATTGTCTCAATGCCTCTGGTGAGCAATTACCTGAACCCAGTACATTTTCTATGTTGCAGTCAGAACAATCTCTGGGAAACTCAAATGTCACAAAGACCCTTTCCTTTTAAAGATGGGTCAATGACTTTACTTTTCAGGGTCAGGTCAAAAGCTTTCAAGGAATCTGATGAGGTCCTCGACCCGCATTCCAGCCACATCAAGCTCTTACCTCTTGCTAAAGGACCATGCTTTCCAGTCTCTAGGCATTCATCTCAGCTGTTCTCTCTGCCTGGGATTCTCTATGCACTCCTTGGCCATTAGTAACTCCTTTGGTCTCAGCTCAGCTATAACTCCCACTGAGAAGCCCCCAGAATGATGCTGATCATATTTTATTGTAATTAGTTTTCTGTGTATCCCTTTGAAGATGGTCTGTGCCTACCTTCTCTGCCATTATATCCACCCCAAACCAACACAATACCTGTCACATAATTTGTAGGCAATAAACATGATAGTGTCTATGGAAGAGGTAGAAAGGACTCCAGATGTTTTAATCCTGGAGAGGAGGGTAGTCACCTCTCATTCTTGGGCTGGTCAAATGTGTCAAACTCAGGTTCAAACCCAGACATTCTCCAGCTGGATGACTTTGTTTATGTAATCTCTCTGCACCTCAATTTCTTTCTATAATGTGGGGCTCATGATTGCTCCTGGATAAAATGAGGTGGCTTTCTTAACCTAGAGAGTGACAATTAAATCTTAATTTTCATTAATTAAGTGCTTAACTAATATTGGTTGTGATTATTAACCATTACTTCTGAGACCCTGGGCATTCTTTCTTCATTTCTAAGCTACTACGACCTCCTCTAAGGGCTTCCACTGCCCAAGACATGGTATGAGTAGTCCCCAGCCTTTTCAGCACCGAGGCTGGTGCTTCTATGAGAATCTAATGCCCAATGATCTGAGGTGGAGCTGAGGTAGTGATGCTAGGCTGGGGAGTGGCTGCAAATACAGATGAAGCTTTGCTTGCTAGCCCACTGTTCACCTCCTGCTGTGCGACCCAGTTCCTAACAGGTCACGGATTGGTACCAGTCCACAGCCTGGGGTTCAGGACCTCTGGTATAAACGACTCCCCTTTTTCCCTGCTTGGGCCTTAGTAGGCCCTTCATGGGAAAGTATTAGCTGCTAATCACTATGTTATCTTAAAAATAGGAAATATGAGCATGTCATGTAGGGAATAGGTATCCTACAACATTCTTAAACTAATTACTCACTTATATGATTTTATGAAAACCAGATGCTCTATTTTGTTTTAGAGAATGAGGAGGGAGCATTGTGGTTAAAATTTATTTAACCTCTCGTCTCTTTTAAGCTTTCTTGATGGCTCCTTTTTCAGAATTAGGCAGAAAAACAAGTTTGATGAAGAGACACTTCTCTGGACTTGTGGGTCTCAGGTGGGGGATGTATTTGGAAGCACTTCAGGTGCCCCGTGTCGTGGTGATGACGATAATAGCAGTAATGCAACTCATAGCCATAAACCATTTATTGACAGCACTTGTTACTACAGGATCAAAATTAGTATTCTCTCTTTCACTGCTGGTAAGCGGCAGAAGTGGCTTTGAAAGCAAATCTAATCTTCTTTTACACAGAGAAGATCTTAGGACACCCACTTCTCATCTAGGACTGTACAATTTTGTGCCGAGCAATGCAGTATCTCACACTAGGTCTCTCCTGGTCAACCACCGATTAGATCCTTAGATCCAGAAGTGCTAGGGGCAGGCAATGTTCACCTCGTGGAATTGTGTGTCTGTGCATATGAGAGTCTGCATGTGTGTGTATGTATATATTTATGTGCATGTGTGCATGATGTGCACATGTGTGCATAGTTGTTATAGTTCAAGTCTCTGGTTAAGCGTTCTATATACTGTCTTCCATTGTTTAATTTTTAATTCAACCCTTCAAAATGAAGTAAACACAGTGTGATTGAATAAACATAATGAAATAGATATTTTAGACTTTTCTGTTAATGGATTCACTCTAAACTTGAGTGGGAGGGATGGAGTTGGAATTTGTACTTACCCTGGGACACATGGAAACTTCTCTCTATGTAGTAATTTGTATCATGACACATTAATTATAAGAATAAAAGTTTTCATAAGCAGTTACCTAAAAGTGTAACTCTTTAAAATACCTAAATAACAGCCCGAGAGAGATTATTTTCTATTATTCTCAAACTCGAGTGTGCATCAGAACCACTTGGAGGGTTAAAACACAAATTTTGGCTTGTGGTGTGGTGAACCCTCCCTGGCATTTCTGATTCCATAGGTCCATTGTGGGGCTCGACGATATGCACTTTTAACAAATTCCCGGTGATGCTGTTAGGGGAGCACTTTGAGAACCACTGGTTAGGCCTCAGTTGTAAGACTCAGCTACATAAAAATTAACAATGCCTGGACCTCACCTCCAGTAATTCTGGTTTAAATTGCATGGAGCACAACCTGGGCATTAGGAAAGTTTAAAAGTTCCCCAGATGATTATAATGTGTAGCAAAGATTAAGAACCACTGATATGGGGGAGGAGTGGGGAGGGAAACTCATATGTGAAGAAGAACGAGGGCCTTGGTGCCCCAGAGTATGTGAAGTGGTAGGCTGTCTTCTTCAGGTTATGGTTGTCCTGGACAGTGATAAACAGGTGGGTGAGCTTGTGCTCAGTCTCAGAGTGCATGACTCATTAGTAACAACTTTACCTGGCAGTGGTTCTCAGGCTTCTGGATGGCTAAGAAAATGTCTCTGCCACTCAGCACTTATATCTTTCAGGGCTGTTAGTTCTATGCAGGGAAGCTCAATGTTAACTAGGTAAGAAAGGAGTTTAGCAGAAAGGTATTGAGTGATCGAGGCTAAGATTCCAGAAAGCAATGCAGAAACCAAGCCTAGGCTGGCCTGAGGAAACCAACACTGCTGTTTCACCCGACGCTGGAACACCTGCTGGGGCCACTCTCTTTCCAGGAACTTAATATTGTAAACCTCTGGCACCTCTGAAAACCAGACACCTCCAGTGCTGCCCTCACAGTACAACAGGTTCACAGAGAGCTCCTTCCAAGTCGAAGCCTCGCCTGACTACAGGAGCCCCTGTCACGTGCCCTGCCTTGGCTGGGAAATCTGGGGATGTAGGTTCTTCCTGAAGCTGGCCTTATTCTGGGAATTCCTCCAAGTATCAGAAAGTTCTTCTGCAACCAGGGAGGTGACAAGATGTGATTATTATTGCTCAGAACTTTGGCTCCTGCATCTTTCTTTTCTGAGCTGCATGACCTTCTCTGAGAGTGTCCTCCACCCCATGAACAGTGGCAAACCAGTCTTCCCAATTCTCTCCATCCTCTCTTCCTCTCATGGATGGGTTTTACTACCAACCACGGCTCTCTTCATAGTGATAGCGCAAAAGACAAGAACTACTGTACCTGTCTTGTGTGAAATGCCTCTGCTTTGGCCAGATAGAAAGAAATGAATGAACTAAACATTCCAGAATGTTGTTCACACGCTGCTTTCCATGCAAGGACCGCCAAAGGCAGAGCCATTTGGAGTGCTGCTGTCTGAATTCCTGATATAAAACAGAAAAGGGGTTTGGACAAGCAATTGGTGTTGGAACACATCTAACTGCTCAAGTATTGGCCATGTGGTGTTCTGGCCTTCCTTGGAAATGAGAGCCAATGGCAGATCTTAGGGGTATCTTATTTAGTCTATCTTAGATATTTTAGGTGCAAATTTTATTTGTTTCTCCAGAAGTCACCTGCAGAAGCTCCCTGAAGGCAGAATGCCTCTTCTTTTGTCATTCTTCGCCAGGTGAGAGGATCTTGACCTGTGAATAGAACTGCACTATACTCTGCCCTATCATCTCATTCCCTTGACTATGATCGCAGGTACATTCATTAGCCTATATTTGCAAATAAGGAAGCCCAAGACAGGGAGAATAAGAAACTTGCTCAGTCTCAGGAACAAAGTGATTCAAGCCCAAGCTGACTTTAGAGCCATCACTCTTTATTTCACAATAAAAATAATGTAGTATGTTTTTTCTGATTATATAAATTATATATTACTAATTGTAAAATTTCACACAACACAAGCAGATAGATGTAAAGGAAATGGTCAGATTCCATAACTCTGAGATAATGAACATTTATATTTGGGTACCTATTCTTCTGTGCATCAGTTTATACTCACACACATGCATGCATGCACAATGTTGCACAAATGAAATCCTTACCCTAATGTTGGTCCATGAAGCTCTTGCTTGTTTGCTGGTCAACACTCAAATAAGCCCTCTGTTTTGTTTTGTTTTGTTTTGTTTTAATTGATGTTATTATAATTATAGGTAAAGAAGAAAGTTTGCCCTAAGCAGATAGTGCCCTTTGCAGCAGGCCAGACTTTTCATCAAGTATGGATGGTCCCATGGTGGTGTAGAGAGGGGAGAGAATGTGGTGTGGTTAAGAGTGTAGGGGATAGAGTCTGACTACAAGGGCTCCTTCACTTACTAGCTGTGTAACCCTGAGGAAGTGACTTAACCTCTCTGCATCTTAGTTCCCCAGCTGTGAAGTGGAGATAATACCTACCTCACAGGGTTGTTGGGAGAATAAATTAGAAAACACACATAAATTTAGAATGCTACTTCATCCAGAACAAAGGCTTAATGTTAACTGATATTATTAGATTATCCACAGTGTGTGGAAATCCAGAAGGTATTTAAGTGAATCATCAATTATTAAGAAGCTACATGTGCGGTACGTTAAAACTTTTTTTCTTGATATTAATGACATTTAGTGCTGTTTTGTATCTCCCAGTCAGTATAAGGTCTGCGGACTGTAAGAGGTTCTAAAAATTGTTATATTTTCTCGGGGCATGAAAAACAAGAGCATATAATGTTGGAGACATATGTCAAGGCCATGAAGCTGATGGTTTATTCATTCATTTGTTCATGTATTTATATATTTGTTTATCAATTGATTGATAGTGTTGGGAGCATAGTAAACATCCGTTGATTAAAAGAGTGAATAAAAATGACTGAATTAAACATTTTGTGAGTGTCTGCTGTGTACTAGGTACTAAATTAAGGACATGAAAGAAACAAAGTTTAGTAAAATGACATCATGCCCTCGAGGAGCTTACTAGAGTCAAGACAGAAAGAGTCTTCTGAATTAATTATTCTTAAATTTAAAGCTGCATGGTACAGATGGATGAAAATTAAAGCCCAGACACAACCAAATTAATTACACTTGTTTTATTCTGTTAGTTTTATAAAGGCAGCAGAAAAAAAAAAGAATTTCAAAATTGAGCCCAAATGTCGGCCACCCAATTAGATGGAGTGTGAGCTTCTCTGAAGAGTTATAAATCACCGAAGTCCCACCAAGGAAAGACGCAGCCCTTTTGAAAGTGCACTGAGGCAGGAAGAGCCATGACGACCAGGCAGAGAAAACTCCGTTTTGCACATGTGCCTTTGGAATACTAGTTGAGTACTCTCATGATGAAGAAAAAAAGTGCTTGATGGAACAGAGAATGCTTCATTTTGGCCAAACCCAAACCACTTTTTGGTATGTTTACCTCAACAGACAAGGAAGAGGTTAGCCAAGGTATCTGTCTACACGGGTTCCTACTGAATAATAAAGCAGATGCAGAGGGCGCGTGTTCTTCAGCGAAATGCACTCGAACATGTAAACTCTTTTAAGTAAACCAAGAGTATTTTATATAATGTTTGTTCCCACCTTCTACTCCCACAGTGTCATTATTTGCCTTATATTAATTATTTCTTATAGCATATTCAGCAACCATTTTTCTCTTGTTGATAGACCCACTGTTGAATTTTATTGTTAGTTTGGTGCGTTTGTTAGTCAACTGCCTTGGGGGAAAACAGCAATATTGAACTACATATTAGAGTTGTTTTCTTCTAGATTTTATTACTTACAGACACAAAGTTTTATGTCAATTGGAAGAAATGTTTCTTCACTTTATTAAACTTGGGGCTCCTTCAAGAAAATGTCACTGAACAGAATAAAATCCATTATTGGCATTATTGCTTTTGCTATTGTATGAGAAAAGATCAAAATAGCCATGTCAACTTTTGAAAAAGAGCAAAACTCATTCAATTTACTTTTTCATTGTTAGTTAAGTGAATTCATTTGTAACCCAAAGACGTGATGGAATAAACAGTATGTAGTTCCCTCTTTTTCCAGAGCTTGGCCCTTGGGCTTCCTCTGGGCTTTACTCAGACCCAGAGGGGGCAGACCTGCAAGCCCCTTCACGTTCGCTGTACCTCGTCCTGTTCCATTTGGCCGTGGACCTAATCTAACGCCTTATAAAATACATCTTTCTCTGGAACATATGTTTCTTCTTTACATTAAATACATAGAAAGGAGTTTCAATTTAAGGAAGACATTTTATTAGAGCTGATTGTCTTTGAAGATGCTACACTTCAGAGGGGTTGTGTTCACTGATTAACTCAAAGAAAACAGTTGTCTTCAGCAGATTTTACAAGTTTCTTAAGATATCATTGAGTCACTTTTTTGATATGTGAAATATTAAATGGATGTGAAGCTCATTTCACAAACTCCAGCATAAAAGGAATATAACTGTACATTTTCCATAACTCAGATTTATGACCCTGAGCTCTTATTCTGCTAGACTCATTGATGGAAGGGGATCTTAGGCCGAACAAAGCTGTGTGTGTGTGTGTGTGTGTGTGTGTGTGTGTGTGTGTGTGTGTGTACTAGATACTGATGGAAGTTTTGAAATTATAGCCTTGCTTAATTTTGATTAAATTATAAAATAAATACCTCAAGCTTGCTGAAATTGTATTGAAATTTCTTTTTTCATTTCTATCAACATGCCTCTGTGAGATTAGTTTCTCTACTATGAGTATCATAAAAACAAAACATATAAATTGTTTTGGTATATATTATCCTCTGTGAAGATCATATGCCTTCAATCCTACCTAGATGACATAAATTATTGAGCACAATATAAGCTCATTTGGTCACATTAAAACTTTGAATATTGACATACGTGGGGTTTATTCTAAGTGTGCATATAGATGTCTAATATGGGTTATTTCATCATGAATCCTTTATTATGATTGCAGAAAACGAAATTTACAAGTGTAATTGCAATTGTTTACTTACCTATACTTACTCTTTCAATGAACAACATTTAGTTTTTGTGATTTTTTTTCCTAAATGATTAATTTGTCTACATGTATCGAACTGTAATTTTATGTCTGTTTAATCTAATAATAATAATAATAATAATAATAATAATAATAATAATTTGGCCCTATATTTTGGGGTTTTTTGCACTTAATTTTGCTAGTAATTTATCTTTATTATATTTTACAAAAGTATTAGTCTGTGATGATAAGTGAAAAAGAAAAAATCTGGTCCATTACAAATAGTTTGAGAATTTTCAAAGGACTGTATTCAGATTGGAAATAAGACAATTCACTCCAAGTTGTATATGGCAAACATTTTCTTCTTTCCAGAAAGAGATGCTGCTTCAGAGAACACTCTTTCCCAGAATTCCCTGGGGGAGCCCAGATACGTCTTAGCTCAGAGTGTGAAGAGAAGCTGGTGTGTCACCCTAGGTACTGAGTAGTTATTTCTATGACTATCACAGTTAGTGAAGGTTTAGGGGAGCCATCTGACTTCTATAAGGGTTATATCTAATTCTAAAGACCCTGCTCTCTCCATGATACTACATTGTCTCTTGAAGGAGGCAGAATTTACTTGTTCAATAAGTGTTTATTGAGCAGCTATTATGTGCCTGGCTTGTTTTGAGTGTTGAGAAACACGCAGTAATTAAAAGAGACAGATATCCCTACCTTCAGGAAATTTACATTCTAGTGGAATGTGTAGGATTGGGTGATGTCTGGGCATTACACTTGGAATGAGGCTTTTGTGTAATGCTTGTGTTTTAGACCAGTGATTTCTTATTAGAAATAAGTGCGTAAGAGAGGTTTAGCCCAGTCAGTTCACAGATGAAGTGAGTTACCAGAATGCACTTTCTCAATATTAAAGATTTTACCCAAATTTTTCTTGATGCTTCAATACTAGACTATAAGGAAGGATGGCAACTGATGACACATAAACTTGTTTTATTTTAAGATGAATATATCAGTGTTTTAGTTTGCTGCATAAATATCAGGTGTTTCCTCTCCGAGGTCAAGTTTGAAAACCTCTAATTCAAATTCCCAGGGCAGTATACTGACAAAGAGAAAGCTGCCATCCTTTCCTTAGTTCAGACTTAAAGATGATTATAAGAGAGGAGGCATCTGAAAAATGCAAAGGGAAGTACTCACAGAAATGACTGACTTACCGATTATAGCTGAACCACATCCTATAGATCTCTGAACGGCCTTCTGGAAACTCTTGTCACACCTACTAGAGGATCTGTAAATAGATAGGACTAGTGGTCCGGGAACACCTTCCCTCTTGCAGCCCCATCCAAAACTCCCCCTCCCCATTCTGAGTCACGAGGTGCACCTCAGACAAAGGAATCACACGCCCCTTGCATGGACACTGCAGAGGTATGTAAGTGGTAAGAAATCTAACCAAAGGGAGCTCTGCTTTGGTGCTGTTAAGCCCTACGCTCTTCACCAGCAATAAATTCTCCTTCCTCTAACAAAGTTGTTTGAGTATCCAAATTCTTCCATCCGGTGTTGTGTTGCTTTCTGCAACAATTTAGCTAATTTCTAAAGAACCAATGGGTCAATTCCTTGCAAACTTATAGAAAGGTTTAGAGCGTTTTAGAATCATCAAGTACTAAAATCAGATAAAGAATCTATTAAAACCAATCGTAAAATACTGAGTGGGGTAGAGGGAAGTAATAAAAAGAACATTGAAAAAAAAAAAACAACCAATGGTCCAATAAACATATTTTAAAATGTTGACCTCACTGGAGATCAGAAAAATGCAAACGGAGACAACAAAAGATACATTTTTTGTTGATCCAAAGGCAAAACTTTAAAACAATGGAAGGTATTCAATGCTGGAGAGAAGGATGAGGTGGTTGCACTTTTGTGCTACTTTAAGGAGTATAAACCAGATACAACTTTTCACAAAAGCACTTTTATAATGCACATTAGTAGTTTTAAACAGGTGCATAATCTTTGTTTTAATACATAAGTTTCTGAAAACCTATCAAAAATCAAAAACTGTAGAAAAAGGGTCATGTACAAAAATCTTCACTGCAGTACAATTTATACTATTTTATGCAGTATAACTTATATCAGCAAAAAAAAGTGTAAACTATCTAAATTTTCACAGAAAGAAAATAGAGAAGTAAATTGTAACCCACATGTTTTAATGATACAGCCATTAGCAGTTTATAAAGTTAAGAGGCAAAAGTAAAACTAGAATGATCTAAAGCAGAAGAAAATACACATGCATTAAAGAAATACAAAGGGCTGCAGCATGATGACTATAGGTACCAATATTGTATTGTGTAATTGAAAGTTTCAAAAAGAGTAAGTGCTACATGTCCACAAAAAAGTAACTATGTGAGGTGATGGACGGGTTAACTAACTTTGTTATGGTAATCATTTCACAATATATATAAATTTTAAATCTTGTCCTATACTTAAACTTATACTATGTTATTTGTCAGCTATATCTCAAGAAACCTGGAAACAACAAAACAAAACAAAACAAAACAAAACAAAAGAATAAAAAGGGAACCATAGTAAAATATTAACTGTCATAGTCTCTGGATGGTAGCATTATAGGAAGTTTTTTTCCTACTTTTTTCTATTATCCAAGTTTTCTATGATTATATTATTTTGATAATTAAAACTTTTTTGGAGAAAAATCCATTTTACAGTTGTTGATTCATTAAAAATTTTCATAGTTTAGGGCTTATGATTTAAAAAATTTTCACTCCATAGATGAAGAAAGAACCTGTGAGAGCAAGCACACATGTGTACACACAGGAAAATCTGAGAGTGTGACCAGTTCCATGAGCAAATGCCTCAGCAGTTGGAGGTGGAAACACTGAGGCTCATTGCTTGTGCATCTGACAGTGTGTTTAAAGAATTTTTCAATTATATATTATTGCGAATACAGTACATTTATGCAAGCACATCACGGCACACAAAGTTATGTATACCAGGGGGTCTCAACTACAGCACTATTGACATTTTAGACCAGGTAATTCTTTGTTGATGGGGCCTCTCCTACACATGGTAGGGTGTTTAGCAGTATCTATGGCTTCTGCCCACCAGATGCCAGAAGGAGCCTCATCCCCAGTTGTGACAATAAAATAATGTCTCCAGACATTGCTCAGTGTCCCCTGGGGGAAGTAGGTTCCTTCCTGAAAAACACTGATGTGCCTTGTCACGCTGTGCCATGCAGAGGTGCACATGCATGCATGGGTATAACTGTACCCCCTTAAGTATTCATAACCAGGGGGCCCATTCTATTGGCAGTACTGTATCTGTTGTCAAAAAATTTGAGTGTCACATTTCCATGCTGTACTTTATAGGCTATTTTAGCAGGATACAGTGAGAACATGACTCTATGTGATTTCCCTTAATAAACAATTTAAAAACCTAGCCCAGTATAGATTACATGGGATGCAATCTTTTCTGCAATCTTTGCATATTCTGTAATCTTTAAACATAAACATGATAAATGTTATATTGCTAATGGATACACATTAACGTTAAGTTAAATGTTATTAGCTCTGAATGTTAGGAAAAAATTGATATTAAAAATTTTTTTAAAGGGCTTTAGAATCAAACAAAAATCCTGCAAGTGAAGTTCATGACTAACCAAAATCTGGATCATAGAGTGAGCTGATATACACCCTGGAAAGTGGGATGGCTCACCCTCCAGACAGGGCTAGATGCCAGACTGCCTGAGGCCAGCTAGAGCCTTCCTACAGCTTTCTGACAACTTTTGGAGGTAAGAGATACACTTCAGTAATACACTGTTTCTTGGAAAAGTTTTTAGTATTGATGGATGACTTGGCAGTAGGGAAAAAAAATCGCCCTAAGAAATGTAATTTAAACTTATGAATCAATAAAATGTAGATTCTATAGCTCTGGAATTTGTTCGTTTACTGGAACCCAGACTCACTTCTGGTTATTTTATTAGTCACAGCACTGGCCTTCCAGATAAAGGCTACGAATGAACCCACAGTGACATCTCAAAAACAGGTTTGAATCTGCAAGGATTTTAGCACAAAACAACCCTGGAATAAATGAGAAGGCTTTTCCAACCTTGACTGATAGCATCCTCCTATTGAAACGAATATTTCCAAACTACCTTTGCACAAACACCACTAACACTCAAACACTAACACACGTGGACCTGTGGTTAAAGGTTCCTGCTGCCCTGGCAGGCGGAGTCTACAGTGAAGGCGTACTGCAGTAAAACCAGACTTCCTTCTCTCGGTAGTCACACCATCTAAGAACAGCCTCTGTTTGTCCACTCACCTCAATAGCCACGCTGTGAGTGTGGGGGAACACGAGGTGACAATTGGTAAGGACTAAGAAATTGAGAAAGATAGGCTTTGAGGAAGATACATCTGCTCTGATGACATTTATGTGACTGTTAAATGTATACATGGTAAACTACGTTCCTAATGGACACACATAAATTTATGTAAAACTATAAAATACAACTATAAGAATACAGAATAAACATGATAACAATGGGAATGGCATTCAAAGCATCTGTTAAAGGAGCCTTTACTTGTGTGTGTGTGTGTATACACACACACACATACGTATAGATATTTGACATTCTATATATGAATGTCAAATATCTATACATATATATGAATTCACATATATATATGAATGTCAAATATCTATACGTATGTGTGTGTGTGTGTGTGTGTGTGTGTGTGTGTGTGTGTGTGTTACATTGGAAAGCAACCCAGAAGGAGCTTCAAGTCCCTTTTGGATACTCCTGCTTATCCCTTTTCATTAGCATAGTTAGAGAATGACTAACACCATTCTAGACATTCAGTAACAATAAACTTTCTAGAGCATCTCTAAAAACTATAGACTGATGTAGATCATGTTAAGAAATTGATATGGTGTCTGGTAACATCTTCTATAAAAATGCTGTGGAAGTTAGAGGTTTAGGTGCTTTGGAGAGTTGGGGGAGGACATCCTAGAAGTGTTAGGTTTCAAGGGAAGGGGGGTTTGGAAGATGCAAAAGAGAAAAAGCTGAAAGAACTGACTAAGCCAAATTATAGAGAGGGACAAGGGAAATGGCCTATAGAACAAAAAATAGATGCATATTGCTTAAATTTAGAGTTTTTTTGGAGGTAGGTAGGAAAAGGGGGTTGAGATTAGACTGTGGAGGAAATCAATTGCCAGGCTACAGATTTTAGACTTTACTTCAAAGGCAGCTAAGAAATGGCAGAACTTGGGTGATAACTTGGGTCTCTTGGCTCCTGGCTCCTCTCTACCTCCCTGCTCCTTTTCTCCACTGTCTCTCAATGTCTCTGTCATCATTAAGTATATTGTTTTGCTTAGAAATGAGCTGATCCGGGCTCTGGTTCATGAAACAGTTGTGTGCCTTGGCCAAGTCACCTTTCCGCTTTTGGTTTCTCAAATACAAAATGAGATAGTTGGAGCAAATATTTTCTGGCACTTTAATATGAAAGTAAACTTTCTGGACAATTAATATAATGACAGTGTGTGAAATATTTGGAGGAGAAAGAAGAATCTGCAGAGACACTGAAATTCTTCTGGTTACATGAGTCTTTCATATAGCAAATACTTGCAACAGCTTTTTCATTTTTAAAAATTATTTTAAGTTGTAATTGTGCTTTGCTTTGATTTAATTTAATCTTTAGGTACTGTATCTTCTTTACTATTGGGGCAGTTTCATATGTAAAATATTTTCTTTTTTAATGAGGCATATGCCTGTCATCAAGACTAATAGCTCATCTTTTAAATATTTTGTCTCTTTTAACTTTCACCTAATTCCTAGAATCCATCCTAATGCCAAATTCCCAAATGTCTACTTTGTTTGTCTACAACACAAAGTAGGTCTCACAAAGGAGAACAGAGTAGAGATCAGGCAAGGTAGCCAACCAAATGCTGTATCATATAAATGTCTCTGGATGTGCCCGAAGTCTGCCAAACCAAAGTCCTTGAGGATCTTGAAGAATTCGAAACCATACACAAAATAAATAAATGCAAATGGCACATTTCCTAGTTATATGGGGTCTCCCTGGACTCCTCCATATCCAAGTTTTTCCCTTGTTCTTTCCTTCATTGGTATCAGGGGATGGGGCCAAGGTTTGACCCTTTACCAAAACATTATATACAAGGGAGGAATAAAAGAATAACACTGAGTCAGCTCCTATAGGGATGTTGAAGCAAAAGTAAACATCTCCCATGGAAAATAGCCTTTGCTCTTTCAAACCTGGGCTCTACCTTTTCAAGAAAGATCTGTTCAAGCTCTGATGTCATCCTTGAGTAGAATCTCTTTAAGGAGAATTGGCCAAACTGAACTAGTCATTTTAAGTGGTACTAATCATTTCTATATTTTATCAGTTACATAGTTATGTTTTAAGTCTCTAAAAGAAAAATTTTAATGTGGACCCCAAAGGCTTATAATGCCCATTATATATATATTAAAAAGCCCTGTGTCTCCTGCTTGCCAGAGTCTGACACTAGGCGAATGCGTTTTCCCACACCAGCCATTCTTCAGCTGTCTGAACACCAACTGGGTGTCCCACAATCTAGTTATGATACTAACCACTAGGAATTAGTGCAGACCCCACAGGTCAAAGGCGCAGCCCCACAAGACTTCCTTTTACTTTAAATATCAACTGCAAGTCGAAAATAGTCACCTGTACTTCTGAATGACCAGCTACTAAAGATGTTCCCACAACCTCCTCCTTGATTTTGATTTGTTAGAACAGCTTACAGAACTCAGGGAAGTGTTTTACTTACTATTATCTGTTTACTATAAAAGATGCAACTCAAAAGTGACCAAATGGAAGAGATGCGTAGGACAGGATGAGTTGAAAGGAGGAGAGCTTCCATGCCCTCTCTGGGCACACCACCCTTTAGCCCCTCAATGTGCTCATCAACCTGAAAGCTCTCCAGAGCCCTTCTGTTAGGGTTTGTTTGTTTGTTAATGAAGGTGTCATTACATGGGCATGCATTACATAGGTATGATTAAATCATTGCCCCCCCTCTTCCCTCACCAGAGGTCACATGGTGGCACTGAAAGTTTTACCTCTCTAACACAAGGTTGGTTCCCCTGGCAACTAGTCCCCATCTTCCAAGAGTCACCTCATTAGCAAAAATTCAAGTATGGTTGAAAGGGGCTTATTATCGCTAACAAAAGATGCTCCTCTCATTTTTACCACTCAGAAACCTGGGATAAAGACCAAATGTAAATTTCTTATTATATCACAATATCTATCTGTCATCTATGTATCATCTATCTATCTATCTATCTATCTATCTATCTATCTATCTATTATCTATCTACCTATCTATCTAAATAAATCTTGATGATTGTTTCAATTATATGCTGTTGCATAACAAACCAGTCCATAACAAACCAGTCCAACATAGTGGCACAAATAGTAACCATTTGTTATGTTCATTGATTTGACAATTGGTAATATGGGCAAGATACAATGGTGGATGGCTTGTCTCTGCACTGGGATATCTGGGGTCTCAGCTTGGAAGACTTAACACCATGGGTGAATAACGGGGGGCTGGTACATATGAAGTTTTTGCACACAAATGTCTTGTACCTATAACTCAAAGGCTGGCTCATCTGAAACTTTTGACCACAGCATCTACATGTAATGTGTCCAAGTGGCTGCTTTCCCTCCCTCCAGGAAACCTCTGAGTCACTGGATTGCTTATATGGTCTAAGAACAAGTATACTAGGAAATAATCTTGGAGATTAGTAAATTCCATGACCTTTTATGACCTTGACTTTATAACCAGATAACATTACTTCTACAGTACTTTATTGCTCAAAGTAGACACAGCAGCACCTAGATAAAAGAGCAGTAAATATAGATCTTACCTCTTGATGGAAGGAGTATCAAAGAATTTGTGGCCATATTTTAAAACCAATTAACCTTATCTTTTAATCTGCATGCATTTCTCAAGAGTTTGAAACTCTTTGGACACCAATCAATCTATTCTCAGGACATAGGAGGTAGATTGGTAATATAATCCACAGGGCAGTCCCCTTTCTATTTAAGGCCCTAGGATATATTTCTCTGTCTTCTGAGGAGGGATATGTGCAGGGAATAATCTTAAAAGTACCTCTTCACCTCCTATCCAAGAATAAAATATCTCCTGGACTCTGACATGAATATCTGCATGTTGAAGGATTCAGGTAGTTGCTTCTAAGTCACACAGAACTGGAGGTGGGAGTGAGGGAATCAGGCATGACGTCCTGATATACTTGTTCTCTTGAATGCACAAGGAGCAAGACTTACCACATTGAGTGTATGGCCTAGGTCTTAGTGTGGGAGTGGGTGGTGCCCTCTTCCAATTCACGTTATAAAATTCCCTTGCATTGTCTAAAAACAAATATATCTGTTTCTGAATTGTTTTTCTCCAGTCTCCTATATTGTACCAGGTTACAGGAGGGAGTAAAGAAGTCTCAATTTACCAGGGCCCAGCACTATTTTTTTTTATTTTACAGAGCATGAAAGGAAGCAGTTAAGATGATCAGAGAAAGTCAGTTGTACAGAAGGTAAAGATAATCAGGTCAGCTGATGGTGGAGCTGGGGCTGGTGAGCTGACCAGGCAGGAAGTCACAAAGATCACTTTTTATGTCATGATTTTCTCCAAGCCTGGCCATGCTCCTGGCCCAGTTTTTTTCTCAGATGCCATCCTATCTTACCGCTACTAAAACTTAAAATTTTCCTGCGGCTGACTATTACACAAAGACGTGGCTGCTATCCAGCACTGTCACTAACTCCTGCATTGTCTCTGAGCAAGTCATTTGCCATCTTAGGTCCCTTGCAGCTCTAACCTACTATATTTCAGAGAAGAGAAAGGGCAGCTTGATTTCTGAAAAATCTTGACCGTGTATTCACAGGTGGATCAGAGAGGCTGGTCAGCTGAATGTACAAGTACCAAATATTGCATAGGACACATTTATACTGAGAAAATATTCATTCTTTATCTAAAATTCAAATTTAACTGAGCATCTCATATTTTTCTTCACTAAATCTGGCAACACCACATTGATAATTACAAGTGTAGCTAGACTCTAGATCAGGGATCAGAAAATACTTCCTTTAAAAAGGCCACATAATAAATATTTTCCGGTTTGCCATTACAGTGGGAAAGCAGCCTAGACAATATGTAAACAAATGGGCCTAGCCATGGTTCAATAAAATTTTATTTACAAAACAGCTGGTGGGCCCTAGTTTCCAGATTCCTTTTCTAGAGCTAAACTACCTGGTTTAAGACCTATATGCCATTTATCAGATCTGTGAAATTAAGCAAGTTATTTAATCTTTTTGTGCCTTAGTGTCCACATCTATGTTATGGAAAATAATAATAGTACACCTGCCTCCTAGGGGTGGTTTGAAATTAAATGATCTCTTATGTGTGAAATGTTCAGAACAATGCCTGCACATAGCAGATGATGTAAAGGACCAAAGCATGACACTTTGTGATTTAAGGTGTAAGTTCCTGAATCAGAGTGAGCTAGAATAGGAATAGTTAACATTCATTTAGCACTTATCTGGATCTGGGCTAGGTACTTTACATATATATTAACTCATTTAATCCTCACAACAGTCTAGTTTATAGGTAAATTATCACTTTTGTCATCATTATTACCCCATTTTACAAATAAGGAAACTGGGACCCAAAGTATTAGTGGCTTGTTTAAAGTCACTTAGCTCGCAAGTAGCCCAGCTGGGATTTGAGCCCCTGCAGTCTAGGGCCAGAGACCATTTGCTTTACCCCTACTCTAGAAGGTAAAGATACAAGAGCAATGGGCAGATTAGGAAATGCCACTTTAAATGATTGCATTGCTGTTTAACTTCTGCGCAATAACTTAAATATAATTTATTTTCAAGAAACACAATAGTGCTTACTCAGCTTTTGCTTTGAGGGTTACTTTCCCCTTGTTCCTCTTTAGTTCTGAGGAGTATTACCCACATCTGCGGTGCCCCACTAAACTCATGTGGCAAAGCTTCTGGCTTTGGAAACATCTTAAATTTCAGAGGCATGAACTCTTTTTCTTTCTTTCATCCCCTCTAGGGTTTTCCTCCTATTTCTTTCTGTCTCCTCCTCATCTCTCCTCTGTAAAGTTCTTTTCTCTCCTTCTTCTCCACAATTTGTTTACATCTGAAATGAAGCCAGGGGAAAGATATTTGCTTTGGGAGAAGAAGAGAAAAATAAAAGATGAGCTAGCCGAGTAAAAGAAAAACTCCAATTTTCCACAAAGGGCTACTTCATGAAAGAATTGTGATTGATGGTACTTCATAGTGGTTCTCTCTCTCTTTCTCTCTTTTCCTTAGGAAAAACCAAGTTGATGTAAACAGCTGGAGGCCGTCACTTGAAAAACCAAGAAAGTAAGATGAATAAGACTTCCTGTTTTCCTCTCCTACCCGGGTCTACAGGGGGCTGGCCTACAAGGCTGCCTTCCAAACCAGATGTTTGATTCCCAAAGCTTGTTTCAAAGTCTCTGCATATCAATTATTCTTTACACAGCATAACCAGACCTTAGAGTCACTTACAACGAGCATGTTTCAGCCAAGCGCCTGCTGAGACCCAGTTCCTCTTGGGAAAAGCAGGGCAAATGTAGCCAGTATATGAGATGGGACCAATGAGTTAAATTTTCTTCTATCACACTGTCAGTTATGTACAGCATCAACAATCATCCTCCCATATACCAGGTTCTGGGCTAGATTTAATCTCATCAAGTCTGAGTGACAAGCACATACGGGGTAAGTATTATGCTCCCTATCCTATAGGTCATGAAATCAAGCCTTACAGAGGATGGTTACCCGACTCCACTTTCCACACCTAGTAAGGTTCCCTCTCCACCCATTCCTCACTCTCCATCTTGCCTTATTTAGAAAAGACTAATGCATGGAAAAGAAACATGGGAATAGAGGAGTCGTCCTTTCTGGAAAGGAGCTACCATTGCCTTCAGTTCTGGGTTGCGGGGCATGTTGCTTTTCTCTTTGCTTGCTCACCCTCTTTGGAGACATGTTGTCATTGAGTTTGAAGGTCTATCTGTCTCCTCTGGGGTCACACTCAGCTAACGGGCCTGGGCCCCATTGCCAATAATAATGCAGGCTCCTTTCGGCCTCTGTTCGGCCTCTCAGGCCCATGACTTCTCCTCAGATATGTCATCCAGAGCTGGGAGGGCATATCTCTTTCACAATAAAACTCTTAAGTGTGAAAACAGACCATAAAAATGCACTCCAAGCATGATATCCAACCATATTTGATTTTTTCATGGTTTCATGGTAAGCAGAAATCTGCCAATAGGACTAGTGGTGGGACTATTAATATTATCTTCTCTGAGCAATAAGGCCCAAAGCATGTACTTTTGGTTGAAGCTAACTCTTGCCTGTTGGGAAATTAATAGTGGCTTAGAAATACATGATCATCACAAATTGTTCTTTGTTTGTTTTGTGTGGTCTTCAAAATTCCCATAATTTTTTAACTGTAAAGATACCAGAATTTGCTTTTCAACCACTTAATGTGTCCCACAAGTAGACTTCGAAGCATTTCTGGGAGGCCTACCCATCAGTTATGGCTTCGTGTCCACCCCTTCAACTGTTTGCCACATGTCTCAGTGGAGAGAAGCACTCTGCCTCATGATCTCCAAGGAGAAGAGGAGTAACCCTCCTCACAAGGTTCAGGCACTCCCAGTGTAGCCTCACTCATCCCTGTTGGGCAAGGATGCCATAGGCCAGTGTTTCATGCTCAAAGTCTGGAAAACATTGATTTCAATGAAAATAAAGGAAAGATAAACAAATAAAAAAATTTTAAATTAAATTCTCAGTGTCATGTGTCACTCTGAGTGCCCAGAAGGGAATGTAATGTGTAGTTTTCCAAACTTTTTTGACCTGGAGTTCTTTACTTGGGGATCTCTCACAGTAGTAGTGTCCCATAGACACACTTTGGGAAATCACAGAGTGGCCATGTGGCTATCAAATATTAAGGACTGACTTATCTCAGTTCAATGCTAGACATTCTGCAAACATTTTCTCACTTAATGGTTATCATATCCTGAACAACAGATCTTATTATCACCACATCACAGGCAAAGAAAACAAGGCTTAGAGAATTTCAATTATTTGCTCAAGGACACACAGCGAAGAAAAGGTAGTGCCAGGGCAGGAACCAAAAGGTTTCGAACCCTAAATCTTATGTTCTTGTTTTTCCTTAGTAATAGATATGTGTAATTGTACACTTGAAACCTACATAATTTTATTAACCAATGTCACCCCAATAAATTTATTTTAAAAATCTATATATTTTTATTTTAGAAATTTTAAAATGCAGAAGGAAACATAACAAACATCTATCTTTCTACCATGCAAAATTAGTAGTTCTTAAGTTTGGTAACATTTGTGTCTAGTCTTTCCTTTTAAAAATTAATGAAATGCTATGAATAAATCATGTTCATTTCTTACCAGGTTTCCCTGTTACAAATGAACCCCAACTGCAGGGGCAACATTGTGAAGCACCACTGCCCAGGCTGCTTTGGGTGATGTCTTGCCAATCCATAAAAATATTTCCTCTAGCTTACTTTTCATTTCCCCGGTGCCCTCTTGTGTCCCATTCTAAATCTGAGGCACAAGGAGAAATATTTTTAAATAATGTGATAAGCAAAATCTGAGGTCAGTCTCTGATACCTTGGTCCATAGTTAAGAAAGGAGCCCCATTAGGGTTTTCAGAGTTATGAGTGGCACCTAGAGAGATATTCTCAGGTGGAACTGTTGAATGTGCCAGAGGAGCTGACAGTAAATGTTGAGAAGCCCTAACTAGCAACATCACACATGTGGACTCAGGGTCTGTGTCCAAGTGTTACACCTGTAATCATGCCAGACCACCCATCCATGTTCTTATTCCTCAATTTATTTTTCTACAGTCATCCCTACCTGACATATTTTATACTTTCGTGTGTTTATTGTTTCTTGCTTGTCTTCTCCACTAGAATGTAAACTTTAGGAAGGTAGAGCTGTGTGTGCTTGTTACTACAGTATCCCCTCACCTGTCTTTCTCTGCTCCAGTTCATTAGAGACTATTACGTATATCTAAAGAGGATGAAAGAAGTCATCCAAGAGGGAAGCAGAACAAATTTTTAAGATTTCAAAGACTTAAAGGAGAATCAAATCTGATATCAACAATTAAATATAATTTTATGACACTGAGGAAAAGAGAAGACTCTACTGCTGGTGTTATTCTATAAAGAACCTGTGCATCCAAAAGAAGAATTACACTCCCAAGCTGCACGGGACAGTGTTTTCCCAGGGAAGATTCCTATGGCTGGTCACAGGAAGGAGAAACAGGAAGTAGAGCTTTGTGTCTCCATCTATTGATCACCTTCACTGTGGTAACAAATGACCCCAATTCTCTTTGGTTTGCAACTTCAAAGGTTTACTTCTGGTGGTCATGACTCTGTCGGGTGCTGCTTCTTAGGTCTTCTCTATTTGGGATACAGGTTGAAGGAGAAGCTCTTATTTGCAACATGCTATTCTTATAGCAAAGGGCTTCTGTTTAAATGTGACGTAAGTCATATCCACTCCCACTCTATTGACCAAAGCAAGTTACATGGCCAAGCCTTATGTCAGGGGACAAGAATGTATGTTCTTCCTCTAAGAGGGGTCAGGCAAGAATTATGATTCTTTTATAAAAAAGGAGAACAAAAAGTTAAGAGCAATAATGTAATCTATAACCCGCCCCCTAATTTTTTTATATTCCTGGAACCTAAGAAACATCAAACCACTTTTTGTGCATCTTTAGCCATTGGAGAAGAAAGAATTAAAAAAGAAAAAA